>CATOUR010000128.1:2400000-3000000 GCA_951848785.1 Callosobruchus maculatus | reverse complement strand
AGAGAATCTAGAGAATCTAGAGAATCTAGAGAATCTAGAGAATCTAGAGAATCTAGAGAATCTAGAGAATCTAGAGAATCTAGAGAATCTAGAGAATCTAGAGAATCTAGAGAATCTAGAGAATCTAGAGAATCTAGAGAATCTAGAGAATCTAGAGAATCTAGAGAATCTAGAGAATCTAGAGAATCTAGAGAATCTAGAGAATCTAGAGAATCTAGAGAATCTAGAGAATCTAGAGAATCTTTCTATTGAACAAGACGCCTGCCTGTTGCAACAACACAAGAAGTGGCGCGATTTATACGCTGGCTTCGACCACTTTTTTGCTGTTCACCGGTTGTTGTGAAACTAAGAAGTAGCGACAGCGGAGCACTAGAAGCGGTACGTTTGTCATTTCGTTAGGTTGGACATGTTGCATATGGTAATCATGTGCAAATCGATACAGTCGTCGTCGCGAGCCATGTGTGTTGAGTAATGGATGTAGAGAGATTCCCAGGCTACCTTAGAGGTCTTGGATTCCACCAAAACTGACATGGGACCTCGCAGATATTGGTCGCAAAATGAGTCTGCAGACCAGCTTGCAAGAAGAGGGGCGAGCAAGCCATTCATAGGTGGAAAACCATGCTGAGGCATTACCAAAGGTCCCCCCCAAAAGGGTATGAACCAATGGACTGAACCAGCACAAGGCAAAAAGCTGCCTCAGGCCTAAAGGGGTGGTTCACTAGCTGGCTAGTAAGCCCAAAAGCAATGATGTTAAGCAGGTCATTGCTCCAGAGAGTCTAGAGAAACCGAATAATCTAGAAAATCTGAAGAATCTGGAGAGGCTGGAGGGTTTGGAGAGTCTGGATGGTCTGGAGAATCTAGAGAATCTAGAGAATCACGAGATTCTGGAGAATTCGTAGAATCTGGAAAATCTAGAAAATCTATGTATGTAGAGAATCTGAAGCATCTAGATAATCTGGAGAATTTAGAGAATCTAGAGAATCTAGAGAACCTGGAGAATCTGGAGAATCCGGAGAATCCGGAGAATCCGGAGAATCCGGAGAATCTGGAGAATCTGGAGAATCCGGAGAATCTGGAGAATCCGGAGAATCCGGAGAATCTGGAGAATCTGGAGAATCTGGAGAATCTGGAGAATCTGGAGGTTCTGGAGAATCTGGAGAATCTGGAGAATCTGGAGGTTCTGGAGAATCTGGAGAATCTGGAGATCTGGAGAATCTGGAGAATCTGGAGAATCTGGAGAATCTGGAGAATCTGGAGAATCTGGAGAATCTGGAAAATCTGGAGAATCTGGAGAATCTGGAGAATCTGGAGAATCTTTCACAACACAAGAAGTGGCGCGATTTATACGCTGGCTTCGACCACTTTTTTGCTGTTGTGAAACTAAGAAGTAGCGACAGCGGAGCACTAGTAGCGGCACGTTTGTCATTTCGTTAGGTTGGACATGTTGTATATGGTAATCATGTGCAAATCGATATAGTCGTCGTTGCGAGCCATGTGTGTTGACTGATGGAAGTAGAGAGATGCCCAGGTCGCTTTAAATGCCTTGGACTCCAGAGAAATTACATCGAAACTGATACGGGACTCTCAGCTTACTCTGTACATCTTGATTGGAGACCAGGCTACGTAGGTATTGGTGACAGTATGAGTAAATGGGATTGCAAGAAGAGGCTCAAACATGCCATTCTTTGGTCCAAGCTGAGGCAAAAACAAATCTACTGTCCGCAGGTTATCAATCAATAATAGTCCAATGAGTAACATAGCCAGCAAAGGCGAGTCTACCATGGACAAGCACAAGGCAAAGGGTTTCCTAAATGAGAGAAAATCTTTTATTTAGGAAACTCTCTAGAGGATCTAGAGAATCTAGAGAATCTAGAGAATCTAGAGAATCTAGTGAACCTAGAGAATCTAGAGAATCTAGAGAATCTAGAGAATCTAGAGAATCTAGAGAATCTAGAGAATCTAGAGAATCTAGAGAATCTAGAGAATCTGGAGAATCTGGAGAATCTGGAGAATCTGGAGAATCTGGAGAATCTGGAGAATCTGGAGAATCTGGAGAATCTGGAGAATCTGGAGAATCTGGAGAATCTGGAGAATCTGGAGAATCTGGAGAATCTGGAGAATCTGGAGAATCTGGAGAATCTGGAGAATCTGGAGAATCTGGAGAATCTGGAGAATCTGGAGAATCTGGAGAATCTGGAGAATCTGGAGAATCTGGAGAATCTGGAGAATCTGGAGAATCTGGAGAATCTGGAGAATCTGGAGAATCTGGAGAATCTGGAGAATCTGGAGAATCTGGAGAATCTGGAGAATCTGGAGAATCTGGAGAATCTGGAGAATCTGGAGAATCTGGAGAATCTGGAGAATCTGGAGAATCTGGAGAATCTGGAGAATCTGGAGAATCTGGAGAATCTGGAGAATCTGGAGAATCTGGAGAATCTGGAGAATCTGGAGAATCTGGAGAATCTGGAGAATCTGGAGAATCTGGAGAATCTGGAGAATCTAGAGAATCTAGAGAATCTAGAGAATCTAGAGAATCTAGAGAATCTAGAGAATCTAGAGAATCTAGAGAATCTAGAGAATCTAGAGAATCTAGAGAATCTAGAGAATCTAGAAAATCTAGAGAATCTAGAGAATCTAGAAAATCTAGAGAATCTAGAGAATCTAGAAAATCTAGAGAATCTAGAGAATCTAGAGAATCTAAAGAAGCTGAGAGAAATCGATGTGAAGACTCGCAAAGCGATGACTATGGAGAGAGGTCTACATGCTAAGTCCTATGTCCCGCGAATATACCTCCCGTGATACCTGGGAGGGCGTGGACTATTGAGTTTGGAGTGTCTGCACTGATGTGCAGTAGACAAACTACCCTGATGGGTAGTTTGTCTACTGCCTGCTATGTGACGTGCAGCACCGATCTGCTGATCCTCTTTGTGCGAGTGCTCTCTTATTTAAGGTATCGATGAGACACCGGTGCTGCTATATGCTTCAGGGGATATAGAGTCCGTTGTGGAGAACGAGAGATGCTGGATTTACTGGAACTACTCATCCCCCACGGTCAAGCTTGTACAGGAAAAAAGTCCAACATAGTCCTCCTCGACTTCCAACAGAAGACGATGTTTGTTATTGAATTTTTGGCACCTAACGAGGTGAACATCATTACTAAGAAGGATGAAAAGAGGACCAAATATCAGGAGCTCCTCAGGCAGAATTATAAAAAATTCTGTCATGAAAATTTTCGACGTAAAAATATATTATTTTTGTTAAATATTTTGCCTAGACACTGCGCAAAAATCGGTGCAGAAGTACAAAAGGTGTTTCTGACATGCGACAAAACTTGTAACGCCAGACCATCTATCGACCGTCGACGCATCAATTATTATAAATTTTAAGCTATTACCTCCATTAACTGTTCAGCTCCTCATGCCCTGGATAAGACTACAGTTTAAAAAAGCTAACAATTATAATAAGAATATGAATATAATGATGAACGAAAAATAGCTTCAACACCCCGCACGTTTTTCACAATAACTCTAATATTTTTTGTTCATTCAGCTTATATTAAGAATTATTTTTCACAATTTAGTGCTATAAAAGCGTGTTTTTTATCTGTTTCAAGCTGTATTTTTTTCTAAAGACTTATCCACCGACCCTCGTACTAATAAAAGGCACGCTAGTGTACCGTCAGTGCCACACTGAGATCGGTATGATATTAGAAACTGCTACAACAGGTGTCGAAGTTTTAATTGGACAACCTCGTACTATAACTTGATTAAAGCAATTAATTTTAGAGCTAATTAGAAGAGGTAATGGCTGGGACGTTGATGTTATCGATATATATAGTTCGCGTTAGATGCTGAGATTGCTTCGTCCGCTTCAGAAGACAGTGATTTGCGTTTGGTGCTTTTTGCATTTTGGTATTTTGAGCGTTGATGTCTTCATATAATTGCCACATGCTCTAGCTCGATTTCTTTAAGTAAAAGTTAAAAAAAACCTCGAATATGAATATGCAGTGACCGGAGCTATACAAGTTGCTAATGTACGGCGAATCAGCAGCAGAAAAATAAAAAATTGGTAAGAAAATACTTACTATTCGTTCGCTACGAATCTTTAAGTGCGGTCCTGTCACATGAGTTTTATAGATATGGTTCGCGCCGCAAGACTGAAAAGCCAAGGATTTCTTCTGCAGTTTGGATCATTCTAGGTTGTCTAGATCGTCCAGCGTGTCCATTATGATATGAAAACAAATATCCTATGTCTCTAGTTCTTTGCACGAAATCAAATCGACGGCGTGCAGGGTGAATACGGTCAGGGAAACGATCAGCATACACTCGCGAAGTCACCACATTCGCCTACACTAAAATCATATCCACCAGGTCATTATTAGTTATTATTCTGTTGTTAAAAGTCTGATGTAGCACGTCAAAATTCGAGAGAATTCAAACGCGCCCTGCTACATACAATCTATCCTCCGCTTTGTTGTAAACTGGGTTTTTTCGTGTTTTGCCTCTGTTTTGATCTAATAGCACAGAGACTGAATTAGAAATGAGGATTTCATTACCAGTCAATATCTTGATATCCCTAAACAATTCGGTGATACGTTACTGGGAAAAATCACTCCTTTTGACGAGTACTATAATATGCCCTATGAGGAAAAGTCCCGAATTAGGAAACGCTCTGTATGACTGCTCATGCCACGGACCTGGTCTCAGTTTCTTGAGAGTCAAGGTACAGGTAACAGCTTCTGAAGATGCTAGCCACTCCTTGTGGTGAAACGTCACGCAACGAGCGTGTCGACGTAGGGCGAATAACCCAAAAACCGATAGTTCATAGGACCATGGCTGCATAAGCGTTGCATAGTGAGTGATGGTTGTAGAGAAATGGAATTATTCTATGATTGGATTGAATAAAAATATATATGAATACTTACATTATGTCCCTGATGTAGGTATATTATGTTGACGTCAGCTTACCTGAAATATAACAAAGTAAATGTTATTCACATTTTGATTATTGCCTCATAATTAAAATATTTTAATCGGACATACACAATAGAAATAGGGATTCACTTCAGTCAGTAAAGCTTGATGAAGCAGAGCAATAACTACAGGATAAATTTTAAAATAATATGATTCAGGATTGTTAAATCCAAAATCAAGAATCTGATAGTCACTCTTAGTATTTCGGGATGAATGTACTATTAGTCCTTTTTTGGCATGTATGTTCTGTATGCAAATGCACATTTGTTTTTCAATTTTACGAGCAAAATTATTAACTTTTATATTACATACTTCTATGCTCTTTTTAACTGGTGTATTAAATTAGGTTAATATATGATGTCTATTTTCAACCATTTATATCTGTTATAATGTAGTCAAATGGTATATTCTATGCCTTGGTTAGCATGTAAGAACAGCTTTTGTTGAAAGCTCGCCAGGTTAAATAAAGGCATATTATCATTATTATTATTGAATTAATAAGGACCAGAGGGTATCCAGCACGGAATGTGGCTGGTGCATAGGCCGCACGATGGGCCCTTTTGCGCCTCTATCCGCGCTAGTTCCTAAGACCTACCCTTTTGGCAAAGGCAAGTACATTCTTAGGTCCTATCCGTTTTATCTCTATTGGTTCCAAGGTTCTTGAGCCCAGCATAGTCTGCCTGTGATAACCCAGGGTTTCACAGGGACACAAGATGTGTGCCGAGGATTCTTCCACTTCACCACACCACGTGCACGTTGGGTCGTTGACCACCCTCATCACAAACAAGTGACGCCTGAAGGTGTTGTGACCCTACTGGCAATCTCAAGTTACTCCTATCCAGAGAGAGACAAAATCGTCCTATTCTCTCTGCAGGCCCTGCTAATAGCTCCCGAGCCTGACGGAGATGACCAGAGATGTTGTTCCATGTCAGAGAGTGTTGATTCTGGATCCACTCTCCAGTTGTTTTCCTAATCAAGTTTGCAGACAGTCCTAAGGCTGGTTCCGGGCCCACAAAATTATTATTATTACTAAATATAGACAGACAGACACACGAAAATAAGTAAAGCACTCATGTTTGTTCCTCTGATTTTCGCCACATTTATGTATTTCGTAGAAATAATGATACATTTTCACGTAAACATGCACAAACAAGCTGGCTTCCATCAGCATGGAAATATATGTTTTGGAAATAAACATGTCAAAGCTAGGCGAGATTTTTCGGATGTTATTTACGAATTAATGCAGGCCGTCTGGTGCATGCAATATTGTGCAAATCGAATTATTCCATTTTTGCCCGGACAAAATCAGGTCATATCGTCGAAAATGCGTGTTGGAGATTTCCATTTGGATGTCGGGAAATGCTTCGCATAACCAATTCACACAATTTATATGATTATTGTGTCAATATGGACTACAAAATAGGTTGACCGTGCATAGAGGGCGATTTTACCATTCTGAAATTGGGATTTTACGACAAGGAGTTGTGGAAACAGATTCCTAATATTTTGGATGGATCTGATATTAATAAAATTTTTGTTTCGGTAGTCCAGAATTCATGATGTTTTGTTTTAGAGAAGTTGAAATAAAATCATATCTTAATGGTTAAAAAAAGTAAATTTCCAGGATTTTTAAGAGTTTCAAGATTTTCAAGATTTCCGAAATTTTCCAAGATTTCCATGATTTACAAGATTTACAGGATTTCCAAGATTTCCTTATTTTCCAAAATTTACCAATTTCCAAGTTTTCCAAGATTGTCGAGATCTTGAATGTATAAAATATTTCAAGACTTCCAAGGTATCTCAGATATCCAAGAATTCCAAGATTCTATGATATTTATGTTTTCCAGCATTGCTGGGATTTCAGAGATTTTCCATCCAGGGTTTGAAAGATTTAAATTATTTCCAAAAAAGATTTACATGATTCGCATGTTTTCCAAGGCTGTCAGGATTTCCGAAGTTTTCAATATTTCCAAGGTATGCACGATTTCCAAGATTTCGAACATTTCCAGAATTTTCAGAATTTCCATGATACTCAAGATTTCCAGATTTTCAGATTTCTGATTTCAAGGATTTCCAATAGATCCAGGATTTGGAGTATTTGAAAAATTTTTAAGATTCTCGTGTATTTCAGGATTTTCCGGATATTCAAGAATTTCTAGGCTTTCAAGATTTCCATGGCTTTCATGATTTTCAAAATATCCACGATTTCCGAGATTTTCAAGATTTACAAAATATCCACACTTCCAAAGGTTCTAGAACTTTAAAGATTTCCATGATAATCAAACTCTCCAGGATTTCCAAGATTTCCATAATTTCCAAGATATGGGCGATTTCCAAGATTTCTAACATTTCCAGAATTTCCAAAATTTCATGATACTTAAGATTTCCAAGATTTCTGTGATTTCAAGGATTTCCAATAGATTCAGGATTGGAAAGATTTGAACCATTTTCAAGATTTTCATAATTTACAGGATTTCCAAGATATTCAAGAATTTCTAGGTTTTTAAGATGTCCATGTCTTTCATGATTTTCAAGATATCCAGGATTCCCGAGATTTTCAAGATTTGTAAAATATTCACACTTCTCAAGGTTCTAGAACTTTCAAGATTTCCATGATATTCAAAATCTCCAGGATCTCCAAGATTTTCATAATTTCCAAGATATCTACAATTTTCAAGATTTTTAACACTTCCAAAATTTGCACGGTACTCAAAATTTCCAGGATTTCTGAGATTTCAAATATTTTCAATAGATCAAGGATTGGAAAGATTTGAAACATTTTCAAGATTTTCATAATTTGCAGGATTTCCAAGATATTCAAGAATTTCTAGGTCCTCCAGATTTCAATGGATTTACGATTTTCAAGATATCCAGGATTTCCGGGATCTTCAAGGTTTCCAAAATATCCACACTCTCCGACGTTCTAGAAATTTCAAAATTTTCATGACATTCAAAATCTCTAGCATTTCAAGGATTTCAAAGACCTTAATAACTTCTAAGATTTCCGAGATTTCTAAGACATCCAGGTTTTCCCATATTTCCGAAATTTTCAAGATTTGCAAGATTTTTGATTCTACGACCTTTATTTCCAGGACAAATTGTGTGAACATTCGCAACCTCAAGTCGTTTCTGAACAAGCAAAGACCATTCTAGACCTCTTTCCATCGCAGTGACCTTTACACATTTACCCTTTCGTCGCGCCAATGAACTGATAAACAATAAATAAATGCATACCTAGCCATATACGGAGGCTGTTCGGAATGTCTTTCGGGGGCGTTTATTCTCTCTTAAAATTTAGATGATGTTTCGCATTTCAACTCGACTGGGAGCGGCTAACACCTGATTGTTATACAGCTAATTACATTAAGGCATTTTTATTGCCTGCCTCGTAATATTTGACCTAAAATCTGCCATAACCTTCGGACGAAATGCCATCTGTGTACGCCCACCCTTATCTCTAGAATGTATCTATGAGAAGGATCAAGTGCTCGCTGAGAGCATTTTTACAACATTTAAAACCATAATATGCATATTTATTTGTTGTGCTTCACTTGTTCATAAACACAGTTATTGGAACAAACTAACTAAACACTAATGTGTCAGATAGCAGGGTCGGTACTCTCTAACTCAAGATATAGAAACATGTTTCTATCACCATGACGACCATGACGATAGGGCAGTTTCGGATGCCTATCACGTGTCTACTACGCTGTCACGGCACGCTGTCATATTTACGAGGACACCCGAACCCATAGTACATAGTGCATAGAAATACGTTTCGAAGTTACAGAGTACCGGCACTGTATTGCTTTTCTGGAACTACAGAAAGTTCAACAAAACGGTAATTTGGAATATGTGATAACGTCCCATTGGCCATTATTAGAAGAATGTATTACATGCATGATGGGGCGCCATGTCAGCTCAATTTTCTCGAGTGCCAAGGGAATATTTGGACAGGAGATTTGAAAATACATGACTTGGTCGAGGGGGGCCTGCACCCTGGCCAGCTCGTAATCCCGACCTTAATCCTCTCGATTTTTCGTCGTGGGGATTTATGAAAAATGAAGTTTATGCTGTAGAAATATATAACGAAGAACAATTGAGGCGTTTCTCGGAAACAAACCTCATAAGTCAATTTTTGCCAAAATTTAGATAATGGCATCATCGCATTTCTATCATCCATATACATGAATAGAAATAACTATTTCTCGAAAAACTGTTATTTTCCGTACTATTTACAGAGGAAAATTGACTTATTCGTCTAAAAACATGATAAACCATATTCTTTTACCTAAGAAAGCCATTTGTGCATATAAATTGTCATGCAAACTTGATAACAAAACAGTACAACACAGCACCTGACACTGCTGGTAACTTTGTCATCGACAACGAGGTGGACAACGATGATAATATAGTAAGTAGTGTAGTGGTTGCGAAGACTGAGTAGTAGATATCGGGTTTTTTGGTTAGCCAGAGTTGATTGTTTCAGTTAGTTGCTTTTTGTGTTTAGGTATAGTTGTTCACTATCACCCTTTCTTTATTTTTTGTATCGGAATTTATTTTATTTTCATGCTGTTTGTATTAGGGACACTAATTTGTTAACGTTTTCTCTCAAAAACAACCTCATTTGTCCATGTATTTTTTGTGTTTTTTTCATATATATTTCACAATAAAATAATTACTGCTTGTAGACGACGTGTCTTATACACTTTTACTTTTACTAGATATGGCAATAGATCAATCTTATCAAAGTTTTACATGCTGGGAAGTTTTTTCATTTTCCCAAATATTTTAGTTTTGGACTAATCGTTTTTTCGATAAACGCCTCAATTATTGTGGATAAGAATTATGGAATCGGCAGATAGATTTCGTAATAACCTAGGAATATTTCAAAGCTGCCGTCAATCATTAAAAGAAGAATGGAAAAATGTATTGAAGTACAAGGGCAACAATTTGAACATCTTCTAAAAACTTAATATGTTGTTTTAATCATATTTTTCATCATACCATTAAAACTTAATTGCTGAAGTATTTATCATTCTTTTTGCAAATAAATAAAAAAAAATATTTTTTTTTTTAATAATTTGCATGCATTGTCGGCTTTCAGATGCATTTGTACTGGAACCATTGCTTCTAGCGACCCGGTCAAGGTACATCTTACTTACGTGTAAAGGAGGGATAACAAATTTTTTTCAGTAGAAAATGACATACAGTATGTAGCAAAAAAGTTAGGACCGATTCAATACAGATGGAACCCTGTATGTAGCGCCCTCTCAGTAATCACAAAACTAAGATCAGATCTGAATTCAGCATGATAAAAAACCCATGCATACCACATTTGCAATTTATGCAATTTACTTTTTTCCGTGTGACCCTGTATACATATATATGAAAAATAAGTAAAATTAAAACCAAGTACAATAACAACAAAAGACGAATAACCTAAGGACAGGAAATACTGTATATGTTACTTAAAGCTAAATAAAGTAGTTTCATTTGGCTTTGTGTAACAAATAATTATTGATCTTGACAAACACATTATGTGTTGTATGCGTCTGCAATTTTTTCTGTATTACCTTCTTCCTAGACTATTAAGAGATCTAATCTTGCGACTTCATAACCAAGTCATGCAACTAGGCGGTGCACCAGTGGTTAATCAACTGCAAAGAAGTGAGGGGTTTGGAGGAGGGGGGGAGGTGTGAATGTGCGTCCTGCAACTTTATTATTTATAACATGTCGACGGCTTTTAAATCTTCAAAGCGCACACGGATTAAATGTCTACACTTTAATTGCTGATACGTATTTGGAATTACTAATGGCAATGTGATAGCATGGTAGGTGCAGCTCAAGTGGCAAAAATGCAGCATTTTCTAATCTTGGGCGTAGTTAAGTAAAATTTACGATGTAACTCATAGGAAAGGTGTTGTTATTTGGACAATGATATCAGAAAGTGAGATGCGTATTTCAGCAAATACATTTTTTTACAAATTTTAGAGAAACAAATATATATTGAGTATAAGGCTGATCTACGGGGTAAGTTTTTAGTACCGGATCGGTCGATAAATCCATTACTGTAGAAGATAGCGAAAAAAGTTGTATACAAAAGTTGTAGCAAAGGATAATATGCTCCTTGCTCGAAAAATATTTTGTTTTATCCAGGAAAGAGATGGTTGGGTTTCGCCGACGAAAATTATCACCTCCCTTTTTATTTGTTACTTATTGTTATTTTATATATTCATTTTTTTATAATTCTTCTTCTTTAGGTGCCGTACGCAATGCAGCATGTAGGCGAGTCACTGTTCATCATGTTAGATCATATGTAAGGTATGTTCTCTTGCTTTTCTGAATAATGTTCCGATGTCTCTGATACCGCATCAGTTTCTGATATCCCTGAGCCAAGAATGTTGTTTTCGTCCTGGCCCTCTTCTTCCTTCTATTTTGCCCATTAAGATTTCTTCCGGGATTTTATATTTAGAGCCTCTTAATATATGTCCCAAATAAGCTACTTTTATGTTTTTGATAATGTGCAGCAGCTGTCTTTCTTCATTTGTTCTTCGTAGAACTTCTTCATTGGTGACGTGGTCCATCCAGGGTATTCTTAGAAGTTTTCTTAGAGTCCACATTTCCAACGCTTCTATGCGATTCATTGATCTTACTTTCATTGAGCAAATGTAGCATTTAAGTACACGCTATCTTAAGTGCAGAGGCACTTCTCGGCGAAGGAGGCATGTATTAAACTTTATGAAAGTATTTCTGTCCATAGCAATCCGGATCTTTATTTCTTCATCACAATCGCATTTCGCGTTTAAAGTAGCCCCCAAATATTTGAATTTCTCCACTCTTTGGATTTGCTGGTTGTCGATTGAAAGGCTTTCATTACCTCTATTCTGACGGCTTACTACCATTAATTTTGGTTTTGAAGCATTGATATTCAATCCGTATTCCTTCCCAACTCTGTTAATGTTATTGACTAGTATTTGCAAATCTGATATATTCGCTATAATCGCAGTATCATCAGCATACCTGAGATTATTAATAGATGTTCTTTTATCTTTATACCTCTTGTTTCGTTTTCAAGTGCTTGTTGGAAAATTCTTTTAGCATAAATATTAAACAGGATAGGGGAAAGAATACAACCTTGCCTAACTCCTTTCATTATTTCCATGTAATCAGTATGTAGCGTGTTGTTAACTTTGTGTTTAGCTAGTTTTTATAATTATCATGTATATTTGTTTGTTTAAAAAAAATTATGCCCTGAAGATGGCCTAATATAGGCCGAAACGTCGGCGAAACAGTAAAAGAGACTCCCTCTTTTTCTTGGCCTAAACCCAACCATCTGTTTCCTGATAGTATTCAGTAGGCCACTAAACAATTGAGCTGATATTTTGGCTTATACAGGGTGATCCATAACTACGTGGTGGTGCATACATTTTTTTAAATGAAACACCCTATATATTATCCCATATTTAGATTTTACTAATGAGTCCCGTTCTTAAAATACGGGGTATTAAAACATTATACAGGGTATTTCAAAAGTTATGACCATTTTTATATCCAAATCGCCGTCAAATGAATGTACTGTATATTGAAAATTAATGAACCGGAATTCATTTTTTTACAAGGCAAGATAAAAAGTATCCTTTAGTTTTAATACAGGCTGTAAAAGAAGTCGACGGCGCATATTCGTATACAGGGTGAGGTAGAATGCAAATTCTAGATATTTTCTTTTTTTATTAAATGTAACCCCCCATATTTTATTATACCAAAAAATTGCTTTCAATATGATTTTTATTATTTGTATAGCATTTCATATAGTAGTAGCAACATATCGATATTGGGAAGCAGTACTTTGAAAAGTATTGGTTCGCCATCTATCTACGAAAGCCGGTACCTGAGCGTTTAATTTGAGGAACCAAGTATAGTAGAGCCCAGAGATATACCATTTGTGTACGTTTTGCGCTATATAAAAACTGCATTCCATCTCTTAGTACAGTTCATCATTTGGAATAGATACAGTTTTGATAATATTCAATGGTTAACATTATTTTACTTTCGTACTCGTAACCAATTCATGGAATGTGCTTCTAACCAATTTTCTAACATAACGTAACCTTTTAGAATGGTGAAAATGAAACACTAAGTTGTATTTGAACGTAAATCTGTCGGATGAGGTTCACGATGTATATTTTGACTGAACTATGATAAGACCGACACATTTTAGGATTATTAGATACTCCATCGATGAAGAGGACCGGACTTAGTCAAATTGTTTAGGCAGGTATTGCTACCGTTATTGATAGCAACGCCAATCTGCTTTTACTTTTGTGCGTTACTTTTCTGTCTGAATCGGACGTTTTTTTTGGAAGTGTGACAGCTAGAGTATGTTTCGGCCTTGGGAAGATAATGGGATTTCACAGCGATGTGAATTACCCTGCAGCAGTGAAGCTACGTCGGCGGTTTGTCATTACGGTGGTGAAACTAGTGACTATAGTACGGACACTGATAATGAATTTGAACAGAGGGAGGTGGAGGTAGACCAATTAAAACCTCACAAAAGGTCACATCTTAGCGCAGATGCAAAACAAATAGTACTAAATGATAATGAACTAACGAAGGATCCGGAGAATGAAAATAAGGAGAGTATGATCAAAAAGACGTCAATTCTAACAGACGTTCCATATACAACAGTATGTGAAATTTTGAGAAATGGGCCACAAAAGAGGAAGCGTAGGTTTGATGCTGGTGTTTCAAAAGAACTAGATCCCACGATCACAAAATTATTGAGGAATATTGTGTACGAAAAGTACAAAATTAATGAACTACCCACAATCGAATCCGTCCAAAGACAATTGGCTAGAATGGGGTAACAGTATCCAAGGAGTACATTGCAGCGATGTATTAGGAAGATTGGGTTTAGGTACAGAACTGTGAACAAACGAATTGCTATAATGGAAAGTGCAAGGATTGTGGAATGGCGGCACGATTACTTGAGAGCAATACCGGAACGAGCAGGGGAGGTCAGTGTACTACCTTGACGAGACCTGGTATGATCCCCATGATACCGCGTATACTTATCTTACACTGCGGATCATCTGAGGGCTAGGTCGAAAACGCACTCAAATTATGCGGAAAGAAAATTGAAGACTGCAATATAGACTACCACAAAAACATGGACTCGGGAATATTTGAGCAATGGTTTGAGTATACACTTATTCCCAATTTAAAGCCATTTGGCGTCATCGTAATGGACAACGCAAGCTATCACTCCAGACAAAGGTACAAAATTCCGAATTCAGCGTTATCGAAGGCGGAAATACAAGATTTTCTCATAAAACAGGATTTGTACTTTGAAGAGACTTACAAAAAAACTGAATTATTGAAAGTCCTCCACACTGAACAGTTTGAGAAACAATATGTCATAGAAAGCATAGCTAAAAAGTATGGTCATGATGTCTTAAGGTTGCCTCCCTATTTTTGCATTTTCAGTCCTATAGAATTAATTTGGGGACAACTAAAACAACGAATCGAACATTAAAATTGAGTGTAGAAAGGAATAATTTACCATATGGTTTATACGGTTATATTGAAATGTCTCTACCATATATTTATCAACAGATAATAAAGTTTCAAACATCTTGTTCAACCAACTGATGTATGAGCACTTTATTGGATGGAACGAACATTTTCGTTGTTGCCCACACAATCGAATTCGAACGCCCAGTCCGACCCCGTTTCCTTTCTCTGTCGGCACTTTTTGCGGAGATCCTCACTTTGTAAACAAATGGTATATCTCTGGGCTTTACTATACTGTTTCATATATTTTCGTTCATCAGTTTTTGAGATATTTCGATTTTTCTGCAAATTTTAAATATACCTGAAATTTATTTATTTTGAGAAATTTATTTATTTTGAGAAAGTGCTATCGAATTTTATTTTTATTAAACAAACAACTAAAATATAAGGCCATAATAGTATTTGATGAAGTCAAAGCCTTGAATTATTGAGATAATATTAGTCAAGTATGATGAGGAAACAATTTTATAGACGTGATGCATATACTTAGTCGTATCTTCCATTGAAGATATTTTATCTAATATATGGCTGGACTTAAGCACATGCTGTACTGAACTGAGAACTAATTTAAAAGCTCATATGCTCATATAATCACTTTGGTACATCTTACAATAATTTTAGATATTCTGCCAGAAAGCTAACAAAAGATTCACATAGTCTATAGTCTATAATTGATGAAAATGTGACTTGGGCACTTCTTGTATTTGACCCTTTAATTGGACTTATTCAGTGACCGGGCCTCACTGCGCCACCTCCAGCCACTTTCTCACCCACGTGCGGTTGGTGACCTCTCACTTTTCTATTCAAACAGAGCCTACTTCTTTGAGTTATCTTCCCTACGCTAACTTCTTGATGCCCAACTGTTCATCAAAAAGGCGCCACGATGACTGGTCCATAATAGAGAGTTTCGGACCTCCCGTGACGAAAACAGTTTGAAATTATTGCATCGTTACGAGCCATAGAAACAAGTTGTTTGATAAATGCTTTTTCGCTCGTGTATTTCCGAAAAAAGTTTACGATGGCGTCACTTTTTCTCTAAATTAGCTATAAAATCGCTTACGATGAATAAATTGCCGTATAGACAAGTTTATTTGGATGTCTTCAGGCGACCGTGGTGGCCGTCTCAGACACTTTCTTTTATTGGCGCCACTTCTGTCTATGTTTTGAGCACTACTACACATGCCACGAGATGTCGTCTCCATACTTGAAGATCTGAGTGACTGAAAATATTTTTGATGTCCGTTACTTGCAGCAGAAACTCAAAATAACGACTAGATTTGTTATCACAGGCCTAAAACTATACATCAAACGAGTTTTGATCTCGATAGGAAGCCAGATGACTATTTTGTATTTTCAGACCTGAAGTTCTGAAAAATTTTGATTTTCGTTACCTGAAGCTGGATCTGAAAACAACGGCCAGATTTGTAATTAGCATCCTAAAACTATACATTTCGCGAGTTTTCGTCCTGATATAGGAAGCCAGATAACGATTCTAGATTTTTAGGGTGAACTTACAGATCTGAGGTTCTGAAAAATTTTAATTTTCGTTACCTGAGGCTGAATCTGAAAACAACGGCCAGATTTGTAATTAGCAGCCTCAAACTATACATTTCACGAGTTTTCGTCCTGATAGGAAACCAGATAACGATTTTAGAGTTTTAGGGTGAACTTACAGATCTGAGGTTCTAAAAAATTTTGATTTTCGTTACCTGAGGCTGAATCTGAAAACAATGGCCAGATTTGTAATTAGCACCCTCAAGCTATACATTTCACGAGTTTTCGTCCTGATAGGAAGCCAGATAACGATTTTAGATTTTTAGGGTGAACTTACAGATCTGAGATTCTGAAAAATTTTGATTTTCGTTACCTGAGGCTGAATCTGAAAACAACGGCCAGATTTGTAATTAGCACCCTCAAACTATACATTTCACGAGTTTTCGTCCTGATAGGAAGCCAGATAACGATTTTAGATTTTTAGGGAGAACTTACAGATCTGAGGTTCTGAAAAATTTTGATTTTCGTTACCTGAGGCTGAATCTGAAAACAACGGCCAGATTTGTAATTAGCACCCTCAAGCTATACATTTCACGAGTTTTCGTCCTGATAGGAAGCCAGATAACGATTTTAGATTCTTAGGGTGAACTTGCAGATCTGAGGTTCTGAAAAATTTTAATTTTCGTTACCTGAGGCTGAATCTGAAAACAACGGCCAGATTTGTAATTAGCACCCTCAAGCTATACATTTCGTGAGTTTTCGTCCTGATAGAAAGCCAGATAACGATTTTAGATTTTTAGGGTGAACTTACAGATCTGAGGTTCTGAAAAATTTTGATTTTCGTTACCTGAGGCTGAATCTGAAAACGACGGCCAGATTTGTAATTAGCACCCTAAAACTATACATTTCGTGAGTTTTCGTCCTGATAGGAAGCTAGATAATGACTTTAGATTTTTAGGGTGAACTTACAGATCTGAGGTTCTGAAAAATTTTGATTTTCGTTACCTGATGCTGAATCTGGAAAAAACGGCCAGATTTGTAATTAGCACCCTAAAACTATACATTTCACGAGTTTTCGTCCTGATAGGAAGCCAGATAACGATTTTAGACTTTTAGGGTGAACTTACAGATCTGAGGTTCTGAAAAATTTTGATTTTCATTACCTGAGGCTGAAACTCAAAACAGCGCCCGGATTTGTAATTAGCACTCTCAAACTATACATTTCGTGACTTTTTGTCCTGATAGGAAGCCAGATAACAATTTTAGATTTTTAGGATAAATCTGAAGATCTGCGGGTGTGCAAAGTTTTGATGCTTTTTTTTTTTTTTTTTTTTTTCTTTATTTTCCGCATAAACCTGAAAGGTCATTAGCGGCCGAGTATTTACAGTTTATGTAGATAATTAATATCTCTCAGGTACTTAATAATATTTTGCACATTACAATTTGGGCCTAATATTACACTGAGTGGTCCATTGATGTTATTTCTTAGCCTAAAAATTTCTAACATAGGGCACTCCACAAGTAAATGGTTCACTGATAATTTCACGTCACATATGTCACAGAGAGGTTCATTTGTGCCTGCGATGAGATGGCCGTGGGTTGCTCTGGTATGACCCAAACGTAGCCGGCTGACTAGTGTTTGATGTCTTCTGCTCGTGGTCACGGTAGTCCAGGGGCCGAATTCTGGTTTCAGTTCTTGGAGTTTGGATGGGTTACTTTTCCATTTGACATTCCATTGATTGATAATAAGATTGACTAGGTAAATCTTCATGTCTGGTGTCGGCAGGTTGTACAATGGAGGAGTATTCATATTAGCTGCTTGTTTGGCGGCCTGGTCTGCTATTTCATTACCAGTGATGCCCACGTGAGAGGGAACCCATAAGAATTTGATCTTATTGTTATTTGTATTCAAATGGTATGCTATCTCTTGTATTTGATTGACAATAGGATTTCTTGTATACATTTTTCCAATAAGTTCCAGTGAGATCAGTGAGTCTGTTGCAATGATAGATTTGCTGATGTTACTTGTTTGAGCATGTTTCAGAGCTTCCAGTATGGCAAAAAGTTCTCCGCTTAGTATGGTTGCTTGATCTGGGAGTTTTATGGTGTGTTTGTGTGAGCGCGTAACTATTGCCGCTCCAACTTTTGGACCACTTTTTGATGCATCAGTGTAGATAGTTGTATATTCAGGGTGAAGATCAATTATTCTTAAAAAATGTTGATGGATAAGGGTTGCAGGTGTGTTATGTTTGTCGAAATTTTTCAACTCCATGATGATTTCCGGTGTAGGTATGATCCAAGGTGGTATGGCTGATGACGATTGCGATTCAGTCAGAAGATTTTCTGAGATATGGAGGGTTTGCATGTAAGATTTAATTCTGTGATTGAACGGCATTCCAACGATAGAGTTTCTGTTATATGAAGATCTGGAGCATAAATATTTGTGTGTAGGTATATTTGGCTTTGTACCGATTTTAGTGGCATAGGATAAGCTTAGAATTTGTCTTCGCATGTATAATGGAGCTTCGCCGGCCTCCTGGTACAGGCTGTTGATGGGAGTGGTTCTGAAAGCGCCGAGAATAATACGTAGAGCACAGTTATGTATGGTGTCTAATTGTTTCAAGAGTGATTGCTTAGCTGATGCATAGGCGATGCACCCGTAATCTATCTTCGATCTTATTAGGTTTCTGTATACGGTAAGTAGTGTTTTACCTTCAGCACCCCACTGTCTATTTGTTAGACATTTCAAGAGATTGATTCCTTTTTGGCATGACTGTGAGAGTTGTTTTATATGACTTTTCCAATTTAGTTGCTGGTCAAAAATTATTCCTAGAAATTTTATCTCACTTGTATGCTCCAGCTGCTTACCAGATAGACATAACAGTGGCTGCTGTTGTATATTTCTTTTGGAAAATACTATGTATTTTGTTTTTTCAGGAGAAAAGCGAAAACCAGACACTTTGGACCATTGCTCAATTTTGTTGAGCGTGCTCTGAAGTAGATTTGAGCTCGTTTCTAGGTTCTTGCCTCGCACATACATTATCATATCATCAGCATATAAACGGATCTGTATGGGGCTCATAGCATTACTGATAACATCATTAATTGCAATCAGGAACAATGTAGGGCTGATGACTGAGCCCTGAGGGGTACCGTTTGCTTGGGCTTGTGATGACGAGAGAGATCCATTGGCGCGGACTCTGAAAGATCTATCTGTAAGGAAGTTTCTTATAAACGCCAACATATTTCCATCGTAGCCCCAGATTTGAAGTTGCTTGACTATTTTACTTCTCCATGCGGTATCGAAGGCTTTGTTCACGTCAAAATATACCGCAATGCAGTGCTGCTTGTTTATGAACGCCTCGTTTACGAAGCTTTCGAGGTCCAAAATATTGTCCAGTGATGACCTGCCTGATCTGAACCCAGCCTGCTGATCTGCTATCAAGTTTCTTGCCTCAATGCTCCATAGAAGCCTCCTGTTTACGATTTTCTCTAACAGTTTGCACATGATACATGTAAGTGATACTGGTCGGTAGGAGTCAGGATCGAGGGGTGACTTATTTGGCTTAAGGATCGGTATTGTTATGGCTTGCCTCCACATTTTTGGAAATTCCTGTTTTGTCCATATTGTGTTGTATATCTCAAGGAGATGTTTTTTTGCTATTGTTGGTAGGTTTTTCAGAAATTGGACTGGTATGTCATCAGGTCCGGGGGATGATTCTTTCATTTCACGCAGCGCCTCGTTGAATTCCTGTTCGTTAATTTTGTCGTTTATTGGGTCCGACATGTTGCTGATAGTTGTTGGTTCAGAATCTACCACCTGTTTGTATTCTAGAAAGTCTTTGCTATAGTTATCATCACTGGAGTTTTGCGCAAAGTTCTTAGCTAATATGTCTACAATATCGTTTGTTTGCGTATAGGTTTTGGAGTTGAAATTTATTGCGCTTATCTTTCTATAAGGTGCTATTCCCGAGATGCTTTTAACTTTTTTCCAGACTTTGTGGAGAGGTGTCGAAGAGTTAACGGAGCTGACAAATAGTTTCCAGGATTCCTTTTGGCTCCTCTTTATCGTAAGTCTAGCTTTTGCCCTCTTTTGTTTATATTCTATAATGTTTTCGAGTGTTTTGTGTTTTTTGATTCTATTTAAAGCACTTTTGCTAGCTCTTATGGCATGGTCGCAGTCCTTATTCCACCAGGGAACAGCATTTCTTTCCGCTAGGTAATGCGTTTTACCTATCGAGTTTGTGGCAGCTTCTATTATTAGGTTGTTTAAGTTTTCTAAGGTTATGTTTATATCTTCATTGATTTCGGCTTTTCCAAAGTTAGCCTCGATAAAATTTGAAAAGTATTCCCATTTGGCGTCGTTTAATTTCCATTTTTGTATTGGTGTGATAGTGGCAGTTTCATGCTTTGTATTTGTAATGATTATGGGGTAGTGGTCACTGTCGTACAAATTGTCAGCCACGTTCCACTCCAGATGGGTTAGAAGTCTGGGCGTGCAGATAGATAAGTCGATAGCGGAAAATCTACCTGATGCTACATCAAATCTAGTGTTGCTTCCATTGTTTAACAAACACAAATGTTCTGTGTCTAATATGTCTTTTACTATGTTTCCTCTTGTGCAGTTCTTGTATGAACCCCAAATATGATTGTGTGCGTTAAAATCGCCTATAATGATTTTAGGAGACGGAATTTGTTGTAGGAGAGATTGTAATTCGTTGTGATCGGTGATATGGTTAGGTGGAATGTAAACATTACAAATACTTAAATTTTCGTGGTCTTCTATAGTAATTGCAACTGCTTCCAAATTTGTAGACAAATTTATTTGTTTCACGGGTATGGTTGATTTTGCAAAAATTGCTACCCCACCACTCGCTGTTGTATTAATTCTATTTTTGAAATATCCTTTGTAGTTTTTGGGGCAGTGTACTTTAGAATCTTTGAAATGGGTTTCTTGAATACATATTATTTCTGGAGTGTAATCCGCTACTAATTTTTTGAGCATATTCAGTCGGGTAAAGTAGCCATTCAAATTCCACTGAAGTAAAGATTTGAACATTTCCTAGAAACAGAGAGAGTCCGTAGAGGAAGCGTCGCCACAGGAATCGTCTCCGTCGTTCTCGATATGTCGTTCTAACTTTTTCCTTAGCCTTGTACACCTATTTTTTATTGCGCGGTCAGTGATGTGGGGATATATTAGCAATATTGATTCAATCAGTCCTTTTATGTCCTTGGTGTGTTCTTTCACGGTTTCTATTATGTCATGGTTTCCATGGGCGTTTTCTAAAATGCTTTTCAGTTGGTCGCAGTTTATGACTAATGATGCAGAGTTTCGAGCCATAAACTCCCTAAGTGTATGCAGTGTACTCTCTGGGACGTGTGATGGGGGTGTATCTGCCTTGTATTTTTTCACGCTGGAGGTCTTCGGTTTCAAAAAGGACGGTTCATCTGCCTTGTTGGAAACTGTTTCACACTCTGAGGTTGGAGTGACCGTTGCAGAAAAACTACGTTTGCCTACTGTAGTGGTATCTTCATTCTTGTTTGTGATATTTTGGGGCGATATGGTATTAGACAGATCTAACTGCATAGGCTGTCGAGGTGGAATTGTTGTCTGAGGTGGTGCTGGTTCTATCTCTGTAAATGTTGACGAGGTGGTTGGGATACTTTGTTGCTCGACTTGTGTATGTTGTGTACTTCTGGACGTTGGTGAGGGTGTATGTGCTGTTAGAGGTTGTTCTGTTTCTATGTTTTGTTCTTGTTGCATATTATTTATTTGAGGCTCTGACCTGGGTGTGTTATTTGGGCATCGAGCAGCAATATGTCCTGCTGTATTGCATTTATAACATTTTTGATTATCTGAAGAAATGAAAATACGATAAGTGACGTTTTCGTGGGTTACTTCAAATGATTCTGGAATTTCTGTTTCAGTATGAGATATATATACCTGTCTTCTAAAGCTAAGGATGTGGCTGTATTCAGCAACGGTAGCTCCTATTCTTAAGAATGATATTGGCGATACAAGATTGAGGCCAAATCGTTGTAGTCTGTCTTCTATGATATCGTGAGGAATGGTGGGGCAAACGTTGGATATTACCAACCTGATAGCTGGAGTTATTAATCTTCTTACTTTTATAGTAGAATTCTGGAGAACAATTTCATTATGATTATCTAAGAACCTGTCGACCACATCTTTGCTTGATAAATATATGCATACCCTATTATTTGATATACGAGAACAGAAAAGTATATTTTCTGGCTTAACTAATGGCCCAATTTTAAGGAGGTAATCTTGTATTGTAGCTCCATTGATTGAATTGAACACGATAGCTTGCTCTTTACTTGGATACTTGTAGGTTTGGTGTCTTAGAGCATTAGAGTAGGATTGAGTTTCACTGCTAGTATGGGTTTCTGTGAGGTTACTTTCGGTGGGCATTTTGGATTCAGAGTGTTTCTATGGTAATTAATTTCTTACGTACCATTTCCTTGGTACGTCTCTGTGTTTTTTAATACCAGAAATCGTTGGAATTCCTCTGCTTTCCGGGCCGCTGTTTTTCTGGCCTGTCTCCTTTTTGCCGAAATGGTGCGATTGTTTTAATTATCGTTAATTTGTCCTAGTCAATCTAAGTATGGAAAAGTATGATGTACTTACTGGATAGCTGTATGTTTTCTAGCGAAGATGATTTCAACGCTCAGGAAATAATGCCTGTAGTTCAGGTGCAAAATTTGAATTTAGTAGAGCACGATTCGAATGCTGCGTTAGCTAAAGCGAGCAGGAACGGACTCAGTTTTGATGCTTGTTAACGTATTTTCCACAAAACAAAATAATTTTGATATTTATTTTCCTACCAAACATTGAGCGGACCCCCGGAGAGATGCTTGACCAACCAGGAACATCGGAGGTCAAGCATGTCTCGGGGAACATCATCATAGTCACAACATCTTAACAGACATGTTGTGATCTCGTAAAATGCATTAGGTCGGAGCGAGAGTATTGCCGGCATGAATATTATCAATGGTTTTGAGAACTGTAGCTCGTCATTGTTCGCGATTTACTGTCAGTTTAGTGGCGCTCTTGATACTCATATCCAGCAACTGTTTCGTCGTATCCACCCAGCGTGTAGGGGGACGGCCACGGCGCCGCCCACTCGGGGCATGACCCTGAACTGCAAGTTTCTCCATATTATCGCTTCTGTGTATATGTCCGAAGAATGTAAGCATTCTCGTCGACACAATGGAGGATAGTCTCTTTGGATTACCGAGCTCATCCAGTATGGAAACGTTAGTTCGATGGGCGGTATAAGGAACTCTCAGCATTCTCCTCCACGTCCACATTTCAAAACATCTATGCGAGCTCGATCTGCCTTTTTAGCAGTCCAAGTTTCCCAGGCATACAAAAATATGGAGAACACAAGACACTGAACCAGCGACATTTTGGTAGCTTTAGTCATGTTATGATTACGCCATATTTTAGTAAGCTTTGTCATTGCCACACGTGCTTGTTGAATTCGCCGTCGAATCTCAGTCTCACAGCTACCCAAATTGTCGATCAAAGAACCGAGGTATATGGGGATAGTGTGGGATATATACAATGTGTACCGACCTTAGTCCACTGGGATCCGGGATTATTTCAAAAATGGATCCAGAATAAGCCAACAGCCCACTCATTATCAATGAATGTACACGTACTTTACGGCAGTGTTGCTTGGAGTGCAATTTTGAAGCGTTACGAGAGAAACACTTTTGTGCTCTCCTCAATTAATTTTAATCTGACTGAATAACAAAAACTGCCTTTAATGATAGCCCGCAGCCCGTCAATTTGCGACACCTCGAGAGGTCCATTTAGGAATTAACATACACACACTTTGACAGCAAATTAACAGCACCGGAGAAAGCAGTACGGAGGGCCGTAAATCAGTGGCGTACTGCCCAGTATAGTGAGAGTTTCATAAAAAATAAAAAAAAAATGGGTTGACTCAGCTGTTCCTGAAGTACATGTTATACAATTATAACTGTTCCTGAAGTACATGTTATACAATTACCAAGGGTAACAGTTAATCAAACAGAAAGTTGGAGTTTCCCAATTACTCCCACTCTACTCACAAGCACAATATCTCAAAAACCGAAAAAGGTCAAAAATCCCTAAAAAACCTAAAAATCAAGCTTTGGAGAAGGGTTTTGGCGCAATTGTTTAGTTTTTACTTCCCACACCGTTAGGTGAGGGGAGTATTGTGATCGCGAAAATTTTTGATTTTGAGATCATACACTTTTTGGGCGTTTCATGATGTCTACATAACGAAAATCCACGTCACTCATTTCCGTCGGTCTGTCTGTCTGTCGGTCTGTCTGTCTGTCGGTCTGTCGGTCTGTCTGTCTGTCGGTCTGTCGGTCTGTCGGTCTGTCTGTCTGTCGGTCTGTCTGTACGCGTTTTTGTGTCCTCGTAATCTCAGTAACCGCTGCATGGATTGTGATGAAATTTGGGCAGCGATATGCTGGGGGGTCGTAGTAGGTAATGTTCTTATAATTTTGAAAATCGGTGCAGGGGCGGCGGAGTAATTAGCAAAAAACAAAAAAAATTAAATATTCCTCAAACTTCGTTTTTAGGCGTTTTAGAGGTTCCTGATCGTTTTTTACTTTTTTTTGGGTGGGGGTGAAATTGGGGTGGTTGGGGGGTGGGGGGTTGTAAAATTGAAAAATTTGTTGCTTTCATAATAGACTGCCCACTGACCCATGAAGGAAGACCTAGCAACATAAATAACTTTTTTAGGTCCATCCGAACATTGCCTTGCCTATTACAGAAACCAAAGGACTTAGAATTTTTTCTGGTGTAAACATACGAGAGTATTGCTTTAGATCCTTCTATATTGTGTTACAAGGAAACTGTTGAATTGATGTTAATGAAATTTTGACACAGTATTACTACCGTGGCGAGGATGGAAAACGCGTATGGTTTTTATAAATCGTGCCAGTGGCGGCGCAGAAATAATAAAAAAAAGTAAAAATATAAAAACAGCTCAAACTTCGTTTTTAAGCGTTTTAGAGGTTCCTGATCATTTTCTGCGTTTTTTTTGGGTGGGGTGAAATTGGGGTGGTTAGGGGGTGGGGGGTTGAAAAACTGAGAAATTTCTTGTATTCATAATAGGGTGTAGGGTAGGGGCTGTGAAGGAAGACCTAGCGACATAAATCAACTCTTTAGGTCCATCCGAACATTGCCTAGCGTATTACGGAAACTAAGGGACTTAGAATTTTCTGTATACATACATACGAGTATTTATTGCTTTAGATCTTTTTGTATTTTGTAACGTGGACACTATTACATTGATTCTAATTAAATTTTGACACAGTATTATTACCGTGGTGAGGATGGAAAACGCGTGTGTTTGTTAAATATCGTGTCAGTGGCAGCGTATATAGCAATAATCAAAAAACTAAAAGTATGAAAACAACTCAAACTTCGTTTTTAGATGTTTTAGGCTGTCCATTGACCTCTGAAGGAAATACTTAGCGGCATAAGACAATTTTAGGGGAGGGAGGGCTGCCGATGATTTGGTTGCAAGGAGATCTCAGACTAAAGCTTCATGCTATGGGAAAATAATAAACTGATATCACAGTAATGTGTGGGAAGTACTGAGTCAATCAACTTGACTCCATTTTTTTTTTCATTTCACTGCCACAGATGCACTGATATTTGAAATCATTACCTACTGTCACCCTACTGCATATCGAATCCTAAAATTTCTTTAAAATAGGTGCAATTGCTAAAGTCAGAGATAAGGAGAACAGGAGAACTGGAGAACAGGGGAACAGGGGAACAGGGGAACAGGGCACAGGGGAACAGGAGAACAGGAGAACAGGAGAACAAAAAAACAGGAGAACAGGAGGACAGGAGGGCAGGATAAGAGGAGAACAGGAGAACAGGAAAACAGGAAAACGGGAAAATAGGAGAACAGGAGAACAGGAAAACAAGAAACAGGAAAACAAGAGAATAGAAGAGAGACCAAGAGAACAGAAGATGAAAAGAGGAAAGCAGGAAAACGGGAGACCAGGAGAACAGTATTACAGGAGAACAGGAGACCAGAACAGAGATCATGAGAACAAGATAATATTCGAGCAGAAAATAGTTGTAAGTAGTAAAACTATGGGTTTGAAGTCATGTTGAGTATGGAGTAAAATTACTAAAATGACAAAACAGAATCACGAGACCTAGATTTGTCACTGGCTCGAATGTTAGATTAAAACTGCAAAAGCAGCATAGGTGGCCACAAAATCGTCACAATGGTAACACTTTCCTTAAAAGAAAATAAAAATTGAAAAAATCAGACAGCAACCTCCACCACTGTTTGCTAAATGAACATGCGCTAATTTTCTCTGAAGATTCTTCAGCAGAAAAGTGCACGACGCAACTGTGAAGCAAGCCGAAGTGTAAACTGATGTATCGTAGTGGGCATAACAGGAGAACAGAAGAACAGGAGAACAAAAGAACAGGAGAACAGGCGGACAGGAAAACAGTTGAACAAGACAGCAGGGGAACAGGAGAACAGAAGAACAGGAGAACAGGGAGACAGGAGGGCAGGAGAACAGGAAAACAGGAGAACAGGAAAACAAGAGAACAGAAGAATAGGAGAACAGGATAAGACGAAAAGAACAAAGCAGGAGAACTGGAAATCGGGAGAACAGTAGGACAGGAGAACAGGAGACCAGAACAGAGATCATAAGAACAAGATAGTATTCGAACAGGAAATAACAGTAAGTAGTAAAACTATGGGTTTGAAGTCAGTTGAGTATGTAGTAAAGTTACTAAAATGACAAAACAGTATCACGAGAACTAGATTTGTCACTGGCTCGAATGTTAGATTGAAACTACAAAATCAGCATAGGTGGCCACAAAATCGTCACAACGGTAACAGAAAATAAAAATTGACAAAATCAGACAGCAACCTCCACCACTGTTTGCTAAATGAACATGCGCTAATTTTCTCTGAACATTCCTCAGCAGAAAAGTGCACGATGCAACTATGAAGCAAGTAAACTGATGTATCGTAGTGTGTTATTAAGGCACATTCAGTTTTATTCTTGCGAAGATACTGGGCATAACAGGAGAACAGAAGGACGGGAAAACAGAGGAACAGGAGAACAGGCCAAAACAGTTGAACAAGACATCAGGAGAACAGGAGAATGGGAGAGCAGGAGAACATGAGAACAGGAGAACAGGAGAACAGGAGAACAGGAGAACAGGAGAACAGGAGAACAGGTGAACTGGAGAACAGGAGAACAGGAGAACAGGAGAACAGGAGAACAGGAGAACAGAAGAACAGGAGAACATGAGAACAGGCGAACAGGAAAACAGGAGAATAGGACACCAGGAGAACAAACAGAAATTTAGCTACATGGTACACTTTGACAATATCAGGAGGTCTCGTCCGCCACTGTCTGCTAAATGAACATGCTCTAATTTTCTCCGAAGATTCTTCAGCAGAAAAGTGCACGAAGCAACTGCGAAGCAAGCTGAAGTGTAAACTGATGTATCGCAGTGTGTTATTAAGGCACATTCAGTTTTATTCTTGCGAAGATACTGGGCGTATATGTGCGCAAATTCCACGAAACCGCTCGATAAAGCGCCTCGCCACCAAAATTATACAGTTGACAGGACGGAACTTTCGGTACCACCCATAATGTCTACATTGAGTAACCGATATTTCAATACCCGTTAGCATCGAGTAATCCATCTTTTCTGCTGCGGGCAGGTCTTCAGAGCCGGAAGAAAACGTTTTGTATGTCAAACGAGTTGCAATTTTATTTGTGACACAGATAAGCCGATTTTGAAACTTCGCAAAAAATCAACAGGAGCTACCGTCAACGTGAAATGATTCTTTAAAACTAGACATACATTAGACTTTTGTTTTCAGCATCCTTGATATCCATGACTGCGATGACTTGTAGGTTTGCAGATATTTTCGGTGCTATCTAAGATTAGGTACACATTTTTTTTTTCAACCATGTCCATCATCATAGTCCCAATGTCTTAAGAGACATGTCGTGAACTCGTAAAATGCATATAGTCGGAGCTAGAGTATTGTTGATATGAATATTATCAATGGTTTTGAAAACTGTAGTTCGCCATCGTTTGCGATTTACTGTCAGTTCAGTGGCGCTCTTAATACTCATATCCAGCAACTGTTTCGACGTATGCACTCAGCGTGTAGGGGAACGGCCACGGCGCCGCCCACTCGGGGCATGGCCCTGCACTACAAGTTTCTCCATATTATCGCTTCTGTGAATATGTCCGAAGAATGTAGGTATTCTCGTCGACACAATGGAGGATAGTCTCTTTGAATTACCGAACTCATCCAGTATAAAAACGTTAGTTCGATGGGCGGTATAAGGGACGCTCAGCATTCTCCTCCACGTTCACATTTCAAAAGCATTTATGCAAGCTCGATCTGCCTTTTTAATAGTCCAAGTTTCCGAGGCATACAAAAATATGGCGAACACAAGAGACTGAACCAGCGACATTTTGGTAGCTTTAGTGATGTTATTCACGGCATCTTTTAGTAAGCTTTGTCATGGCCACACGTGCCTGTTGAATGCGCCGTCGAATCTCATTTTCACAGCTTAAAGAACCGAGGTACACAAAACTTTAAACTACTTCACAACGGCCTACTGACTTTATTTCTCAATGATTATCGTACTCTCTATCTACAATCATAACCTTAATATTATTGTAGTTAATACCAGGACCATACGCTGCCCTATGTTGTTCTAAGATGTTTCATAGAGCTACGAGTCCTTCCTGAGAAGCAGCAACAAGGGTTGTATCGCCAGCAAATCTTAAGTTGGATATTTTGCTTCCGTCAATAGTTACAGCGCCATTCCAGTTGTCCAATACCTGTCTTCAGAGTAAATGTTAAATAACATCGTGTCTTCTAGCTTTCACTAGATGTCTGTACTTCAAATTTAATGCAATTTTGGTCCACGTCAATGATTCAATTAGATTAATCTGCTCCTCCTCTAAGTGCTTGTATGCAAATGGCCTGTACTTTACTGTCGCTTGCCTTGTAAAAAACATCTGCCGACTGATTTAATTGAATGTTCCTGTATTTAAATTAACCATACCGCTTTATATGGCGTTCATTAACAATCAACGATTTTTTTTAATCGCCGCCATATTTAAGCATCCAGTTAGACATCGTACGCTGGAATTACTTATTTAAATAGTAGTGTAAGTATGCAATTGATGTGGCTTTCTAAAACTGGAGCTACATATATAAGCTTCTTTGGAAAGTGATATGTGCAGAAAATAATTAGAAAATGTGGACTTTTAGTTTCAGAAACTAATTAACTAAACTAGACCAGACACGTAGTTAATTCTACCACCAAGTATCTTAGAGTGACTACTTGGACATATCAAACGCAATAAATCCACAAATCAAAGAGGGTGGCGCGCTAACGTGGACCCTATACAGGAATCGCCCCACCTTAGCCTGTTCTCCTGTTCTCCGGTTCTCCTGTGCTCCAGTTCTCCTTTTCTCTTGTTCTCCTATACTCCTGTTCTCCTATTTTCCTGTTACCCTGTTCTCCTGTACTACTGTTCTCTTGTTACCCTGTTCTCCCGTTCTCCTATTCTCATATCCTCCGGTTCTTCTGTTCTCCTATTCTCCTGTTCTCCTGTGCTCTTGTTCTCATTTTCCTCTGTGCTCCTGTGCTCCTGTTCTCCTGTTCTCTCGTTCTCTCGTTCTCCTGTTTTCCTGTTTTCCTGTTTTCCTGTTTTCCTGTTTTCCTGTTCTCCTGTTCTCCTGTTCTCCTGTTCCCATGTTCTCGTGTTCTCGTGTTCTCCTGTTCTCCTGTTCTCCTGTTGTCCTGTTCTCCTGTTCTCCTGTTCTGTTGTTCTCCTGTTCTTCTGTTCTCCTATTCTCCTATGCTCTTGTTCTCCTGTTCTCGTGTTCCCTGTTCCTCCTGTTCTCTTGTGCTTCAGTTCTCCTGTTCCTCTTTCCTCCTGTCCTCCTGTTCTCCTGGTTCCTTGTCCTCCAGTTCTCCTGTTCTGCCGTTCTACCATTCTTCTGTTCTCCTGTCTTCCGGTTTTTCTGTTTTCCTATTCTCCTGTGCTCCTGTTCCCCCGTTCTCCTGAGCTCCTGTCCTCCTGTTATTCTGTTCTCCTATACTCCTGTTCTCTGTCTCCAGCAACAGCACCTATTTTAACGAAATTTTAGGAAACGATATGCTATGAGGTGACAGTAGGTCGAGCAATAATTTCCTGGGTCCTGAGCCAGCTGTGAGGCAGCAGGTATTATTAGAAGGAAAACAGAGGTGAGGTTGCAAAATCCACATCGTATCAGATAGAGAGATATATCTCAAGCTCTCCGTCAAACTACAGGACTTATTTTTACAAGGTCTGGAGGTAGCCATTTGTAGGGAAGAGCACTGTCAAATTATAAAAAATCGGCTCAACAATTGCTAAGAAACTAGTAAAAATCCAATTTTTTCCAAACCTTGACACCCTGTATCTTGATACTTTTTATATGAACTTGGAATTATGGTCTTGTTAATGATTTAAATAACACCCTGCATAACAGGGTCAAGTTCGATTGGAAATTGAGACATTTTCGCGTGACATGAGTTATAACAACATTTACTATACCTACAAGAAATGAAAAAAAACTTCTCTAATGAAGCTAAACACATTTCTAGAAACACCAGAGACATGCAAGCCTTCTATTGCAATTCATGGGAACTGTTTCCGATCCATCCGATCACCTGCTAGAAACGCTTAGAAGCGTGTTAAATAAATCACTCAAATATCCTAAAATTACACGGCAAACGGCAAATGCCAACCTGCTTTGTGTTTTTTGCCAATTGGTAGGTAGCGCTAATTTGGTGTTTCATGTTTTCTCACGAGCTCGCGAACAGCAAGCAGACACTGACGGGCTGCGGCTAGGGATGGCGATTCTCAGAAATTAACCGGTTTCGGATTAACCGGTTCAGGTACGTAGGACATACGGAAAATTTTTGCAAAGTTGGTAGATAAAAAAATTAACTATATTGTTAGCTTTATTACCGTTTATCCATATGTTCGGTCATTCAGTCGTCTACTCCTGACGTCTAACGTCTTTGGGTGAGCTATTCTTTTGTGTACTGCCCGCTATCGGGTGATAGTTGCGCCGGTGGGCAGATTGTTTGGAGGCATCGTATGGGACGTGCCGTTTGAAGAGTTGTTGGATGTTTATGTTTACGCGTGGAGGGTGAAGGTATTTTGGCGTGTAACCCAGAACAGCAGTAAGTACACACTGATTTATTGATTGGAACCGTATACTGTTAAAATATACACTGTAAAAGTAATGTTGAAGTAAAGGTGTGGTCATTAATCAGCTTTCTATTATTTAAAACTCCCTTAACCCCAAATTGGTGCTTACAATATGAAATTGTCACGCATGTTAGAAGATAGTTAACCTTCAATAAACAATGAGCTGCGCTCACAAACAACAGCAATTTCTTCTGGAGTGCCACAAGGTTCATTCCTAGGACTATTCTTATTTATAGTTTATGTGAATGACATTTTTCAGCACCTCAGATCTACGAATTGTGTTCGTTTTGCAGACGACACTACTATTATTTGCTCAAACTCAAGCTTAGCTTGGTTGTGTAAGAAATTTGACCTGCTGTGACGAACTTAATTGTCATTTTTTAGGGTTAGGCCAGCAACAAAACAAAAACTTCTTGTTATTCTTTAACCTTGCGACGTTTCGACCAATATATAGTCATCATCAGGTATCAGAATGTCGAAGTTTTCATCGTATTAAGCAACATGGCAAGAGTATCGCTAGATATAGCTAAAACACTGCCCACAGTAATAAAATTGAACGAAATTTTTTTTAAACACAGACACATACAACTAGAATTTATTAAAAGCAGACACTAACGGGCTGCAGCTAGGGATGGCGATTCTCAGAAAATAACCAGTATTCGAATAACTGGTTCAGGTACGCAAGACACATCGAAAACGTTTGCAAACTTGGTAGATAAAAAAATAAACTATATAAAATTGTCACCGATGTTAGAAAAAAGTTAAGATCCAATAAATAATGGGCGGTGCTCACAAACAAGAGCCATTTATTCTGGAGTGCCGCAAGGTTCAATGCTAGGACCATTCTTATTTATACTTTACATGAATGACATTTTTCATCATCTCAGACGTACGAATTGTGTTCGTTTTGCAGATGACACTACTATCATTTGCTCAAACTCAAGCTTAGCTTGTTTGTGTAAGAAATTTGACCTGCTGTGACGAACTTCTCAGCGTTTGCTCTCGAAATGTGTCAAAATCGGCTGATACACTCAAGCAGCTCGACGATATTTACTTCAAAATCAAACTTTTTTGCAATCACAATACAACGGCCCGATTTTATCAACATGTGCATTTTAACAAAGACTTTGACCAATCAGAGTAGCCCTTTCAAGAACATGCATCTGTCAAAGTACTCTGATTAATGATTTCTCTTGAAGTTGACCTCAGAAAGCTCAAAAATAACATACTTTATATACAATCGACCATTGTGAACCATCTAGCATCTTTTCAAGTCTGATTTTTCATCCTAAATGGGTGAAAAATTGCATTTTCTTGTTTAACAAAAAGTTTGGCAATTACTTATCACAACCAATCAGATTCCACAAAAGCGGTACATTTGATCACTGATTTCATGGTGTATCAAATGATATGATGACAAGAAATTTACTCACTGCACTATTTGGATAAAACAATAATTTACTATCAATAATAATTATAAAAGCATGCAATATATTTTTGTTTTATAGTAAAAAGGGGTAAAAATAGAATTTCAAAAGTTAAACACGATTTAACTGTTAGCCAAGCTATTTCCCAAGCATGCATGTGCATTACTGGTTGCCTATACAGAGCGGCAAAGCTCGCTATTTAGCTGCGTATAACCTTATTTTACGTACCATGTGTACGCTATACCTTTACATCCATCTTCTATAACAAGGTCTATAACAAACATGCACCCAGTAAATAAAATATTGATTCTTCATAAAAGTATGTATTTTTTCTATAATCGATTTGACTAACGAAGGTGGGATTTGTGATTATTAAATAAGCTAGTTGTGGTGATTGATACTGCTTATATGATCCTGTCACAAATTATCGCAGTTTGAAATTAGTAATTATACAATAATCATAATATAAACATGAAAAAAGTGGTATTAATTTGCAAATCAATCGCTTTGTTCTGATATCCTGCTATGATTTTGTTAAATTACTTTTGACAAAAGTGTCATCCAGCTTTGACGTTTTGTTTTCAATATTGATAAAATACTATTGGATGATATTTATTAACCTAGCCCTCAATACGCAATAGAAAGCTTTTGCTAAATAGCATCCAATAGAAAAGCTTTGTCAAATTCTTTGTCAAAATATGCATGTTATTAAAATCTGGCCTACGTATAATACGTATTACTATGTGTGAAAAGTAAAAATTCATCGCAAATTGAATCGGTGTTCCGCCTAATTATGAATGCACTAATTGATAATCTTGGACACCTAGTAAATGGTGGTAATTGTCCATAACCGGAAGCAATACTAATAAACTTCAATCCAAAGAATGGCTCATCCATCCATTAATATTCACTCGTCGAAGGCTTATTAAAGCCTGTGTTGATCACTGTTATTAGCCACCATTCACAAACATCCATAAACACTTCTTTTTTACGCTAAATACCTCACAGCGACAAATTAGATACAGTTACATGTAATTAGGTAATTGGCAGATGTCAGTTGTTTGGGATTTTTTACGGGTAATTAGCAGAGTGAGAAGACCACTGTCAGTGTGAAGGTAGAAACGACAATGAGGCTAAATATTTGACTGTTACGTTATTTATTGTTTGGCAAGGGAAAGAATGCAAGGCAAAATAATGCGAAGAAAAATAGCGCTGTTATCAGATGTTCCGCTTAAAACATACAGGGTGGGGCATAAAAACCAAGTGTTTTTGGTTTGAGTAGTACTCATATTATTTATTACAATCCATTCCTTGACTCAAACCATTTCACTTTCTTACTTGCCACTTGCCATCATGGAGCGGTAGACGCTAGAACAACGCGTGGCATATGGCGTGGCATCATTGGCTCATATTTTTTTGGAGAAAATGGGGTCACGGCTACAGTAACATCTGAACGTTACATTCATATGGTGAATACCTTTTTCATACCTGAATTGCAAGGAAGAGGTGTGAATATCAAAGATTTGTGGTTCCAGCAAGATGGGGCCACGGTACACACCGCCAGAGCATCCATGGCTGTTCTTCGCCACCTGTTTCCAAATCTTTCAATTTCGAGGTTTGGTGGCATTTCATGACCTCCTCGGTCTCCCGACTTATCAATTTGTGATTGTTTTCTATGGGGGTAACTCAAGTCACGTGTTTAAAGGGCCAAGCCCCGCACGTTAGACGCAGAGAAGGAAGCGATTCGCCATGAAATCTCTCAAAAATCAACAGAGACATGCTGGAAACAGTGGACTGCAATTTTCGTGAACGGTTGCATCATATGCCAGATGTAATTTTTGCACTTAGGTATTTCAAAATGGTTTATTATCAGCTATGTTCTACTACCAATAATTTTTTTTAGAGTAAAAACTAATAATTTTATGTATATTTCAAAAACACTTGATTCCTATGCGCCACCCTATATCTTCTATTAGGTTGTGGAAGCAAGATCATACCAGCAATGAACAAAAAAAATGGAGTCAAGTTGATTGACTCAGTACTTCCCACACATTACTGTGATATCAGTTTATTATTTTCCCATAGCATGAAGCTTTAGTCTGAGATCCCCTTGCAACCAAATCATCGGCAGCCTTCCCTCCCCTAAAATTGTCTTATGCCGCTAAGTATTTCCTTCAGAGGTCAATGGACAGCCTAAAACATCTAAAAACGAAGTTTGAGTTGTTTTCATACTTTTAGTTTTTTGATTATTGCTATATACGCTGTCACTGACACGATATTTAACAAACATACGCGTTTTCCATCCTCACCACGGTAATAATACTGTGTCAAAATTTAATTAGAATCAATGTAATAGTGTCCACGTTACAAAATACAAAAAGATCTAAAGCAATAAATACTCGTATGTATGTATACAGAAAATTCTAAGTCCCTTAGTTTCCGTAATACGCTAGGCAATGTTCGGATGGACCTAAAAAGTTGATTTATGTCGCTAGGTCTTCCTTCACAGCCCCTACCCTACACCCTATTATGAATACAAGAAATTTCTCAGTTTTTCAACCCCCCACCCCCTAACCACCCCAATTTCACCCCACCCAAAAAAAACGCAGAAAATGATCAGGAACCTCTAAAACGCTTAAAAACGAAGTTTGAGCTGTTTTTATATTTTTACTTTTTTTTATTATTTCTGCGCCGCCACTGGCACGATTTATAAAAACCATACGCGTTTTCCATCCTCGCCACGGTAGTAATACTGTGTCAAAATTTCATTAACATCAATTCAACAGTTTCCTTGTAACACAATATAGAAGGATCTAAAGCAATACTCTCGTATGTTTACACCAGAAAAGATTCTAAGTCCTTTGGTTTCTGTAATAGGCAAGGCAATGTTCGGATGGACCTAAAAAAGTTATTTATGTTGCTAGGTCTTCCTTCATGGGTCAGTGGGCAGTCTATTATGAAAGCAACAAATTTTTCAATTTTACAACCCCCCACCCCCCAACCACCCCAATTTCACCCCCACCAAAAAAAAAGTAAAAAATGATCAGGAACCTCTAAAACGCCTAAAAACGAAGTTTGAGGAATATTTAATTTTTTTTATTTTTTGCTAATTACTCCGCCGCCCCTGCACCGATTTTCAAAATTATAAGAACATTACCTACTACGACCCCCCAGCATATCGCTGCCCAAATTTCATCACAATCCATGCAGCGGTTACTGAGATTACGAGGACACAAAAACGCGTACAGACAGACCGACAGACAGACAGACAGACAGACAGACCGACAGACAGACAGACCGACAGACAGACCGACGGAAATGAGTGACGTGGATTTTCGTTATGTAGACATCATGAAACGCCCAAAAAGTGTATTATCTCAAAATCGAAAATTTTCGCGGTCACAATACTCCCCTCACCTATCGGTGTGGGAAGTAAAACAGCAGAAGTCTACATATTGTAACTGCTTTTAATCTCAACGCTCGAAAACTAAGTTTTTATTTTCACCGATAGGTGAGGGGAGTATTGTAATCGCGAAAATTTTCGATTTTGAGATAATACGTTTTTTGGGCGTTTTATGATGTCTACATAACGAAAATCCACGTCACTCATTTCCGTCGGTCTGTCGGTCTGTCTGTCTGTCTGTCTGTACGCGTTTTTCTAGCCACGTAATCTCAGTAACCGCTGCATGGATTGTGATGAAATTTGGGCAGCAGTATGCTGTGGTGTCGCAGCAGGTAATGCTACTATAATTTTGAAAATCGGTGCATAGGCAGCGGAGTAATTCGCCAAAAACGAAAAAATTCAAATATTCCCCAAACTTCGTTTTTAGGCGTTTTAGGTGTTCCTGATCATTTTCTACTTTTTTTTTGGTGGGGGTGAAATTTGGGGTGGTTGGAGGGTTGGGGGTTGTAAAATTGAAAAATATGTTGAATTCATAATAAACTGTCCACTGGCCTATGAAGGAAGACCTAGCGACATAAATAGATCTTTTAGGTCCATCCGGACATTGCCTTTATAATTACAGAAACCAAGGGACTTAGAATTGTTTCTGATGTAAACATACGAGAATTGCTTTAGACCGTTCTGTATTATGTAACATGGAAACTGTTGGATTGATTTTAATGAAATTTTGACGCAGTATGTGTACCGTGACAGTGATAAAAATGCGTATAGTTTTTATAAATCGTGCCAGTGACAATTGATAAAAAAAATTAAAAAAAAGTTGGAAGGCCTGGCTTTCGATCCAAAGACCCTGAGATCCACTAGCGGACTCTCTAACCACTGGGCCATCCTTTGATTAAGGAGATCTTTTCAACAAAACATATTTGATTAGGTACTTACTTACTGGAATCTGTAATCTGACTTCAACTTCAAACATTCAAAAACATATTTATTTTTATCATAGACTTCCTCTCGAGCTGCAAACTTCATTCATCGACTGTATTGCAACAAATATACACTAGTTACCAATTTAGCAGTACGTATTTTCACGATTGGCTGGGAATCTAGAATCTAGTATCGGTGTAGGACGTCGTTGGTCAAAGGAGCATCCTTACCGCCATCGTGACGTCACACGGGTTCCGGAGCCGTCGGCGTGTTTTCGGTACTGGATCCAAAAACCCATTTTTTTTTATATAACTTTTGAATTATTGCGAAAAAAAGAAAACAAAAACAGTTTTGTTATAAAACTGATATATGATCTTTCCATTTATCACAAAAAAAGTACTTTTTTTCTTAATTTAAAACCTCAATTCGCATGCCCTGTCGAAATGTTTTTTATTACTTTCCTACATATTTGGCATAAACTTGCTACTGAGCGATGTCTTCAAGTGAGAGAATCTAGCTCATGCTCCAGTTATCAGGTCCTCTTGATCTTCGAGGCTGAAAGAGGCACCCAACCAATTTCATGACCTTTATTCCGCCACATTTAACCTTAAAGTTTTCAGGCGTTTATCTCGGGTATATTCGTTTTGGCGTTCCCCTTTTCCTCGTGCCTCTTGGGGCGAACGATAAAGGTAGGAACGCTACAGCGCAAAATAATGCCAATTTTCCTTTAAGGGACTCCACTCTAATGAGCCGTTTGTAGTAGAGATAAACGGTGCAAAAATGAACTTTGCCATCGTAGTCGGCACCTTCATGATTTGCCCATTTGTTATTGCTTTGAAAGAATATTGTCTTATAATAGGCCAGACATTATAATTGAATAATTCACGTGAATTTCAAAAAATATTATCAGCTGAGCATGACAAATATTTTCTGGATTTTGGATTCTGGACTCTTGTTTCAGGATTCAGGTTTCTGGTTCTGGATTCTGGATTCCGGATTGCAGATTCCGTATTCTGGATTCTGGATTCGGGTTTCCGGTTTCCGGTTTCTGGATTCCGGATTCTGGAAACTGAATTCTGGATTCTGAATTCCGGATTCCGGATTCGGGATTCTGGATTATGGATTATGGATTCTGGATTCTGGACTCTGGATTCTGGATTCCAGATTCCAGATTCTGGATCGTGGAATCTGGTATCAGGATTCTGGATTGTGGATTCTTGATTCTAGGCTCTGGATTCTGAATTCTGGAATCTGGTATCTGGATTGAGGATTGTGAGTTGTGGAATCTGGGCTCTGGATTCTGGATCCTGGATGTGGTATCTGGTATCTGGATTCTGGGCTATGGATTCTGGATTCTGGCTCCTGGATTCTAGTAACTGGTATCTGGATTCTGGACTCTAGGATCAGGATTCTGGATTCCGGATTCAGGTTTCTGGATTCTGGATTCCGGATTGCAGATTCCGAATTCTGGATTCCGGATTCTGGATTCGGGTTTCCGGTTTCCGGTTTCTGGATTCGGGATTTTGGATTCTGAATTCTGGATTCTGGATTCCGGATTCTGGATTCCGAATTCTGGATCCTCGAATCTGGTATCTGGTATCCGGATTCTGGATTGTGGTATATTGATTCTGGGCTCTGGATTCTGGATCCTGGAATCTAGTATCTGGATTCTGGACTGTGGGTTGTGGATTGTGGATTTTGGATTGTGGATGGTGGATTGTGGATACTGCATTCGAGGCTCTGGGCTCTGGATTCTGGTTTGCAGATTCCGAATTCTGGATTCCGGATTCTGGATTCGGGTTTCCGGTGTCCGGTTTCTGAATTCAGGATTTTGGATTCTATATTCTGGTTCCCGGAATCTGGTATCTGGTATCCGGGGTCTGAATTCTGAATTCTGGAATCTGGTATCTGGATTGTAGATTGTGAGTTGTGGATTCTGGGCTCTGGATTCTGGATTCTGGGCTCTGAATTGTGGACTGTGGATTCTGTATTCTGGATCCTGGAATCTGGTGTCTGGTATCTGGATTCTGGAATCTGGTGTCTGGTATCTGGATTCCGGATTCGGGATTCTGGATTCTGGATTCCGGATTCTGGATCGTGGAATCTGGTATCAGGATTCTGGATTGTGGATTCTTGATTCTAGGCTCTGGATTCTGAATTCTGGAATCTGGTATCTGGATTGAGGATTGTGAGTTGTGGAATCTGGGCTCTGGATTCTGGATCCTAGATGCGGTATCTGGTATCTGGATTCTGGGCTATGGATTCTGGATTCTGGCTCCTGGATTCTAGTAACTGGTATCTGGATTCTGGACACTAGGATCAGGATTCTGGATTCAGGTTTCTGGATTCTGGATTCCGGATTGCAGATTCCGAATTCTGGATTCCGGATTCTGGATTCGGGTTTCCGGTTTCTGGATTCGGGATTTTGGATTCTGAATTCTGGATTCTGGATTCCGAATTCTAGATCCTCGAATCTGGTATCTGGTATCCGGATTCTGGATTGTGGAATATTGATTCTGGGCTCTGGATTCTGGATCCTGGAATCTAGTATCTGGATTCTGGACTGTGGGTTGAGGATTGTGGATTGTGGATTTTGGATTTTGGATTTTGGATTTTGGATTTTGGATTGTGGATGGTGGATTGTGGATACTGCATTCGAGGCTCTGGGCTCTGTATTCTGGTTTGCAGATCCCGAATTCTGGATTCCGGATTCTGGATTCGGGTTTCCGGTGTCCGGTTTCTGAATTCAGGATTTTGGATTCTATATTCTGGATCCCGGAATCTGGTATCTGGTATCCGGGTTCTGGATTCTGAATTCTGGAATCTGGTATCTGGATTGTAGATTGTGAGTTGTCGATTCTGGGATCTGGATTCTGGATCCTGGAATCTGGTATCTGGTATCTATTGTGGACTGCGGATTCTAGGCTGTGGGCTCTGGGTTGTGGATTCTGGGCTCTGGATTCTGGATTGTGGATTCTGGGCTCTGAATTGTGGATTGTGGATTCTGTATTCTGGATCCTGGAATCTGGTGTCTGGTATCTGGATTCTGGATTCTGGATTCTGGATTCTGGATTCTGAATTCTGAATTCTGAATTCTGAATTCTGAATTCTGAATTCTGAATTCTGAATTCTGAATTCTGAATTCTGAATTCTGAATTCTGAATTCTGAATTCTGAATTCTGAATTCTGAATTCTGAATTCTGAATTCTGAATTCTGAATTCTGAATTCTGAATTCTGAATTCTGAATTCTGAATTCTGAATTCTGAATTCTGAATTCTGAATTCTGAATTCTGAATTCTGAATTCTGAATTCTGAATTCTGAATTCTGAATTCTGAATTCTGAATTCTGAATTCTGAATTCTGAATTCTGAATTCTGAATTCTGAATTCTGAATTCTGAATTCTGAATTCTGAATTCTGAATTCTGAATTCTGAATTCTGAATTCTGAATTCTGAATTCTGAATTCTGAATTCTGAATTCTGAATTCTGAATTCTGAATTCTGAATTCTGAATTCTGAATTCTGAATTCTGAATTCTGAATTCTGAATTCTGAATTCTGTATTCTGAATTCTGAATTCTGAATTCTGAATTCTGAATTCTGAATTCTGAATTCTGGATTCTGGATTCTCGATTCTCCATTTTCGATTCTCGATTCTCCTTTTGGCTGGACTTTACCTGTCTGCTCACCCAAAAAGATGCTCACAGACCAATGAAGAGATAATCGCCGAAACTGCGCCTTATTTGGAGCTAAAGTCATACTATATAAACTGTATAAAAAAATTGATTAGCTGCTACAATTATTGTATGGCATGTATGTATATTGAATTCTAAAACTGAATATAATATAAAACGGGCTTTTTTATGTAAGCCTACAAAATTTTCAGCACAACTGTAATTTTGCTAGGCATCATAGCTATTTGGAAGCCGTGACATGTAAAAAATCAGCTGCAAATGATTGGTCCATTTCAATTGCCATTCAGTGCGTTCTGTTTGTTTTGTTTCCAATTTTGTTGTGTGGGACAACACGCTGATAGGTTTGATATACTTGTTTCGAAATGCTATGTTTGTTTTGCATGTGCGTCTACGGTCCATAACAAAAAAAAGCACGGATTGCCAACGTATATTTATTTTTCTCGTGGTTATAATTCACAGGAAAATCGATATGTTTGTCTAAGAACTCGCATTAAACGTAATTTATTCGAGCATGCGATCGCCATATTTATTATTTGGTGTTGCTTTCCTGTTACAGACAAATAATTTACAAGCTGTATATTTCAAAAATTACCACTAACGATAAATCCGTGTTGAAATGTAATATGTACGATTGTAAGTGGAGCTGATATATGAGATTCAGTAAGACAAACTTCTGCTTTCCGAGCAGAAATATACACCATATTGATCGTGGCAGGGTACTATACACAAAGAAAAGTAGTACCAATTTTAAACTATTCATACTATTTTACACTATGGCAGTGTTGTATTTATCAATAGTTTTGACAACTGTCGCTCACCATCGTTCGCGATTTACTGTCAGTTCAGTGGCGCTCTTGATACTCATATCCAGCAACTGTTTTGTCGTATCCATCCAGCGTGTAGGGGAACGGCCCCGGCGCCGCCCAATCGGGGCGTGACCCTGGACTACAAGTTTCTCTATATTATCGCTTCTGTGAATATGTTCGAAGAATGTAAGCATTCTCGTCGACAGAATGAAGAACAGTCTCTTTGGATTACCGAGATCATTCAGTATGAAAACGTTAGTTCGATGGGCGGTATAAGGAACTCTCAGTATTCTCCTCCACGTCAACATTTCAAAAGCATCTATGCGAGCTCGATCTGCCTTTTTAATAGTCCAAGTTTCCGAGGCATACAAAAATATGGAGAACACAAGAGACTGAACTAGTGATATTTTGGTAGCTTTAGTGATGTTACTAAAATAGTATATACAAATATGATGTGAATAATGAAATTAAAGTTATAAGGAATATTTAGAAAAATTGCCCACGCTGAGAGAGGTTCTCCTACAGTTCAAACTGTACTGCACTAAATAGCATTCACAAAAACAAAAACTGTCGAGATCAATATCTCCAAGTGACATTGAACGAATATGTAAACGTACAAATGCAGACGTGTGTAGGCAAAATTTACTCTTCTGGGCAAACACACAATAACACTTCCGTTGCAAATAAGGCTATAATTGCCTTTGATAGTCTCTAATCGATTTTTGACTGAAAACGTGCCTGCTTTTCAGTTTTTACTTCCCACACCGATAGATGAGGGGAGTATTGTGATCGCGAAAATTTTCAATTTTGAGATAACACGCTTTTTGGGCGTTTTATGATGTCTACATAACGAAAATCCACGTCACTCATTTCCGTCCGTCTGTCTGTCGGTCTGTCTGTCGGTCTGTCTGTGCGTCTGTCTGTCTGTTGGCGTTTTTCTAACGTCGTAATCTCAGTAACCGCTGCATGGATTGTGATGAAATTTGGGCAGCGGTATGCTGTGGGGTCGTAGTAGTTAATGTTCCTATAATTTTGAAAATCGGTGCATAGGCGGCGGAGTAATTAGCAAAAATCAAAAAAAATTAAATATTGCTGAAACTTCGTTTTTAGGCGTTTTATAGGTCCCTGATCATTTTCTACTTTTTTTTGGCTGGGGGTGAAATTGGGGTGGTTGGGGGGTGGGGGGGGTTGTAAAATTGAAAAATTTGTTGCTTTCATAATAGACTGTCCACTGACCTGTGAAGGAAGACATAAATAACTTTTTTAGGTCCGTCCGAACATTGCCTTGCCTATTACAGGAAGCAAAGGGCTTAGAATTTTTTCTGATATAAACATACGAGAGTATTGCTTTAGATCGTTGTAACGAGGAAACTGTTGAATTGACGTTGAAATTTTGACACAGTATTACTACCATGGCGAAGATGGAAAACGCTTATGGTTTTGATAAATCGTGCCAGTGGCGGCGCAGAAATAATAAAAAAACTAAAAATGTAAAAACAGCTCAAACTTAACTTTTTAAGCGTTTTAGAGGTTCCTGATCATTTTCTGCGATTTTTTGGGTGGGGGTGAAATTGGGGTGGTTGGGGGGTTGGGGGTTGAAAAATTAAAAAATTTCTTGTACTCATAATAGGCTGTCGACTAACCTGTGAAGGAAGATCTAGCGACACAAATCACCTTTTTAGGTCCATCCGAACATTGCCTAGCCTATTACGGAAACTAAGGGACTTAGAATTTTCTGTATACATACGAGAATTTATTGGTTTAAATCGTTTTGTATTTTGTAACGTGGACACTATTAAATTGATTCTAATGAAGTTTTGGCACAGTATATTGTTACCGTGGTGAGAATGGAAAACGCATATGCTTGTTAAAAATCGTGTCAGTGGCAGCGTAGCAATAATCAAAGAACGAAAAGCATTAAAACAACTCAAATTTGGTTTTTAGATGTTTTAGGGGTTCCTGATCATTTCCTACAAGTTTTTTGGGTGGGGGTGAAAGTGAGGTGGTTGGGGGGTGGGGGTCGTAAAACTGAGAAGTTTGTAGTATCGATAATAGGCTGTCCATTGACCTGTGAAGGAAAGACCTAGCGGCATATGACAGTTTTAGGGGGGGCTGGCGATTATTTGGTTACAAGGATCTTAGACTAAAGCTTCATGCTATGGGAAAATAATAAACTGGTATCAGCGTAACGTGTGGGAAGTACTGAGTCAATCAACTTGACTTCATTTTTTATATGAATATCGCATACCCACCTAGTACTCTACACTTTGCACTGATTAAAATACTCTGGCATATCAGATCTTAGGATCAGCATCAGTCCCGGCATCAGTGCGGTGGTAGAATATGTCTCAAGGGTCAAGTGCGTAAAATTGAGACGAAAAGACATATTCCCGTGTTAGCGAGGAGGCGTGGCCGCCTGTTCCCTTTCTCCAGTGTGTGTGTCTAAGATGAGGACAGGTAAGTCCAAAAGCCCAAAGCTAAGGTCAAAAGGTCCAAAGATAAGGTCCAAAGGTCACCATAAAAATGATATTCGCATTTCGAAGCTCCTGGCGTAACCTTTAAACTTACAGCAATGACTCAAATAGCAAATTGAAGAAGAAAGCTTGCGCTTTTTCACTGTTCTGGCCCTTTTTTGATATCTTGTTTGCTTGTTAAATTACAGGCATTTGAAGAATGTATGATTTTGCATTGCGAGTTTTTTTGAACACTAAAAAACTTTTGTTTTTAAAATTGCTCCTAGATGTCATTCGTTAAGGTTTTAACTACCACCTTCTGAAATACTGTGTAAGTGTGTATGTAGTTTGAAAAACAAGTGAGTTCTGCTGCAAATGGGAATCCGCGTTTTACATGACAAATACATAATTATGTATAACTGCGTGTACCCAGACCCCTTAAAGCCAGTGACAAATGTTTATAAACTATGGAGTTGCGCCTCAGTTTTCCTTGTTCTCTAATCTTACTTGCAAAATAGAAAACGTTCTATTAAGTATGGAGGCCTTCGAAGTAACGATGCGGCAACTACATTTGCCATTCCTCAAGGATCTGTGCTTGGTCCGCTACTGTCTACCATATTCATTAACGATATCCTCGACGATATCTCTGCCAAATTCCGTTGTAATCGAATAATATTGACAAAATTGAGCGTCGTCTATCTTGAGAGTGGAACTTGCAACGATATCATTATTTATCAGGTTCAATGTGCTGAATTTATCTAAGCGCAAGAAGTATTAACCCTTAACTGGTATGGCGGGGTCAATTTTGGCTCCAGCCGAAATAGATGATGAAACTTCAGAAAAGCAGAACAACCTACCAACCCCACCATCTAGCTGTTCCCTTATAAGGACAATTAAAGCACCTACGTATTGTAGTTGCTGTCGACCTTTCGCCCAGTCAGGTCATCCACGTCACTTGGGTCAAAATTGACCCCATCATACCTTAAACTTATTTTTTTCTGTGTCTCATTTGTGAGAAGTAATGGCTAAACCAAACAGTGATAAAAGCCCTCTGACTCAACAAGATTTTCAACAGATTGTCAATTCATTTGTTAGTCAAGATGACATTTCTGATGCCCTCACTATTGAAGTGAGAGCTCTTATTTGTCGAGCTGGCCACATTCCTGAAGAGAACGAACACCAAAACAGGCGTATTGGAAGAGCCTCTAAGCGTACAAGATGTTATATTTGCCCACGAAATGATAATAAACAATGACTGATGTGTTACAAATGTCATAAACCTATTTGTAGAAATCATTGTATAAAAACAAGCATTTGTAGCAGATGTAACGACTAAAAATCTATGTTGCCAAACTTGTTTGTAAAAATTTTCATTTTCTTGAAATAGCTTTGTTTTCTTTTGTTTCTCAACGCATTTTGTATATTTAAACAAGGTTTGTTCATTTTTGATACAAAACTACACTTTTTAGCTTTTATCATTGAAAGGTTTGTCTTTCAAGTACTTTTCAAAAGTACCCTGTATTTTTTTTCATCTGGATGTCTGGAATGGATTTTTTTTTGTTTTTATAGCAGCAATATTACACAATATATTTTTTTTACATTCATACCTGTTATTTTCATTTTTTTGCACAAAAATTCTATAGGTCTAACCAGACCCCGCCATACGTTGAGTGTAATTTTTTTACGCCGTACCAGTTAAGGGTTAAACTACTGTCCGTCCAAAATCCAGAATCCCGGATCCAGTATCCGAGATCCAGAATCCAGCGAGAATCTAGCAATATTCCAGTCACAATCCAGAGATTTCTTGCTTAGAGTCAATCTGACCATACTATTGTATTTACTAACACAATCATGCGACAAACAGATCGAAAACAGAAGACGCCATTTACAGCTACGGCATACGAAACTACGGTATCTGGTGTACGTATATATTACTTTGTCTCAATGCTGCAGTTTGTAACAATGAAATCGAGTAAGGCGGGTAGAAACGTTGGCGCATAAAACGGTTCTCCAAGTTTACGGGATAAACATCGATCCTGGATGCAATTGTTCGGATTCCGTGGATTTGAGAATTCGAGGGTCCGCGTCGCGAAAAATATTGGGGATTTCGGGGAAGAGACAAACAAATACGGTAGGTAGTTTCAACTTCAGATCCACAAAGGCGGAGATGCAGCGCTATTTTTATTCACAATAGCGTATTCAGGTGGGAACGAGTGTACTTTTTCACCTATGAGGGGGTGCTTTTATTTTTCATATACAGGGTGAATCAACCTCCACACCTTGAACTCTTGTGACCAAATGATATCTCTTATTAGGAAAATAACTATGCATGTGTATCTAGGTCGAATTGGACTATATTTTTAAAATAATAGCTTTTATACAGGGTGTCTCATAAAAACGTGACATGTCAAGGTTGTGTTTTTAAACGGAACCCTGTATTTTATTACATATTTGGATTCCTTGGTCAATGGCAGTGTGACTTCATGTGTCACACATGGTACCTAAAACTAACCGTTAAGGTGCAAATCACAATTTTTGGTATACAAGTAAATATCAGAAAATAATTGGATATCGCAGTGATTATAAAACTTAAAAGGCTGTGACTTTGCGGAGCGACTAAATATGAAATATGTTAGCGTGGGTTAGACGGTCAAACATGAATGTCTCTGTCACTTTTGTGCTGGATTCGAGGGTCCACTATGCGAAAAATATTGGGGATTTCGACGAAGAGACAAACAAATACGGTAGGTAGTTTCAACTTCAGATCCCCAAAGGCGGAGATGCAGCGCTATTTTTATTCACAATAGCGTATTCAGGTACGAACGAGTATACTTTTTCACCTTGAGGGGGTGTTTTTATTTTTCATACACAGGGTGAGTCAACCTCCACGCCTAGAACTCTTGTGATCAAAAGATACCTCTTTTTAGAAAAATAACTATGCATGTGTATGTAGGTCGAGTTGGACTATATTTTTAAAATAATAACTTTTATACAGGGTGTCTCATAAAAACGTGACATGTCAAAACCCTGTATATTGTTACATATTTGGATTTCTTGGTCAATAGCAGTGTGACTTCATGTGTCACACATGGTACCTAAAACTAACCGTTAAGGCGCAAATCACAATTTTTGGTATACAAGTAAATATCAGAAAATAATTGAATATCGCAGTGATTATAAAACTTAGAAGGCTGTGACTTTGCGGAGCAACCAAATGTGAAATATGTTAGCTTAGGTTAGACGGTCAAACTTAAATTCTCTTTGTACTTGGAGAAATAGTAGATTAATTAAGGAAACGTCAATCAGAGATAATTTGATGAATTAAAATTGGAATGCCTTGTTACTTCCCACACCGATAGGTGAGGGGAGTATTGTGATCGCGAAAATTTTCGATTTCGAGATAATACGTTTTTTGGGCGTTTTATGATGTGTACATAACGAAAATCCACGTCACTCATTTCCGTCGGTCTGTCTGTCGGTCTGTCGGTCTGTCGGTCTGTCTGTCTGTCTGTCTGTCGCGTTTTTCTACCCTCGTAATCTCAGTAACCGCTGCATGGATTGTGATGAAATTTGGGCAGCGGTATGCTGTGGGGTCGTAGTAGGTAATGTTCCTATAATTTTGAAAATCGGTGCATAGGCGGCGGAGTAATTAGCAAAAAACAAAAAAAATTAAATATTGCTGAAACTTCGTTTTTAGGCGTTTTAGGGGTCCCTGATCATTTTCTACTTTTTTTTGGGTGAAAAATCATAAATTTTTCAAATGTCTGTAATTCAACAACCAAACACGATATCAAAAAAAGCCCAAATAGGTGACAAAGCGCAAGCTTTCTTCTTTTACTTCCCACACCGATAGGTGAGGGGAGTATTGTGATCGCGAAAATTTTCGATTTTGAGATAATACGTTTTTTGCACGTTTTATGATGTCTACATAACGAAAATCCACGTCACTCATTTCCGTCGGTCTGTCTGTCTGTCCGTCTGTACACGTTTTTCTAGCCACGTAATCTCAGTAACGGCTGGATGGATTATTATGAAATTTGGGCAGCGATATGCCGTGGTGTCGTAGTAGGTAATGTTCCTATAATTTTGAAAATCGGTGCATGGGCGGCGGAGTAATTAGCAAAAAACGAAAAATTTGAAATATGCCCCAAACTTCGTTTTTAGGCGTTTTAGGGGTTCCTGATAATTTTCTACTTTTTTTTTTGGTAGGGGTGAAATTGGGGTGGTTGGTGGGTGGGGGGTTGTAAAATTAAAAAATTTGTTGCTTTCATAATAGACTGTCCACTGACCTGTGAAGGAAGACCTAGCGACATAAATCACTTTTTTAGGTCCATCCGAACATTGCCTTGCCTATTACAGAAACCAAAGGACTTAGAATTTTTCTGGTGTAAACACGAGTATTGCTTTAGATCGTTCTATATTATGTAACGAAGAAACTGTTGAATTGATTTTAATGAAATTTTAACACAGTATTACTACCATGGCGAGGATGGAAAATGCGTATGGTTTTTATAAATCTTGCCAGTGGCGGCGCAGAAATAATAAAAAAACTAAAAATATAAAAACAGCTCAAACTTCGTTTTTAAGCGTTTTAGAGGTTCCTGATCATTTTCTGCGTTTTTTTGGGTGGGGGTGAGATTGGGGTGGTTGGAGGGTTGGGGTTTGAAAAATTCAAAAAATTTTTGTACTCATAATAGGCTGTCCACTAACCTGTGAAAGAAGATCTAGTGACACAAATCACCTTTTTAGGTGCATCCGAACATTGCCTACCTATTACAGAAACTAAGGGACTTAGAACTTTCTGTATGCTATACGAGAATTTATTGGTCTAAATCGTTTTGTATTTTGTAACGTGGACACTATTAAATTGATTCTAATGAAATTTTGACACAGTATATTGTTACCGTAGTGAGAATCGAAAACGCGTATGTTTGTTAAAAATCTTGTCAGTGGCAGCGTAGCAATAATCAAAGAACGCGACCAGTATGAAAGCAACTCAAATGCGGTTTTTAGATATTTTAGGGGTTCCTGATCATTTCCTACCAGTTTTTTGGCTGGGGGTGAAAGTGAGGTGGGTGGGGGGGGGGGTTGTACAACTGAGAAGTTTGTAGTATCGATAATAGGCTGTCCATTGACCTGTGAAGGAAAGACCTAGCGGCATAAGACAATTTTAGGGGGGCGGGGGGGTTGGCAATTATTTGGTTGCAAGGGATCTTAGACTAAAGCTTCATGCTATGGGAAAATAATAAACTGGTGTCAGCGTAATGTGTGGGAAGTACTGAGCCAGTCAACTTGACTTCATTTTTTTTAGTGTGAAATTTGACCGTTTTTCTAACGCTATAAGATAGTCAACATGAATCCTCTGTAACTTCCATTTTATTTCAAATTTGAAATCAAATCGGTGTTTTTGAACGTTTCTTCCTATAGACAACATAGCAAGCCGTGAAAAATAAACAAAAACCTATTCAGGTGGAAGAGTACAACTGACTTAGTAGTAGACAAGATTATAAAATTAAAAAAAAATCAGCTCTGATCAGAAATAACAGCGATAACATATCTAAGGTCAAAAAGCGATAAGAACTGGTTATTTTTCATACTTAAATATTCTAGATAGTGACAAATTCTCAAAACGGTTAAAATATTTGAAATGAAAGGAAAACTAGCAGCGATATACCAAAAATGGTGATTTGCATCAAACAGTTCATTATCTGTACTATAATATGTTACACAAAATCACACTAGAATTGGCCAACAATACCAAATATGCAACAATATACAGGAGATTCTGTATTAAAATGTAACTTTGATGTCAAAGACCATTGGCCCTGGACAAATACCAAAATTTAAGTGAAAATATCTCAGGGCTGTAGATTTCAAGGCTTCCTACCACGACCATGTGACAAATTTTCGAAATATGTTATAGTAAGCCTTCCTGTCCTTGTAAACCATCATTTGAAAACTGCAATTGTAGCGAATGTTTAACACATATTTTTTTGCCTTCATTGCATCTCGACCACTACATTGATGCTAATCGTAAGATCTGATATGCTAGAGTATTTTAATCAGTCCAAAGCGTTGAATACTGCGTGGGTATGCGATATGCATATAAAAACCTGAAAAGCAGGCACGTTTTCAGTCAACAATCGATTAGAGACTATCAAAGGCAATTATAGCCTTATTTGCAACGGAAGTGTTATTGTGCGTTTACCAAGAAGTGTAAATTTTGCCTACACACCTCTGCATTTGTACGTTTACATATTCGTTCAATGTCACTTGAAGATATTGATCTCGACAGTCTTTGTCTTTTTAATGCTATGTAGTGCAGTACATGAGTTTGAATTGTAGGAATACTTCTCTCAGCGTGGATCAATTTTTCTAACTATTTCTTATAATTTTGATTTCATTATTCACATCATACTTTTTACATACCGTTTTAGTTTGTTTTTGTTTGTTTACTTTGCTATTCGGATACATGAAATGTACATTAGCACGATATATTATGTCAAAGTAATACATATTGATATAGAAAAAATGTAAAGAACAAATACATAAATACATAAAATACACCAACATCACACATTACGAATATTATTAAAAATAATTTAACAATAGATCCGGAATACAAAAAATTTAACAGGTCTCATATTCCTTAGGCGGAATGCTGCTGTGCACATGTTAGCCGCCAGAATGCAGAAGGCAGTTATCCTTGGGTCCCTTCGTTTAAGGTGCACGATTTGCGGACCCAGTGATTGTTCACTGGTTAATGCAACAGCAGTTCTGTGTGTCGGAGGGAATAATAATAAAGTAGTGTTATTTGTTCTAAAATACTGCTTATTCTGCTGCTTTGACCAAAACATATGCTTTATTTCTTATTAGGAAATATTGGAATAGCAGCTACAAACTAAAATAAATTCAACAAAATCGTTTTTTTTTATCTTCTCTTGAAAGCAGTTGAATCGGTGAGATTAAAATCAGTATAAGGCCCAAATTTGTGATTTTCAGTTGAGATAGCCAATCATTTCAAATTCTCCTCCATCGATTAAGTGTGAAAAACAAAACCCTAAGACCCGATCTTATCAACACGCGCATTTTAACAACGGCTTTGACCAATCAGAGCAGCCCATTCGAGAACATGCATCTGTCAAAATTATTGATTTCTCTTGAAGTTTGCCTCAAAAAGGTGAAAAATGACATGCTTTATATACAATCGACAATTATGAATCATATATTATCTTTTCCAGTGTGATTTTCCATAGCAAATGAATGGATGGAAAATTGCATTTTCTTATTTAACAAAGACTTTAGCAATTGCTAATGCAACAAAATATTATTTTTACCCCTTTTTACTATAATACAGAGGTATATTGCAGGTATTTGTAATTATTATCAATAGTAAATTATTGTTTTATCAAAATAATGCAGTAATTTGAATTTCTGAATGTATTGCTTTTATGGAATCTGATCGGTTCATATTAGCAATTGCTAAAGCCTCTGTTAAACCAGAAAATGCAATTTTCCTCCCATTTAGGATGGAAAATCAGACTGGAAGAGATACTAAATGGTTCATAACGGTAGATTGTATACAAAGCATGTCACTTTTGACCATTTTGAGGTAAACTTCAAGAGAAATCAATAATTTCGAGAACTTTGATAGATGCATGTTCTTGAATGAGCTGTTCTGATTCGTCAAAGCCTTTGTTAAAATGCGCGTGTTAATAAAATCGAGCGTAAAAATTTTCTATTGGGCTATGGAAGTAAGATCATACTAGCGATGAGCAAAAAACAGTAGAAGTCCACATGTTCTACTGTTTTTAATGTCTACGCTCGAAAACAAAGTCTTTGTACAATTTTTATTTTCGCAAATTCAATTTCATCTCCGAGTATTAGACTCTCGTAGCATATGCTTCATCAAAGCTCGTACCCAATCTATAAAGCGTAGTGAGTGAGTTTTAGATAGTCTACTAAAGTTCCAATTACACGATCAAGACGCTCCTTCAATTGCTGATTAATATGTAAAATACTCCGCCGAGGTACATATGCGCCCTAAATTTACATCGAAAATTGGTTGCCCTGTTGCCTCCGCTTAACACTCGAATTCAACATGGGCGCGTATCTCCATGTATTTGCAAACCAAAAAACGACATTTTCAGAGCTCTAGTCATCATCATCGGAGATGCTACTGCTTTGATTGCTGCTACTAAAACTGCTTTAGCCTTACGTTACCTCATAAGTTAAAGTTATTATTATTATTATTATTATTACTATTTATTCGCACAAGCTAGTACAAATAAATGCCACCCTGGAAGGTACACCTTGTATAGGGTATTGGTTGATAAATAATACAATAAATTTTGACATCTCCTATTGCTTGACAGGTCTATCCATATAATTCCAATCCATATAATTTCATAACATATCTTCTATAACTCATCGTCATTGTCACAATGTCTTAACAGACATGTTGTGAACTCGTAAAATGCATTAAGTCGGAGCTAGAGTATTGCCGACACGAATATTATCAATAGTTTCGAGAACTGCAGCTCGCCATTGTTCGCGATTTGCTGTCAGTTCAGTGGCGCTCTTGATACTCATATCCAGTAACTGTTTCGTCATATCCACCCAGCGTGTAAGGGAACGGCCACGGCGCCGCCCACTCGGGGCGTCACCCTGAACTACAAGTTTCTCCGTATTATTGCTTCTGAGTCAGTCAGAGGGAAATGTAGGATTTATTATATTACGACTCGTAATTTAAGTGTGACCGAATGAATGGAAGACTCCATAAACCATATGTCTGGGTACCATGATCGCCAGGCAGATGAGGGTAACATCGACGTAGAAGAGATGTAAAACTGGAGAACTGAAGACTGCTGCGCTGCTAGATGGGTCACCAAGTGTAAAAAACTTAATGTGTTCCATTATTATCACCCAATACCTTCATACAAGTTGTTACTTTCAAGGGTGGCCTTTGTTTGTACTGGTACTTGCATAAATAAATAATAATAAATAATAATAATAATCATCTGGAAGCAAAACAAAGTTACTATTGTCCCCCTAATTATGTCGGTCTCAGGCCTTACACCAAACACATTTACCCCACACCTACAACAGTTAGGCCTGGACGAAAGGTTACACAAAATATTTCAAAAGTCTGTAATCCTGAAGACCTGCAATATTGTACGATCCTTCAAAATTCCGATCCGTAATAGATCAGGTGTTGACCTGGCATAGCCCGTCAACATCTGTTGCTACCGCAGTCATGCGAGAGAAACTTGAAAAATCAGGATAATAATAATAATAATGTCCGAAGAATAAAATCATTCTTGTCGACACAATTGAGGAGAGTCTCTTTGGATTACCGAGCTCATCCAGTATGTAAACGTTAGTTCGATGGGCGGTATAAGGAACTCTCAGCATTCTTCTCCACGTCCACATTTCAAAAGCATCTATGCGAGCTCGATCTGCCTTTTTAACAGTCCAAGTTTCTGAGGCATACAAGAATATGGTGAACATCATATCATAGATATGGAATCATCATCATTATTATCATCATCATCATCATCATCATCATCATCATCATCATCATCATCATCATCATCATCATAATCATCATTTGTACAAAGAAGCAGTAGCTGCCAGCCGGTCTGTGTTTCAGCAGAATTTGAATTTAAATGTTATGGGATACCTACCTAAATATTCGGAAATCTTTATTTGGCTTTATATTAAGATAAAACCTCGTCTTTTGGATAATTTGAGGATACTGATCACAAATCCGGTGTCAGTTTTGAGTTTCGGTGTCGTTTCACGGAAATAAAAACATTTCATGTCTTTAGGTTTACCTAAAAAATCGAAAACCTTTATTCGGCTATCTATTAATATGGAACCTCGATTTTTGGATAACTTGAGGGTGCTGATTACAAATCCGTTCACAGTTTTGACTTTCAGTTTCGTTTGACGAAAATCAAAAATTGCAGATCCTCAGGTTTACCTAAAAAATCGAAAATCTTTATTTAGCTTTCTATTGAGATGAAACCTCGTGTTTTGGATAATTTGAGGGTGCAGATTACAAATCCGGTCGCAGTTTTGAGTTTCAGTCTCGTTTGATGGAGATCAAAAATGTAAAAGTAGAAAGAAAGATTTTTCAGATCTTCAGGTTTACCTAAAAAATCGAAAATCTTTATTTGGCCTTCTATTAAGGTCAAACCTCGTCTTTTGAATACTATGAGGGTGCTGAATACAAATCTGGTCGCAGTTTTGAGTTTCAGTTTCGTTTGACGGAGATCAAAAATGTCAGATTTTTCAGATCTTCAGGTTTCCATAAAAAAATCGAAAATCTTTATTCGGCTTTTTATTAAGGTGAAACCTCGTCTTTTGGATACTATGAGGGTGCTGATTACAAAACCGTTGGCAGTTTTGGGTTTCGGTTTCGCTTGACGAAAATCAAAAATTTCAGATCCGCAAGTTGACCTAAAAAATCGAAAATGTTTATTTAGCTTTCTGTTGAGTTGAAACCTCGTGTTTTGGATAATTTGAGAGTGCTGATTAGAAATCTGGTCGCAGTTTTGAGTTTCAGTCTCATTTGATGGAAATAAAAAATATCAGATTTTTCAGATTTTCAGGTTTACCTAAAAAATCGAAAATCTTTATGTCGCTTTCTATTGAGACGAAACTTCGTGTTTTGGATGATTTGAGGGTGCAGATTACAAATCCGGTCGCAGTTTTGAGTTTCAGTCTCGTTTGACGGAGATCAAAAATGTTAAAGTAGAAAGAAAGATTTTTCAGATCTTCAGGTTTACCTAAAAAATCGAAAATCTTTATTTGGCTTTCTATTAAGATGAAACCTCGTCTTTTGGATACTTTGAGGATGCTCATTACAAATCCGGTCGCAGTTTTGAGTTTCAGTCTCGTTTGACGGAAATCAAAAATGTCAGATTTTTCAGATCTTCAGGTTTACCTAAAAAATCGAAAATCTTTATTTGGCTTTCTATTAAGATGAAACCTCGTCTTTTGGATACTTTGAGGGTGCTCATTATAAATCCGGTCGCTGTTTTGAGTTTCAGTCTCATTTGACGGAAATAAAAAATGTCAGATATTTCAGATCTTCAGGTTTAAATAAAAAATCGAAAATCTTTATTTGGCTTTCTATTAAGATGAAACCTCGTCTTTTGGATACTTTGAGGTTGCTCATTACAAATCCGGTCGCAGTTTTGAGTTTCAGTCTCGTTTGACGGAAATAAAAAATGTCAGGTCTTTCAGATCTTCAGGTTTACATAAAAAATCCAAAATCTTTATTTGGCTTTCTATCAAGGTGAAACCTCGTCCTCCAGTCGCAGTTTTGAGTTTCAGTCTTGTTTAACGGAAATCAAAAATGTCAGTTTTTTCAGATCTTCAGGCTTACCTAAAAAATCGAAAATCTTTATTTGGCTTTTTATTAAGATTTTGGATACTTTGAGAGCGGTGATTACAAATCCGGTCGCAGTTTTAAGTTTCAGTTTTGTTAGACAAAAATCAATCTTAAGTACCCAAGGGATGGGGCCTAAAATTCTCATCCCTTGAGTAAAATTTTCCCTGGACGTCCCTGTTTACGGGCGCCCATGCACCCTGTCCGCCCGTAACTAACACACGCTCCGACAACGATGGTATACCACCACCAGCACAAGCACAAGCACATCAAGTGAATTTATAATGCTCGATCCTCGATTTATGATAATTAGTGTCGCTCCACTGATACTGCCACGACAAATCTACATATCGGCTAGTGGAAACTGGAAAGGTGACTCGCCTAAAATGGAGATGTGCCCGCCAACTACACGCTTGGCACGGGCCATGCTAGAGAAGAAAAAATGATTGAAGAAAAAATGGTTTCATTTATACACCAATTCCGAAAGTACCCCAAATTCTTGGACAGTTTGGCAACGCCGAGCGTATACAGCAACCTTCAGACCTTACGCCGTCAGTATTCCTAATGACCAGGATTAGTGATGCATCTATTTATAGTGTACATGCTTGTCTCTGTCTGTCGGTCTGTCTGTCTGTCTGTACGCGTTTTTCTAGCCACGTAATCGCAGTAACGGCTGGATGGATTGTTATGAAATTTGGGCAGCGATATGCTGTGGTGTCGTAGTAGGTAATGTTCCTACAATTTTGAAAATCGGTGTATGGGCGGCGGAGTAATAAGCAAAAAACGAAAAATTTTAAATATGCCTCAAACTTAGTTTTTAGGCGTTTTAGGGGTTCCTGATCATTTTCTACTTTTTTTTTGGTAGGGGTGAAATTGGGGTAGTTGGTGGGTGGAGGGTTGTAAAATTGAAAAATTTGTTACTTTCTTAACAGACTGTCCACTGACCTGTGAAGGAAGTCCTAGTGGCATAAATAACTTTTTTAGGTGCATCCGAACACTGCCTTGCCTATTACAGAAACCAAATGAAGAAACTGTTGAATTGATTTTAATGAAATTTTGACACGGTATTACTACCGTGGCGAGGATGGAAGATGCGTATAGTTTTTATAAATCGTGCCAGTGGCGGCGCAGAAACAATAAAAAAAACTAAAAATATAAAAACAGCTCAAACTTCGTTTTTAAGTATTTTAGAGGTTCCTGATCATTTACTGAGTTTTTTTGGGTGGGGGTGAAATTCGTGTGGTTGGGGGGTGGAGGGTTGAAAAACCGAAAAATTTGCTGTATTAATAATAGGCTGTCCGCTGACCTGTGAAGGAAGACCTAGCGACATAAATCACCTTTTTAGGTCCATCTGAACATTGCCTTGCCTATTACCGAAACTAATAAGGGACTTAGAATTTTCTGTATACATACGAGTATTTATTGCTTTAGATCGTTTTGTATTTTGTAACGTCGAAACTATTAAACTAATTCTAATGAAATTTGGACACATTATTATTTTTACTGTGGTGAGGATGGAAAATGCGTATGCTTGTTAGAAATCGTGTCAGTGGCAACGTAGCAATAATCAAAAACCAAACAAAAAATATGAAGACAGCTCAAACTTCGTTTTTAGATGTTTTAGGGGTTCCTGACCGTTTTGTACCTTTTTTTGGGTGGGGGTGAAATTGGGGTGGTTGGGGGGGGGGGGGGCGGGAGGCAGGTTGTAAAACTGAAAAGTTTGTATTATTGATAATAGGCTGTTCATTGAGCTGTGCAGGAAAGACCTAACGGCATATGACAATTTGGGGGGGGGGGGGGGGTACTGGCGATGATTTTGTTGCAAGGGGATCTCAGACTAAGGCTTCACGCTATGGGAAAATAATAAACTGGTATCACCGTAATGTGTGGGAAGTACTGAGTCAATCAACTTGACTTCATTTTTTTGGGTGGGGGTGAAATTGGGGCGATGATTTGGTTGCAAGGGGATCTCAGACTAAAGCTTCATGCTATGGTAAAATAATAAACTGGTATTACCGTGATGTGTGGGAAGTACTAAGTCAATCAACTTGACGCCATGTTTTAAATGGAACCTAGTGTACTCATTCACTCATTCATACCTGTTTTAATTTACCTTGTATTTTCGACAATTCGACAACGTCGAGCGTGTACGGCAAACTCCAGACGTCATGCCTTTAGTATTCTGAGGGCCAGTACTTCTGCTACATATGTGTTTATAATTTGATTACAAACATTACGTTTGATGAGCGGATCGATCTATATGTACATATAATTATTCTGCAGTACCAGTCTCCAGTTGGGTACTTAATTTTTTTAAGGTAGTTGTGTTTTCAATTACATAACCTGTTTTGTGTTCAGCCAACTTGCTGTCCATTTTAGTTTTACCTTTTCGAAACAGTCACTCAAAATGGTCAGTCTTTTCTTTTAAGTAAAGTAGAGTCTGTTCGGCTGGTTTTGGATCATCTTGGATACCAGCAGAACAGCATAAAGTTGTTCGCTAATTTTTTTTTCTGACGTAACCCACACATTAGTGACTATTTGCGTTTTAAATTCCTGACAAATAAGATTGGATATCTTTCTTTCAGTTTGTCTTTAATTAGATCAATTTTTAAAATGAGGATTTCCCATCCACTCTGTAGTATCAATTCTCCAAAGAAGTAAATCCTTGCTAAACACTTTCCAAGGTATAGAGGGGCCTTTTTGACCATTTACTGGATTTGTTAAAGAACCAATAGAAGAGTCAATTCATCCTTTGCATTACCAAAAAGCCCTTTGTCACTTCAAATTCTTTTTTTTTTGTTTCTTTATTAATTCTTTTGATCTCAAAAGAGATATAGAACAAGTCAATTTGTACAGCAGGAGCAACTGTTTAAAATACACTTACAGTTCAGTAGACACATACAATACACATATGTACATCAATACGGACAACTAAAATAACAGATTAATACAAAATATTAGACCCAATATTCTTTCAACGAGTATAATTCCTTTTCGACCAGGAGTTTCTGGTTTTTTATATCATCTGGCAGCTGATTAAAAATTTTCAAAGCCCAGAGAGTGATGAGCACCAAAGGTAATTTGAAGGCGATCATTTGGTATTCTGAAATTATTTCTCATTCTAGTATTATAGTCGTGGTAGTCCTTGTTTACGGTGAATTCGCCTGAGTTCAAGAATATCTACTTCCCAATTTCAAAAATGAAGATACCTGTCAGGGTGAGAAGCTTTAATTACCTAAATTTTCCTCTACAGGAAGTTGTTGGAGATAAACCTAACATACACCGTACTGTTTGCTTTTGAGCAATGAAAACAGTTGCTGCTGCAGGCGAAGATCCCCAAAAGCAGACAGCATAACGGAGTTGAGATGCTATATAAGCATGGTATAGATTAATTAGCATTGGAAGGGAAAGTACTAACCTAAGATTCCTGATAGCAAATGTTAGTTTATTTCATCGAGGTAGAATCCCATGGAGGTGCGATAACGTGGCTGAAAGCAGGTGCAGGTTGGCCATATTGATTCGACACTTATGTCAAACAGCTGACGTTTACCGAGATTTTCAGTTATTTTTGTATAGTAGTGATATTCTAGTAAATTCATAAAGGAAATAATGGTTTCATGTGCTTATCGTAGTTGTTCTAGCAGAGATGGCATGGATAAGAAGAAATCGACAGGAATTACATTTCATAGGTATGTATGCAAAAACATAACAATGTACAGGACCGCATTTGTAATCTTTATCTCAATAAAGTGTAACGTATCGCAGCAATAATACAGTTGTATTATTCAATTGATGATGGATGTCATCTCTACAAAGCCTGTTTTTTCATACACTTAATTATGAATTTCGCATTAAATTGAAAAATCAACCCAATACGTCATATTTAAATCATCATTGTAATGAATTTTCAAAATTATTTACATAAGAAATTGATCCGGCTCTGGCGAGGCGTCCATATTGTTACCACACTTAGCCACGCCTCCTGCTACCGTTTTTGTTATGCGAAATTGAACCTTATAGCGTCTCCTTGGGATTCTACCTCGATGGTTTATTTACTTTCGCCGCTATGTCTTGACAGTGTGTCCTCCAACTGAAATGTTGGTCTATGTTTAGCCCAAGAAATTTGGTACATGAAGCTGGTGAAATATCTTGACCATCAATGGATATATTGATGCTGAGGTCATGTCTGCGCTGGTATGGATGGAATATAATGAAGTTAGTTTTGCACCAATTTAAAAACAATGAATTGTTGTCTGTAATTAGAGGTGCGGTAATTAGATAGAGGTGCGATTTTCCTAGAGAAAAACGACTCAGAACATTGCATTGGAAAAGGTCTATTTCAAACTTCCAATTTTTGAGTACTGTATGAATAATGGTAGTCCAAAACAAGCCATTTGAAATAGGTATTGACAAATTATTTTATCTACAAATCTCTAACGACATCCTATTGTATATTTTAGTAAGACTCTCTGCAAATACCAAAGAAAATATTCGACAATATAGAGTTTTGAGGGCCTAAATAACAATTTACTATTTCCTTAACAAGGAATCTCAAGACATTGAGAGACATTAAGAAATTAGCAGAATGACTAACAAAAAGACAAATGACATTTACGGCATTTCCGTTCAACGTCCCTATGAACCGTTTGTCTGAAAAAGTTGCATGTATCACAAGTTCAATATTTAGCGTACGAATTTACGATGTTTGCACATTCATATGCATCTTCGTCTTATGATAATTAGACATCACCGCAATGTCGCTTGCTGACGACATCCGCAAACAACGTTTTTATAGCTTTTCTGGGGCGGACGAATATATTTTTCCAAAAGGTATAATATCTGCAGATGCTGCAGACTATGCTTTCAAAACATTTTTTTGTACTTTAACCCTAAAAATTCACCCCATCTCTTTTTTCAAATAGCACCCTATAGTTTTTCCTACACAAATTATTTTATTTAATATTTATCTATCATGCCTTGCTTTCAGAACAGTTTCTTGAACTGCAACATCTAAAACTCACCCTGAACCTTTTTTCGAATAGGTAGCACTCCTTTACTACGTAAATGGAGTCATTATCTCAACTAAAATTTTGTAGTGCCTTTAATTTAATAAAAAAATCATGTTTTTTTAGAAAAGTCAAAGATAAATGAAATACGAATTTGCTTGAGGCGTAATATTTTCATAACAAAAAAATGAAATCAAGTTGATTGACTCACTACTTCCGATATATTATAATGATGATGATTTTCCCATTGCATGAAGCTATAGTTTGAAATCCCCTTGCAGCCAAATTATCGCCCACTCGCCCGCAAAAAAACATCCAACACAAAAACTCTCGTAAATAGTGTCCCTCCCTAGGAACAGGGACACCACAGTTTTTATTCCGCATGCTTCAACTGGACGATGTGAAACGAACAGGAGCCTCCAAACCGTCTAAAAACTAAGTTTGAGCTGTTTTTATATATTTTTGTTTTTTGATTATTATTACGCCGACACCGCCACTGACACGATTTGTCAAAAACAGGTGCTTTTTCCATTCTCGCCGTCGTAGTAAATTGTGCGTCAAAATTTCATTAAAACCAATTCAATAATTTTCGCTTTACGCAATATACATAGAACGAAATAAATCAATATCCGTATGTATATGTTAAGAGCAAACACCGATTTCGGCCAATGGATGGAAAATATGGCCAAAACGCGTTTTGGCTGCTACCATTTTGCCAATGTCCGAATTATCACTTTCCGACTGTTTAATGTAGCCCAGAACGTGTTTTGGGTCGACTACGATTGCCAAAACGCGTCTCATTCTACTGCGATTGCCATAACGCGTGGTGGATTTTGTGAGTGTCTTAGCTTGTAAACGATACCTCTGGAGCTAGTGTATTCATTTAGTATTTGATCTTTGTGCAGGTTAGACAGTAGCTAGAGAGTGCCATGGAAGACCTAAGGTTATGTTTTAATGACGAACTGCAAAGAGTCATAAGTGGTAGCAATGATCGTAGTAATATTTGTACAAGAGAAAGATACGACCAAACACTTACAGAGGTAAAGGCGGCAAAAGCTTGTAAAAGTAACGGTGACACAATATCTTCGAAACAAAGACGACGATTGAAAAGATATGGTATTTTAAAAATTGGCTCTATCGAGAAGCTAATTGAAAGGACAGACGAAACAGCCGAACTGCGTTATTTTTGCATGACCCACGAGTTATTTGACATTATTTATTCCGCTCATCTGGGAGCTGCACATACGAGGTATGATTCTTCCAGTTTTTTTTTCACGGACCTAAGATCTACAAGTGCTTTTATTCATTTTGTTATGGATTCTAAGCTCAGAGGAAATATTGAAACACAACACGGCAAATAATTGAGATTTATTTATTCGTAGTAGAATATAGAACGTGTTCTGGCAATCGTTGTTGGCCCAAAACGCGTTCTGGGCTACATTGAACAGCCGGAAAGCGATAATTCGGACATTGGCAAAACGGCAGCAGCCAAAACGCGTCCTGACCATATTTTCCGTCCACTGGCCGAAATCGGTGTTTGCTCCTAACATAATATACATCCCTTGATTTCTGTAATAGGCAAGCCAATGTTCAGATAGACCTAAAAAAGCGTAATATGCCTCAAGGTATTTCTTCTACAGGACAATGGACAGCCTATTATGAATACAACAAACTTTTTTGTTTTACAACCTTCCACCCCGCAACCGCACCAATTTCACCCCACCCAGAAAAAATAGAAAATGGTCAGGAACCCCTAAAAAGCCTAAAAACGAAGTTTGAGCACTTTTTATATTTTTAGTTTTTTTTTTTAATTACTCCGCCGCCCGATTTCCAAAATTATAGGAGCAATCGACGTTATAAAAACGCCAACAGACAGACAGACTGATATAGACCGACAGCCCGACAGACAGACAGACCGACGGAAATGAGTGAGGTGGATTTTCGTTATGTACATATCATGAAACGTCCAAAAAGCGTATCATCTCAAAATCGAAAATTTTCGCGATCACAATACTCCCCTCACCTATCGGTGTGGGAAGTAAAAAGCAGTCGAAGTTTTAAGTATAATTTAGAGTTCACTGAAGCTGCATAGGGTATACGGTATACTAAACAGACATCAAAAAGTTTCTAAGAAGTGTGTTGAACCCCTTCCAAATGGTAACAATGATGGTCAGTACGCCAATGTAACTAGATGCCTCTTCCTGGAACACGACTGATGTAATCTAAACTCAACTTATTTGCTCTCAGATAATACCTGCATGCGCGAAGTACGTTGGCAAGGACGCGCGAATGCATCCGCAATTTTTTTTTCTCGGGCGAGCAGGTGCGATAAAGTCGGCGCTGCAAACGAAGTTTACGGGTTTGTTTTTCATTGTCCTGCAAACCGCTAAAATGTAACTGTTATGAGCGTCCTTCAATGTTCGGCTTGTCGATCGATGGTCGATAACAATAATTAAGTTGTAAATATGCCTCGGATGAAGTCTCATTTGCATATTAGTATTCGGCAGAATTACTCTGCTTGTCAAGCAGGAGACTGTTTTGGCTGTCTTTTTATAATTATGAAGAGCTCATAATAGAAGAAGAAACTTTATTTTAAAATAGGATTACCCTAATACAAAATAAAGTAGTGATACCTAAAAAAAAATACAAATTGGTTATTCCAAAATGATAAAATTAACACTAAAAAATAATTAAATTAATGCTGATACTATGTATACTACGCCAATATAGAATGCCAATATTAAAAACCTCAATAATAGAGAGAAGTTAACTGTCAGTCTAAAGATTATCAAATGGCTCTTATGTACTTTAATAATTGTTGTTTAAATATTCTAAGCGACGAACTTTGTTTTATTGTAATTGGAAGATTATTGTAATCATTGAATCCTTTAAAAAATAAAGAATTCATGGTACTTTTCTTGTTAGTTTTAGAAATATGAATAGTTCGTTTTCTAGTCTGATGTGCATGTATATCACTATTATAGCTGAAGCATTGCAAATACGTTGGTGCCATACCTGACACTATTTTAAAAACAAATACCATGGTAAGATAATATAGTCTTTGTGATACAGATAACCAATTAAGGGTTGACAGCATCAATTGAATAGGTGTATATCGATTCTTCCTTAAGATAATTCTCATCCCACGATTTTGCATCTTTTGTAACTGTGACAGCTGATTTGAGTTAAAAAGGTATAGTACAGAAGAACAATAATCAAAGTGGGGTTGTATAATGGACTGATATACTTTTAACCTCATCTCGGTAGACAGAAAATTAGAAATTCTTGTGAAAAAGAATAGCTTTTTAGAGATTTTCTTGTGTACATAATAAAAATGTTTATCAAATAATAATAATACTAGGAAGAACACAACAAAGTAGCTTTGGAGTGGGTGCCAGGGCACTCAGGCATAACAGGAAATGAAAGGGCGGACGAGATAGCAAGACTAGGCTCGTCTGCTCTATACATTGGAGCAGAACCCGCCCTGGGGGTGCGTAAAAGCACAATCAGACACCAGATCGGAGAATGGATGAAACATCACCACAAGGAGCAGTGGAACTTGTTGCCGGGATGTGTTTATAGTAAAAGATTCATAAAAGCTCCATGCAAGAAAACAGCTGAAACACTGCTCTCCTTGAGTAGGAATCAGCTCCGAATAACGACGGGTCTCCTTACAGAACATTGTGGCCTGAAGGAACACCTGAATAAAATGGGACTCTACAATGGGAACCTCAACTGCAGACTGTATAGTAGAGGGACTGAGTCAGCCCTACATGTGCTCTGTGAGTGCGAAGCGCTAGACCACAAGAGACAACAGCTCTTTGGGAAGTCAAGCTCGAACCAAAGGAGTACAGTTCAGCACCAGGACCAGTAGAAAAACTGCATAAACTTATGCAGGGATCTAGACTGCTGGAGTGGATACTGTAAAAGAGAGGAGTTATACTACAATAGGCCTTAAGCCTTTAGTATTGACTGGGATAGCATGGTCGGACGGCTCCTGGAAAAAAAACTGTTATGAGTGTCCTTCAATGTTCGGCTTGTCGATCGATGGTCGATAACAATAATTAAGTTGTAAATATGCCTCGGATGAAGTCGAATTTGCATATTAGTTTCCGGCAGAATTAATCTGCTTGTCAAGCTTCTTCTGGTTTTGGATGTTTTTTATATGAAGAGATCATAAATAAATAAAAAATTGAGTTAAACGACTGACCGCTAGGACTGTATGACACGATACTAAATTTGGTGTCACATTTCATATCAAATTTGATCGCAAAGTTCTTAACAAAAATGGTTTCAAAAACGTGCAGAGAATTTGGAACTGTATGGTACCATCCCAAATTTAATAGTAAATTTGTGCCCTGCGCAAGCGCAGTATTTATGTGACAGTTGCCAATACTGGGTTGATAGTTATGACAGATATCAGCTGGAATTGGACAACTGACAATTTGACTCGAACGTGTTTTATAGGTTACGTTTGCATTGCGTCATTGTTAGACACGTTCCTTTCAGACATTCTCTCAGATATTGTCACTTTAGATTATTTTGCCTCAGATTCGTGCGCGTTCCATTCGCGAAATAAGGAGAGTTTCAACTGAGGATATTTGTTCCCTATTCACCTCTCTAGAGCTTGGTTTTGTGGTTGTGCTCCAGCGAGTTTCTTGCATCACTAACCTTACTTTTGTTTTTGTGTATGTTCGTATATTGTGTATTCCATACTATGACTTTTGTTTTACATGAAAAAAATAATTTTAATTTTACATACTATAAAGAAATGTAGCGACGACACATGAATGTGCAGCAATGAAGCAGGTCCATAACAATACAAAATGTAGAGGAGCAGAAATGTAATTGTTCCTTGCAATGTTTTTGCATAGTAAACAACCAGCAGAATATCTCTGATGATTTCCTATACAGGGTTATTCACGTTATTCGACACGGAGCATTATGGCTAAAGTATTTGACAAAAAAGAAAATAATAACTTCGGATGGATAGAGACCCATTAAGGCTACATTTTAAAAATATTTTCATGTCATACAGGGTGTCCCAAAAGCACGAAATGTAACAAAGTTATGTTTTTTTAAATGGAACACCCCGTATATTATTGCATATTCCGATTCCCTGGTGAATTCTAGTGTGACTTTATGTATCACACATGGGACCTACAGTGAACCGTTTAGGTGTAAATCACCATTTTCAGTATAAGTAGATATCAGGAAAAAATTGAATATCGCAGAGATTATAAAACATGGAAGGCTGTGACTTTGCCGTATTACTAAGCATAAAATGCGTCAGCTTTGATAAGACTGTCAAATTTAAATTACGATTATGCTTGGAGAAATCGGTCGATTAATTCAGGAAACTTCGATCAGCGATAGCTTGATTTTTTCATATGGGGATGCCTAATTTTTTTTATACGACGAAACGTAGAATTTGATAACCTTTCTAATGATATAAGATTGTGAATATCTATCTCTGGTAGTTTTCATTTAATTTTAAATTTTCAAACAAGTCGGCGATTTTCAATTTTCCTACCTATAAGCAACGTAGCAGGCCATGAAATATAAACAAAAACCTGTTCAGGTAGAAGAAAACAACTAACTTAGCTGAAAAATGCACACTAACTAGACTAAAGGGACAAGATTATAAAAATTCCTTACAGCAAATCAACTCTCCCAGAAACAACTGCGATAACATCTCTAAGGCCAAAGAGAAGCTGGAGTATGGCAGTAATATATATTTTTTACAGTCTACTGGCTACCGCAATTTACTAGAGGTTAAAAGTTTCCAAGACAATTAAAAACCCTGATATGAAACAAAAACACCCAGCGACTGTTACTCCAGCACGCAACGATCAATCATATGTAGTGGTGTAAAGAAGTACTAATTTGTGTCGAAGTCGATACCTCTGACTAGAGCCCTTCCATTTTTCGATATCTATTAGCAATATTGCAAAAAAGGAATACTGACAAATCAGATTTAAATTTTCTGTCATTTGAGTTATGTTTTATAAATTGTACAAATTTTAATTCATTCTTCATTTTCTGCGATCTTGCTAACAGGTACTGAAGAATATTCAGAACTCCAGTCAGAGGTACTTTTGACTTGAGTTTTGACAGAATTGCATACCTTTTTATATCATTAAATGTGAAATTTTATTATGAAAATAATAAACTGCTTTCAACATTCTCTAGTAGTTTTTATTTTATTTCAAAATTTTTAATAGTTTTGGAAATTTCCAATCTCTAGTACATTGCAGTAGCTAGTAGGCCGTGAAAAAATCCATTTCTGCCATACTCCAGCTTCTCTTTGACCAAAGATATTACCGCCGTTGTTTCTGGTGAGACTTTGTTTGTTGTGGGTAATTTTTCTAATCTTGTCCCTTTAGTCTAGTTCGTGTGTATTTTTCAGCTAAGTTAGTTGTTTTCTTCTACCTGAACAGGTTTTTGTTTATATTTCATGGCCTGCTACGTTGCTTATAGGTAGGAAAATTGAAATACGTCGATTTGTTTAAAAATTTAAATTAAATGAAAACTACCGGAGATAGATATTCACAACCTTATATCATTTGAAAGGTTATCAAATTCAACGTTTAACTGTATAAAAAAAATTAGGCATTCCCATTTGAAAAAATCAAGTTATCGTTGATCAAAGTTTCCTTAATTAATCGACCGATTTCTCCAAGCATAAACGTAATTTAAATTTGACAATCTCATCAAAGCTGACGCATTTTATGCTTAGTAATACGGCAAAGTCACAGCCTTCCAAATTTTATAATCTGTGCGATATTCAATTTTTTCCTGATATCTACTTATACTGAAAATGGTGATTCACACCTTAACGGTTCACTTTAGGTCCCATGTGTGATACATAAAGTCACACTAGAATTTACCAAGGAATCTGAATATGCAATAATATACGGGGTGTTCCATTTAAAAAAACATAACTTTGATACATTTCGTGCTTTTGGGACACCCTGTATAACATGAAAATATTTTTAAAATGTAGCCTTTATGGGTCTCTATCCATCTGGGGTTATTATTTTCTTTTTTATCCAATACTTTAGCCATAATGCTCCGTGTCGAATAACGTGAATAACCCTGTATAGGAAATCCTCAGATATATTATGCTGGTTGTTTTCTATGCTGTGCCGATACCTCTACAAACGTATCGATACCAGCCTGAAATCGCTCAAAAAGTATCGATGACAAAAATGCTCAATACAGTAATGTAAATTTTTAAGTAATATTTTGTTTATTTTTTATGTTATTCAAATAATATGATATTGAAGATGCTTTTGAGATGTGAATATATAGACACATGCTCCGTATTGCGTGGATGGACAAACTTGCCAACCATGAGGTGCTGCTACCAGTAGGAAAAGATACAGAATTGGTCTTTCACATTCAAAAAAGAAAACTCGAATACTTTGGATATGTGATGAGGGGAAGTAGGTATGAAATTTTGAGACTAATAATGCAGGGAAAAATTGAGAGAAAAAGATCGGTTGGGAGACGACGCATATCATGGTTGAAGAATCTCCGGGACTGGTGGTTTGTACTTCAGTAGACCTATTCAGAGCAGCTACATCAGAAATTAGAATTGCCTTTATGATTGCCAACCTCCGAAGAGAGACGGCACCCTAAACGTGCTCGCCCACTTAGGCGAAGCGTCGCGAACGGAAGCGGCGCGAAGAAAATTATTGATTTGACGCCAGAGAAGTTTACATTAGTTTATATGGCAGCCCGCCCACTCAGGCGACGCGAAGCGAAGAGGCGCGTCGTTTGACGCGCGGCTTCTCCTCGGACCAACTAGGCGTCGTTTCTCTTGACGCTTCGCTTCGCGTCGCTTCGCTTCGCCTGAATTGGCGGTACCAGGCGGCGCGCCGCGGCGAGAAGATCCAAATATCTCATGATGCCTCTCGCATATTTTCAGTGTTTAGCAGTATTTGGTAGGAAGTGGTACTAAATTGCAGTCTCTGGTCGTGATACAAAGACATTCATTACAAAGGTAATTTAATTGCCCAGCATTTTATTTTGTTTTTGTTTCTTTTCTTCTTCCATAGTGGCAATTAAACTCAATACAAAGAGTTCCTCTTCTGACGAACTGCTCATCGTACCTCACTAGACCACGTATCTCGTTCAACTGCTTAAAAACAAATAAAATTCGCGTCGTGCCGTAAATGACGCGACGCTTCGCGCCGCTACGCCCCAGTTGGCGGACATCGGTTAAATGACGCTTCGCCTCGCGCCGCTTCCGTTCGCGACGCTTCGCCTAAGTGGGCGAGCAGGGGGGCGAAGCGGCGCGACGCGACGCGCGGCTTCCAAGGGCGCAACGCGAATTTTATTTGTTTTTAAGCAGATGAACGAGGTACGTGGTCTAGTGAGGTACGATGAGCGGTTCGTCAGAAGAGGAACTCTTTGGTCCTAGTTGGTCCGAGGAGAAGCCGCGCGTCAAACGACGCGCCTCTTCGCTTCGCGTCGCCTGAGTGGGCGGGCTGCCATATAAACTAATGTAAACTTCTCTGGCGTCAAATCAATAATTTTCTTCGCGCCGCTTCCGTTCGCGACGCTTCGCTTAAGTGGGCGAGCACGTTAAGAAGAAGAACAGTAAAGTAAAGCCCCGAAAAAATCTTTTTGTCCGGGCTTTACATATAAAAATACTCATAATACTCATACTACAATATGTGCTACTTTTCTAGTTAGTCAGTATAGGTATTTGTAAAGAAGTGAAATGAATATTGGCTGATGTGTGCACCGTGCATGTTGCTTGGTCGGGTTGCCTCGGAACTTGTTGCCGTTGCCGGCGCGGCGCGCCATAGATGGCATCTCGGTGCCGAGTCACGTAAAGGTGTAAATACAATTAATACCCCTTTAAGTTGCCACTCGGACTTTTATAAGATGCTTAATTAAATATTTGCGCTCATTTACGTGGAGGAAACTCGTGTTCGCGGACATGCCTCGCTATGTATAGGATCTTAGATCGCTGATAGCGCAGTTTATTCGTTTATGAGCGTAGAAAGAGCGCAGAAGTAGATATTTTGATGGTGCTCGTTCGGATATTAGTCAGGTTAAAAAATTGTGACAAATACCTTTGCTTGAGCTTCCCACGCAGTGAAGCAGCCCTGAAAGTGGTAGCGTCTCCAGATAACGTTTTTTGGGAAGCTAATATACAGGGTGTCCAGTTAGTGGGTAATTCTTCGATATCTCGCAAAGTGTACCTGATAGAAAATGTCAAATACAAAAGTTATTTGATTACTTAAGGTGCATATTCTAAAAATATTTTGAAGTATACAGGGTGTTGCGGGAAAGTAGGATAGTGATCAACTTAATTTTTTTATATGGAAATATAACTTTTTTTTAAATTCCTTTAGTTTCCATCATTGATCTCTATTTAACCCTACAATATTTTTGGGATAGGTTGCGACGTTGCCAAGTTATAATTTATTTTCTATAAATTTCCGGATTTGCAAGGTCTCAAGTAATACGTCCAAATTGATATATTTCTTTGATTTTTCTTAATAATATTATACAGCAAGTTACTTGATATTATGTGGATATTAGTTTGGATGTTACCAGCAATTTGTATCTACCGGGTGTTTTTGGCAGAATTTTAAATTACAGCAACTTGAAGGTCATTTTACTTTGTTTTGTTAAATGTTACACCCTGTATTTTTTATTTTAAATCGAAATATCTACTAATACCCAATCTCGCCTTATAATATTTTTTTTCGCGTTTGCGACGTTGTTAAGTTATAAATTATTTTTCCAAATTTTTAAACAAATATCCCCGATTTTAATTTATTTTAAATAGAATCCTGTACTTATTTTTATTGCAATGAATTGCGCATGTCAAATTTAGTAAGATCTTATAACTTCAAAATTTTGTTTCTATTAATTACTGAGATACGGCAACACCGCTTTTTCAGTAAACGGTACCGGAACGCTTAAATATTTCCAAAACCGCCACAGCTGGAGAGGTGAAATTCAATACGTGGGGGTTTTTGAACATACAGGATTCAAAAACGCTAACAGCAGTGTTGTCAGATTCACTACTTTTACGTTAGACTTCATAAATAGGGCATTCGGTCCAAAATTATGACGTAAATTATTGAGAAAAGTTAAGTTAACGCAATATAGCAATTTGGACGTATTACTTGCGACCTTGCAAATCCGGAAATTAATAGAAAATAAATTATAACTTGGCAACGTCGCAACCGATCCCAAAAATATTTTAGGGTTGAATAGAGATCAATGATGGAAACTAGAACAATATAAGAAAAAGTTATAGTTCCATATAAAAAAATCAAGTTGATCACTATTCTACTTTCCCGCAACACCCTGTATATTTTAGAATATGCGTCTTAAGTAACCAAATAACTTTTGTATTTGACATTTTCTTCTCTCAGTATACCTTGCGAGATATCGAAGAATTACACACTAACTGGACACCCTGTAGTTATACCCCGTTTTTACTTACACACCGATAGATGAACCTTCCTTCATACTCAATACTCCTGTTGTGTTCGAAAACAGTCTGTCTGTCTGTCTCTCTGTCTCTTGGCGTTTTTCAAGCCTTGTAATCTCAATAATACTGCTATAATGTTGGAAATCGGTGCATGACCGGCGGAGTATTTAGCAAAAAAAACATTAAACCTCTAAGCAAATAAAGTACAGTTCAACGTACAAAAAACTCAGGCAACAACACTTACAAAGAAGTCTCACGATGGCTTACCAACCGTGGAAATGGAGGGCCACCCCATAGTCGAATCACCTTCCGTCAAGCTTTTGGGGATCAACATCAACAATAACATGTCCTGGCACGACCACGTCGTCAGTATTGCAAAAACGGCATCCCAGAAGCTTGGAGTCTTGTTCCGCTCTAGGAAGTTGTATACACCAGAGCAACTGCTGCTGCTCTACAAGGCACAGATCCGACCATCGCTGGAGTATTGCTCCCATGTGTGGGGATGCGCTCCGAAACACTCTCTTAAGCTTCTGGACACTATCCAGAAAAGAGCAATTAGATTGATCGATACGCCTAACCTCACAAAGGACCTCCACAGCCTGGAACATCGGAGGAGGGTGGCTGACATATCCCTCTTTTACAGATTCTATCACGGAAGATGTTCGAGTGAGCTCTCCCAGATAATAACACCAAAGGCCGTCCGAACCGGGAACACTAGAGAAGCTCTGCGAGCTCATCCTTACCAGGTCGAGGTCCTTACTCCCCGAAGCAGTCTCCTCCAGCATTCCTTCTTTTGGAGAACTTCGACGCTGTGGAATCAGCTGCCGGGGAATTTGTTTCCCGACGGCTACAACCTGCAGCGTTTCAAATCTAACGTGAACCGACACTTGTCCTCTCGCAGCGCTTCTATAGCGTCATAGGCTTTTGGCCTTTGCGGGAGGCTGATCATAAAAAAAAAAAAGTATTCGTCAAGCTTTGTTTTTAGGCGTTTTAAGTGTTCCTGATCATTTTCTGCTTTTTTGAGTGGAGATGAGATTGGGGTCGTTGCGAGTTGAAGGTTATTAGAATGAAAGTTTGTTACATTCATAATAGGCTGTTTATTGACCGATGAAACTTGACTTTCGGGGCGGCGGGTATACCTAAAAAAATCGGAAATCTTTATTTGGCGTTCTATTAAGATGAAACCTCGCATTTCGGATAATTTTATGGTGCTGATTACAAATCCAGTCGCAGATTCGAGCCTGAGTCTCGTTTGATGAAAATAAAAAATTTCAGATCTATCGGGGCGGCGGGTGTACCTAAAAAAATACAAAATCTTTATTTGGACTTCTATTAAGATGAAACCTCGCATTTTGGATAATTTTGAGGTAGTGATTACAAATTCAGTCGAAGATTCGAGCCTCAGTCTCGTTTGACGAAAATAAAAAATTTCAGATCTCTCGCGGCGGCGGGTGTACCTAAAAAAATCGAAAATCTTTATTTGGCCTTCTATTAAGATGAAACCTCGCATTTTGGATAATTTTGAGGTGCTGATTACAAATCCGGTCGAAGATTCGAGCCTCAGTCTCGTTTGACGAAAATAAAAAATTTCAGATCTCTCGCGGCGGCGGGTGTACCTAAAAAAATCGAAAATCTTTATTTGGCGTTCGATTAAGATGAAACCTCGCACTTTGGATAATATTGAGGTGCTGATTACAAATGCAGTCGCAGATTCGAGCCTGAGTCTCGTTTGATGAAAATAAAAAATTTCAGATCTATCGGGGCGGCGGGTGTACCTAAAAAAATCGAAAATCTTTATTTGACCTTCTATTAAGATGAAACCTCGCATTTTGGATAATTTTGAGGTGCTGATTACAAATCCAGTTGCAGATTCGAGCCTAAGTCTCGTTTGATAAAAATAAAAAATTCAGATCTCTCGGGGCGGCGGGTCTACCTAAAAAAATCGAAAATCTTTATTTAGCGTTCTATTAAGATGAACCTCGCATTTCGCATAATTTTATAGTGTTGATTAAAAATCCAGTCGCAGATTCGAGCCTAAGTCTCGTTTGACGAAAATAAAAAATTTCAGATCTATCGGGGCGGCGGGTGTACCTAAAAAAATCGAAAATCTTTATTTGACCTTCTATTAAGATGAAACCTCGCATTTTGGATAATTTTGAGGTGCTGATTACAAATCCAGTCGCAGATTCGAACCTTAGTCTCGTTTGATGAAAATAAAAAATTTCAGATCTTAGATTCTAGCTTCATGCTATGGGAAAATTTTAAAAACTGGTATCACCGTAATGTGTGGGAAGTACTGAATCTTGGCTGCATTTTTTGTTTCTGAGATTAAACATAATTTTATATACATTTTTCATCCTATTCGTAATAAGTTAAAAGCGCTTTAAAAATCGTATCGATATACGTATATAATTTTTGAATAAGTTACACTATTGGAGCTGTTTTGGTTACTAAGTTACACAAGTATTCAGGATAGTCATTAAGTTTCTGGAACGTTTTTTCTTGTTTGACCCAAAGGGACATGTCACCCCTTGGTGCTATAGAGGTGTGCTCGATAGGTAAGGATGTATGCTATACATTTTATTGTTATTTTAACTTTTAATGAGATGGAATGGCAAAATTGTTTTATACTTTTTGTTTTTATATTTTCATGCAATTGATCAGTAGTTGAATGTTTTGGTTTCTATTTTGATGTTTTACCGAGTTGCATTTTGTAGAAATTGTTCAAATCGTTTTAAATGTTAATTGTTTGCAAGACTCAATTGTTAAAGCTAATAATCAACTTTTTTCAGTTTATATTTTTACTTATACAGGTTGGGCCAATAGTGCGTGGACGGAGGATTGTGGGCTTAATAAAAAATATTTCAAAAATCTGTCACTTGATCATGGTAGAGACCCTTAAGGGCTATAACTTAAAAATATTTTCACTCAAATTTTGACGTTTATACAGGGTGATTCATATCAAACTTCCATTTTTTTAAATGGAACCCCCTATATATTATTGCATATTTGGATTCCTTGGTCAATTTTAGTGTGACTTTATGTATCACACATGGAACTTTAAATGAACCGTTTAGGCGCAAATCACCATTTTTGGTATAAGTAGGTATCAGAAAAAAATTGAATATCGCAACGATTATAAAACTTAGAAGGCCGTGACTTTGCGGTACAACTAAGCATGAAACGCATCATCTTAGGTCAGACGGCTAAAATTGAATTCTTTTTGTACTTGGAGAAATCAGTAGATTAATTAAGGAAACTTCAATCACAGATAACTTGATTTTTTCAAATGGCAATGCCCATTTTGGTTTAAAAAATCGAATGTAAAATTTGATTACCTTTCTAACGATATAGCATTCTCGATATCAATCTTTTTTGGTTTTCATTTTATTTCAAATTTTTAGTCAAATCGGTGTTTTTCAATTTTCCTGCGTGCAAGCAACCTAGCAGGCCATGAAAAATAAACAGAAGCTCGTTAATATGGAAGAAACCAACTAACTTAGTAGAAAGATGCAAACTAACTGGAGCAACGAGGCAAGATTATGAAAATTCCTTGCAACATATTAGCTCTAACCGGATACAACAGCCCCAAGATATCTAATGTAAATGAGTAGCTGGGCTATGACAGAAGTGTTTGTTTTTCACAGCCTACTAGCTATTGAGCTCTACTAGAGCTTGACAACTTTCCAAAACGATTAAAAATTTTGAAACAAAAGCAAAACTACCAGCGATTTTTGCTTACAGTCTAACATGTTTAGAATTTCACATCTAATGGGATAAAACGATTAGTCACTTCCGTTTAGTTAAGTCAAAAGTAAAATCTCCAACTGGAGCATTCTGAACATCTATTGAAATAATTGCTAGAATTTTTTAATTACGCTATGTTGTAATTGTGTTTATTTCATGTAGTTTTCTGCAAACTAAATTATGTTTTACAGTTCAAACAGACTGCAATTCAAGTTTCATTTTCCGCGATTTTGCTAATAAGTAGAAGTACCTACTGAAGAATTTGAAGGGTTCCAGTCAGAGGTATCATTACATTTGACTTACGGAAAAGGCTACTTTTTTATAGCATTAAATGTGGAAATTTATTCAGAAGACATAGATATTATACTGCCAGCAACAATTACTAGTAGTTTTCCTTTGACTAAATATTTTTTTACTGACTTTGGAAATTGACTAATAGCTAGTAGGCTGTGAAAAATGAGCGTTCTTGTTACCGCTATTGTTTCTGGTTAGAGCTAATATGTTGTAAGAAATTTTCATAATCTTGCCTCGTTGCTCTAGTTAGTTTGCATCTTTCTACTAAGTTAGTTGGTTTCTTTCATATCAACGAGCTTTTGTTTATTTTTCATGGCCTGCTAGGTTGATTGCATGCAGGAAAATTGAAAAACATCGATTTGACTGAAAATTTGAAATAAAATGAAAACTAAAAAAGATTGGTATCGAGTATGCTATATCGTTAGAAAGGTAATCAAATATTACATTCGATTTTTTAAACCAAAATAGGCATTGCCATTTGAAAAAATCAAGTTATCTGTGATTGAAGTTTCCTTAATTAATCTACTGATTTCTCCAAGTACAAACAGAATTCAATTTTAGCCGTCCGAACTAAGGTGACGCATTTCATGCTTAGTTGTACCGCAATGTCACGGCCTTCTAAGTTTTATAATCGTTGCGATATTCAATTTTTTTCTGATACCTACTTATACCAAAAATGGTGATTTGCGCCTAAACGGTTCGTTTAAAGTTCCATGTGTGATACATAAAGTCACACTAAAATTGACCAAGGAATCCAAATATGTAATAATATATAGGGTGTTCCATTTAAAAAAATGTAAGTTTGATATGAATCACCCTGTATAAACGTCCAAATTTAAGTGAAAATATTTTTACGTTATAGCCCTCAAGGGTCCCTACCATGATCAAGTGACAGATTTTTGAAATATTTTTTAGTAAGCCCACAATCCTCCGCCCACGCACTATTGGCCCACCCTGTATAATAATTATATTATATATTGTTCGTCTTCATATGAATTTTAGCCCTGAACAAGGCGTAAAATAAACACCAAAACGTCGGCTTTTTGAGTAAAGAAACCTCTGCAGTACTTTATTGTCCCAAAATCCGAAGAACCTTTTCTACTAAATAGTTTTTAGTAAATGGACACCATAGTAAACGAATTGATTTCTATAAGACAACGACATAGACCCATTGAATTTCTTAGGAAGGCGGACTTATTGGAAGAAATGTGAATAGGTGAATAGATCAAAGAGTATAGGTATAATATACCTATTTAAGACTTTGTGTTGGATACTTACCAAGTACTCCAATCAATGTAATGGAGGTAGAGTGCAATGAACCTCCTTTGTATCTAAGAAGACAAAAACTGAGTACAACAGCAGTACCGAAGCAGATTAGCAAAGACAAGGTTGCATCTATTCATAAACTTTAAGCTATGAGTACTTATTACCAATCAGAGATCAAATATATTCCAACGTATTACACCCCTACTTTATCACAGAATACAAGAACTACAACTTCAAACTAGGAGTAGAATATACGAACTTTCATCAAGCTGACCCTACCACATACATCAAATTTAAACAGCAGATAGAAGAAAAATGGGATCAATGTGCACACATATACACAGACGGTTCAAAAACGACAAACGGTGTAGGATGCGCTTTCTACCATGAAAATAAAAAATATCAAGAATTATACAAACTTCCTCCAGATTGTTCAATATATACAGCTGAGTTGACAGCCATTCAAAAATCACTAGAATATTCTCTCAGTAATACTGAGCTTAGAGACGTTATAATCTTCAGCAACAGCAAGAGTGCAGCTATGAGATTAGAGCATTTAAGAATTTCACCGACTTTCAACCATATCATCTCAAACATAATGCAATTGATTTACAGACACAACAATTTGGATAAAAATGTAAAAATTATATGGATTAAAGGACATACAGGTATACCTCAAAACGACGCAGTCGACATACTAGAAAAAATGGCGACTACAGGTGGAATACTGATTAGGGCTTTCAAAATTCCCTACAGTGACTTAAACAGTAAATTAAACAAGAACCTGAAAGAAAAGTGGAGTGAACACTACCATAGAAATCCATCCGGAACGATATACAAACAGATCCAGCAGAATGTAAGAACAGAACCCTGGTTTAAGAGAGAAACGAATAGACCACTTGTGAGAACACTTTGCAGGTTGAGGTGTGGGCATTGCTTAAGCCCTCAACACAAAACTAGAATAGTGCTAGACGATGACTCTCACTGCAGATGTGGAGAAATTGGTACTGCTCAACACTGTATATTAGAGTCTCAATTGATCAGTAATGAGGTAACAGACCTGTCACAGATTGTCAAACTATATTCCGTTACCTGCTAATATGATCTCTATACTAGCTAGTGAAAACAACTGTGCATACAAACTATTATATAACTCTTGCACACAAAAACTAAAAATAACACTGTAACTTTCAACTATAACTAATATAAAACAATGTTCGTATTATTAAGAAAAAATAGATGTCTATCCAAAATAGAACTGGCCAGTTGATCTCAGATCAGAGCCAATAACATAAATAAAAAAAAATAATATACCTATATACCTATACCTATTTTTTGTCTGCTTCAGCTAGACCACAGCCAACTCTGAAATATATACATATGTATGGAATTCTGATGATGCAGTTGTGTTTCTGGCAGGTCACGATTGCTTGCGCTCGTCCAGACAAATTGCCAATCACTTCGTGGATGCGATTTTTAAATGCACATGCATGCACTGCCTACCGCCCCCCACCCCCTTCAGCATTCGGAAACGAATGTTCTCTTCATAATTGAATATGTCAGAAACGGAAGGACTGATTTGACTGCGATTTCATTCCAATACTAGATATCATCTGTACAGGCTGTTTGTCAGAGCCGATGTTACAGAGGGGTTTAAAAAATTGTCAAGTTTGTTGACTTAGTGCTTCCTCTTGCAAAATTGCCGTAGCAATAAGTGTTGACGGGCTGTGCCAAGTCAACACTCGGACTATTATTGATCGGAATTTAGGAAGGACCTCACCACAGAGTTAACATCTCTAGAGGGAGCCTAATTTGAATATTCCAGCCAACATCTATAGCGCTATTGCCACTCATCTTCGTCCGCTTCCAGTTTCTTCAAAATCTGGCAGGTTCCGCAGTTTGAACACAAAGTATTTAACTGGGTATTTAACTATACATTCCAGTATACTTGCAATGTAACTGATGTATGTACGTGAAGATAATTTGTATTGATTTAATGAAATCTCAAAAATGGCAAACTTCATAGCGGAATGTCGCAAAAACTTCTAATATGTCGTAAATCTGGCAACCTACAATCGGCGTGCCCTTAAGCTGTCATGTGGCTGTCATTGTAGTTGTGGTTATTGCGTGTGTCGAGAATTGAGGACGTGAAACGCAAAAATGTATGCCACATTTACTTACAGAAAATCTATCTATGAGAATTTTATATAACTGGATATTACCTAATATCTCAGTGTTACTATCGCCGCGAACCCGCCAACATGGACGAGGTTGTTCCGTTATGTTGTTTCGGTGTTAGCCGTGTTGTGTCATCTCGTGGTTTTGCGTATTGCATCAGCAATTGTGTGATTTAAATGTGTCCAGTTATACATTAAATCGAGGACCTACTGAGAAATTGGGAGAGCTAACACCCACATTTGAATGTAGGTATTTACATTAGTCAAACAGTTATATTTCCGGTAATAATGCAACAACTGGTGCAGGCTTATGTCTAATTCTTATATCATGCTTCTTATAACTTCACACAAAATCACACAATTAAATATCCAAACGGATCAATCAGCTGTCCTTGCAATAAAATGTGTTGGTCCAAGGAAAAGAAAGTAGTTTAGAATCAATTACCAAACACACATTCGATCCAACGACAGACTGCGATTGAATTATTCATTGGAGTTCAATGACATCTTGTAGTTGAATCGACAATACGATATAATTCGTTACCAACTATACACTTCCCATTGGATAAAACATCGCTGTATTTGAGGAATGCTGAGTGTAACATCCATTGAATCCAAGCGTAAGTCTTTGACAGAACGACAGATTTTTCTGTGTGTAAAGTAGTAGATTTGCACTGTGATCTATATTATTCATCTTTCTATTGATATTCTATGTAGATAGCCATGACCCTGCCGTGCCGCCGCTGTTGAAATCTATATTTTTCTAACCCAAAATGTCGATGCGCAAAGGGATCGGCGCAAGACATCCCCAGACATGGAGAATGACAGCTGATTGTTCGTTGATCCGTGGTTCAAGTGTGTACTAGGCTTTAGGCGTTGTCAAAGGTTGTTCACAGTCGACCGGGCAGGCACAGACATCGAAGTCGGCCGAGCAATTGATTTACGGGCGACGCGATGCGGCGGAAGATCCGAATGGCACGGCCAACTGCGAGTCCGATGAGGAATGGCCGGTAATTAATTTCACGCCCTTCGCGGCGCTGCGGTGGTTTACGCGGTGCCTACGTAACGTAATTCCAAGATGGCGGTGCCGCTTCGGCCTCGCGCACTTCTTTCCGGTCACTCTTGGACGGACGGGCGGTATGCGGCCTCACACTGACCGGGTTACCGGGTTTGGGTGGCCTCTTTGCTAACGACTTCTTAAATACACGCAGCTTTTATTATTATTAAGTGTTTTATTTAAGTCTGCTTGTATGCATACCTATGCATAGTGAAAGCGGATAGCCTGCTTTGTCCAGCGCCGAACCGCTCGCAGGTAGAAGCAGACAAAGCGGGGAACCTTAAACATAGGCGTAGTTTGGTGGGGGCTCGGGGGGGATTAGCCCCCTCAAGAATGAAATTAGCCCCCCCCCCAAAATCCTAAAATAATTTGTTCTGTTAAATCTTTGTATTTAGGGCGGGAACTTGAGCCTCCCAGATCCAGGGACTTAAGCCCCCCCAGATATAGGAACTTAACTACGCCTATGACCTTAAGATAAAATTACTACATGCATTTATAAGCTACTTTCAGCGCCGGTCGGCGCGGGTTCCCTGCTTTCGGTTGCGCAGTGAAAGCAGTCTACCTGCTTGCGGGGACCTGCAAGCAGGAAACCGCTCCACTGTGTCTACGCTCATACAGTGCTTTTCTTTAATGTTCCCCTCCTCTATTTTTTGGACGAGTGAATTCAAAAAGTCGATATTTGGGATAACAATGCATAAATACTATATTTTGAAGTAAATTTGACAGATGGAACTTCCAATTTTTGAAAATTTTCAATATTTTCAAAATTTTTAAAATTTTAAAAATAATAAAAATTTTAAAAATTTTCCAAATTTTCTAAAATTTCCAGATTTTCGAAATATTCTAAATTTTCAAACTTCTCAAAACGGCTCAAAATTTTCAAAATTTTCTATATATTCTAAATTTGCAAAATATTTAACATTCTTAAAATGGCTTAAAATTTTCAAAATGGCTCAAAATTAATGACTTGGTGAATTATGATTATTGAGTTATTGTACATAATTTATTGCTAAAGTCTCGGCCTCCTTATCTCAGAGAATAAATTCCACTCGACAGTAGTAGGCATAATATGACTCTCAGGAACAAAATTATTATAATACCAAAACATATTATGACATTATTTAAACGAAGTTTTACATATAATGTATCAATAATATAGGAAATTTTCTTAATTGTACCAGACAATATAGACAGCTGAAAACAGCCCACGATATTAAATATCGTAAATCGTCAAAAAAAAAACGTCTGTACGTGAAGTGATAAATTAAAACAAAAAAACTTTTTTAAAAAAGCTTTTATTTAAAGATTCTAAAAAACAGAAAATAAAATGTTCCTTTAGAGTGTTAACTATCAACTTATACGTCGTTATACATAATTTATATGATCATAAAAGCTTGTCGCCAGGTTTGCGTAAGTACCTGTTTAAACTGAAATGTTAACACACTTAGCAGAAGTTAGTCAAGTGAATAGGTACTAGTTAATTTACAAAAGTACATCGCGCGACAAGCTTTTATGATCATACACATTGTGTATAATTAGGCTATAAGTTGATAGTTAACACTATAAAGGAACATTTTATTTTCTTTTTTTAGAATCTTTAAATAAAAGCTTTTTTAAAAAAGTTTTTTGTTTTAATTTATTTTTTTCTTTGTAGTTATTAACTTGCATTTATATCCAACAAAATATTTATTTATTCTCGGCAAGCCCTTTTATTTGATACCCATATTGCAGAAGTGCATTGAAAAGAACTATTTCGCCATCTTAGATGGTCCACCATAGTTGATTTAGAATGACGTCATATTATTTTTCGAGTCACTCTCCACAAGCCCTTTCACTGTGCAAAGACTCTCTTCTCTCAGGTCGTAAACAAGGTTCATGCAGTGATAAAACAACTCACCGACTTTAAATAGTATATATTTTCCCCAAACTCTTACAACAAAATGCAACATCGTATTATATCTAAAAATACATTTGCTATTATTTGAAAGACAGTTTCTAACTTAGAATTTGCGCTATCCTGATATCCACTCATTTTCGTAGATTTCCTTTTATTAGGCACCATGAAAACCTTAAGCTAAACTAAAAATATAGACCTACTCTAAACACACCCTTAAAACTGTGTTGGTGATAAGAGTCCACTAACAACACGAGTTTATCACTATTACTTTCCCAAAGTCAGTCCAGCACCCCAAATGTTTCTTTACAACTTATTATTGGTAAATCTTTAACGCGGATCTTCTTTACCACTTACGTCGCTATCACAGTCATATACACCGGCTGTCCGGTCTACCCTTCGTGGTTGCTCGGTGCACCGTTAGCTATCCCCTAACCGCATGTCGATGTCGTCACCGTCGTCGATATAACCAGGTGATGACCACTGCGTAGGTTGTATGAAGAAACTCGTACAATTCGATCCAGAATCTCCTGTGACTGCTGCCAGATTCTTGCTCACACCGCAAGCCTCTAGGTATGAGCGCCAAATGCAAAAACTCTATTCTCTCAGGTCGTCAGTTTCATGCAGTGATAAAACAACTTGCCGGCTTTGAATAGTATTTTCCCCAAACTCTCACGTCGTATAGCTTATCGTGCATTGTCATCCAAACTAAACGTGTATACAAAATTTCAGCTTAATCGGTTGAAGATATCTGCTTCAAAATTGAGTTGCAAGATTCCACCCGAACAAGCGTACATACATTGCAAATTGCAAGTTAAATAAAAGCTTTTGAAAAGGATCCCGACTTGACTTGTGCTTGCACATGGTACCAGCCAGTGAGCACCTTTCAATCGGGCAGCACCTGGCCGTAAAAAATCCGGAACACGCCAAAGCTCGACCACCGCCGACAGTGGCCATTAAGGACTCGTTGCGATCAAGCAAGCTGAGGCTAATCCTTATTCAAAATTTTCAAAAATTTCAAAATTTTCAAAATTTTCAAAAATTTCAAAATTTTCAAAATTTTCAAAATTTTCAAAATTTTCAAAATTTTCAAAATTTTCAAAATTTTCAAAATTTTCAAAATTTTCAAAATTTTCAAAATTTTCAAAATTTTCAAAATTTTCAAAATTTTCAAAATTTTCAAAATTTTCAAAATTTTCAAAATTTTCAAAATTTTCAAAATTTTCAAAATTTTCGAAATTTTCAAAATTTTCAAAATTTTCAAAATTTTCAAAATTTTCAAAATTTTCAAAATTTTCAAAATTTCAGAAATTTAAAAATTTTCAATATTTTCAAAATATTGAAAATTTTCAAAATTTTCAAAATTTCAGAAATTTAAAAATTTTCAATATTTTCAAAATATTAAAAATTTTCAAAATATTATAAATTTTCAAAATATTCTAAATTCTCAAAAATTCTCAAAATGGCTCAAATTTTTCAATATATTCTATGTTTTCAAAATATTTAAAATTCCCAAAATGACCCAAAATTTTCAAAATGGCTCAAAATTAATGACTTGCTGAATTATGATAAGTTTTTGAACATAATTTATTGCTAGAAGTCTCAGCCCCTTTATCTCAGAGAATAAATTTCATTCAACAGAGTATACATAACATGTATAACTCTCGGAAACAAAATGGACTAGTATCACGAGGTTAAGAACAATGATTTAATTATTATGGCCGCTTAGTGCATACACAAATAAACGTTCTGCTGCATTTCGTTACTTTCTACATCATTTTGTTTTTTAGTAATTCCATTCTAAAGTTTAAAGAAAGGAATTCAAATTCAGCCAATCAGTGCCGACCGCGCGAATTATCAGCAGTGCATTGTTGCCAAGAACAGCTCCGACTCGCAAAACATTCACATTTCACATAAACATGTTATTTGCTATCCAAAGTGTTATAAATATTTTGAAACTCACTTCTTAGCTTTCACATTTCTCATCTCCGTATTGAAGAACTGCATATTATCCACATAAAAGTCGTTCACCATAGCCATATCAACTTTAGGCAGGTTATCTGAATCGGCTTTTGTGAATCCACTATCGATTTTACCCATACTTGTTGGTTATGTTATGATAAAATAACTTGAAACCTAGTAAAATGGAATAAAAGGATATCCTGTACAAATAAACGCAAACAAATAATAATAACTTTAAGATTGTTGAAAATGAAAATGACCGAATGACGATTGATTGACAGGATTGACGGATCAGGAACCTTAACTTAGCTTTCGGAAGGGCTGTTCCAAATTATGGTTCTATCACGTTCCTAGAACTGTTTTCATCATGCCCCGCCCATTTTACAGTTCTCAAAACATTGATTGGTTGGTCCACCAGCGTACCAACCAATCATCGATTCTAGAATCACAAATGGGTGGGGCATGATGAAACCAGTTCTAGGACGATGATAGAAGCGTAATTTGGAACAGCCCTGGAATTTAGGATCACTTGACATTAAAACCACAAAACATATCAGACGGGAACAGAAGACAAGATAGATGAGCCAGCCCGCGTACAGCTCCGCGCGCCATCAGAATGCGGCAACACAGCACACATATCTGTCTTTTGATTGGCTGTTCGCCTATAGGGCAGTGACGTCGCTGCCCTAGGAGAATTCAAATATTTTCCTCATTTTCACGGCTTTCCTGTGCCCAAAAAAATCGGAGAAAAAAATGAGATGCTTTTTATGACGTACTCTATCATATGCAACCAGAAATAAAATTCATGATACTAGTCCATTATTATAATACCAAAACATACTACGACATTATTTAAACAAAGTATATAAGAAATTTTATTAAATATACTAGTCAACAGCCCCAGGTGTTGGATATTATCCCAAATCGTCAAAAGAAAAAAACGGCATATGAAGTAAAAATGATCCCGATTTGACTTGTGCTTGCACATGGTACCAGCAGTGAGCACCTTTCAATCGGGTAGCACCTGGCCGTAAAAAATCCGGAACACGCCAAAGCTCGGCCACCGCCGACAGTGGCCATTAAGGACACGTTGCGAACAGGCAAGCTGAGGCTAACCCTTATTCAAAATTTTCAAAAATTTCAAAATTTTCAAAACTTTCAAAATTTTGAAAATTTTGAAAATTTTGAAAATTTCAGAAATTTAAAAATTTTCAAGATTTTCAATATTTTCAAAATATTAAAAATTTTCAAAATATTCTTAATTCTCAAAAATTCTCAAAATGGCTCAAATTTTTCAATATATTCTAAATTTTCAAAATATTTAAAATTCTCAAAATGACCCAAAATCTTCAAAATGGCTCAAAATTAATGACTTGCTGAATTATGATAAGTTTTTGTACATAATTTATTGCTAAAGTCTCAGCCCCTTTATCTCAGAGAATACATTTTATTCAACAGTAATATACATAACATGTATAACTTTCGGAAAAGTATATAGGAAATTTTATTAAATATACCAGCCTACAGCCCCAGATGTTGGATATTAATTCAAAATATTTGAAATTTTCAAACTTTTCAAAATATTCAAAATTTTAAAAATAGCTCACAATTAATGACTTTGTGAAATATGATTTATTCAGTTTTTGTACATAAATTACTGCTAACGTCTCAGCCTCTTTAAAGAATCTCAAAGAATGAGTAAATTACATTAAACAGTAATAGACATAATATAACTCTCAGGAAAAAAATTACTATAATACCAAAACATAGTTACTACGTCATTAAATATTTAAACGAAGTATTTCATGTAATGTATAAATAGTATAGGAAATTTTATTAATTATACCAAACAGCCTCTGATGTTGGATATCTTAAACCGTTCAAAAAGACGGTACCTATGTGAAGTACTCGTAAAAAGGATCTCAATTTGACTTTTGCTTGCACATGGTACCAGCAGTGAGCACCTTTCAATCGGGCAGCACCTGGCCGTAAAAAATCCGGAACACGCCAAAGCTCGACCGCCGCCGACAGTGGCCATTAAGGACACGTTGCGAACAGGCAAGCTGAGGCTAGCCCTTATTCAAAATTTTCAAAAATTTCAAAATTTTCAAAATTTCAGAAATTTAAAAATTTTCAATATTTTCAAAATATTAAAAATTTTCAAAATATTCTAAATTTTCAAAATATTCTAAATTCTAAAAAAATTCTCAAAATGGCTCAAATTTTTCAATATATTCTAAATTTTCAAAATATTTAAAATTCTCAAAATGACCCAAAATTTTCAAAATGGCTCAAAATTAATGACTTGCTGAATTATGATAAGTTTTTGTACATAATTTATTGCTAAAGTCTCAGCCCCTTTATCTCAGAGAATAAATTTCATTCAACAGAGTATACATAACATGTATAACTCTCGGAAACAAAATTATTATAATACCAAAACATACTACGACATTATTTAAACAAAGTATATAGGAAATTTTATTAAATATACTAGCCAACAGCCCCAGGTGTTGGATATTATCCCAAATCGTCAAAAGAAAAAAACGGCATATGAAGTAAAAATGATCCCGATTTGACTTGTGCTTGCACATGGTACCAGCAGTGAGCACCTTTCAATCGGGTAGCACCTGGCCGTAAAAAATCCGGAACACGCCAAAGCTCGACCGCCGACAGTGGCTATTTCAAAATTTTCAAAATTTTCAAAATTTCCAAAATTTTCAACATTTTCAAAATTTTCAAAATTTTCAACATTTCAAAATTTTCAAAATTTTCATAATTTGCAAAATTTTCAAAATTTTCAAAATATTCAAAATTCTCGAAATTTTCAAAATTTTCAAAATTTTCAAAATATTCGAATTTTTCAAAATATTCAAAATTTTCAGAATATTCAAAATATTCAAAATTTTGAAAATAACTCACAATGAATGACTTTGTGAAATATGATTTATTCAGTTTTTGTACATAAATTATTGCTAACGTCTCAGCCTCCTTAAAGAATCTCAAAGAATGAGTAAATTACATTAAACAGTAATAGACATAATATAACTCTGAGGAACAAAATTACTATAATACCAAAACATAGTTACTACGTCATTAAATATTTAAACGAAGTATTTCATATAATGTATAAATAGTATAGGAAATTTTATTAATTATACCAAACAGCCTCTGATGTTGGATATCCTAAATCGTCCAAAACAGACGGTACCTATCTGAAGTAAAAAGGATCCCAATTTGACTTGTGCTTGCACATGGTACGAACAGTGAGCAGTGAGCACCTTTCAATCGGGTAGTACCTGGCCGTAAAAAATCCGGAACACGCCAAAGCTCGACCGCCGAGGGTGGCTATTTCAAAATTTTTCAAACTTTTCAAAATTTTCAAATTTTTCAAAATTTCCAAAATTTATCAAAATTTTCACAATTTTCAAAATATTCGAAATTTTCAAAATTTCCAGAATATTCAAAATTTTAAAAATAACACAATTAATGACTTTGTGAAATATGATTTATTCAGTTTTTGTACATAAATTATTGCTAACGTCTCAGCCTCCTTAAAGAATCTCAAAGAATGAGTAAATTACATTAAACAGTAATAGACATAATATAACTCTCAGGAACAAAATTACTATAATACCAAAACATAGTTACTACGTCATTATTTAAACGAAGTATTTCATATAATGTATAAATAGTATAGGAAATTTTATTAATTATACCAAACAGCCTCTGATGTTGGATATCCTAAACCGTTCAAAAAAGTATCCCAACTTGACGTGTGCTTGCACATGGTACCAGCAGTGAGCACCTTTTAATCGGGCAGCACCTGGCCGTAAAAAATCCGGAACACGCCAAAGCTCGACCGCCGCCGCCGACAGTGGCCATTAAGGACACGTTGCGAACAAGCAAGCTGAGGCTAATCCTTATTCAAAATTTTCAAAAATTTCAAAAATTTAAAAATTTTCAAAATTTTAAAAAATTTCAAAAATTTCAAAAATTTCAAAATTTTCAAAATTTTCAAAATTTTCAAAATTTTCAAAATTTTCAAAATTTTCAAAATTTTCAAAATTTTCAAAATTTTCAAAATTTTCAAAATTTTCAAAATTTTCAAAATTTTCAAAATTTTCAAAATTTTCAAAATTTTCAAAATTTTCAAAATTTTCAAAATTTTCAAAATTTTCAAAATTTTCAAAATTTTCAAAATTTTCAAAATTTTCAAAATTTTCAAAATTTTCAAAATTTTCAAAATTTTCAAAATTTTCAAAATTTTCAAAATTTTCAAAATTTTCAAAATTTTCAAAATTTTCAAAATTTCCAGAAATTAGAAAATTCTCAATATTTTCAATATTTTCAAAATATTAAAAATTTTCAAAATATTCCAAATTTTCAAAATATTCTAAATTCTCAAAAATTCTCAAAATGGCTCAAATTTTTCAATATATTCTATATTTTCAAAATATTTAAAATTCTCAAAATGACCCAAAATTTTCAAAATGGCTCAAAATTAATGACTTGCTGAATTATGATAAGTTTTTGTACATAATTTATTGCTAAAGTCTCAGCCACTTTATCTCAGAGAATAAATTTTATTCAACAGTAATATACATAACATGTATAACTCTCGGAAAAGTATATAGGAAATTTCCTTAAATATACCAGCCAACAGCCCCAGATGTTGGATATTATCCCAAATCGTCAAAAGAAAAAAACGGCATATGAAGTAAAAATGATCCCGATTTGACTTGTGCTTGCACATGGTACCAGCCAGTGAGCACCTTTCAATTCGGGTAGCACCTGGCCGTAAAAAATCCGGAACACGCCAAAGCTCGACCACCGCCGACAGTGGCCATTAAGGACACGTTTCGAACAAGCAAGCTGAGGCAAACCCTTATTTATCTTCCACTCAAAAACCTGAGCGCGTTGCTATGCGGATTAGACCTTCCGTTGTCGGATAAAGAGACCCACGGTGACTGCGTAGCACAGCTGTCAATAGCACGTGACCATTGCCGACGGACAGACAGACTGATGGGCAGTCGATATCAACAGACACCTTTCCTTCCTTGCCCTTTAGCTGAGGAGCTGGTGGACGTTATCATAAATGTATAAAGGTCATTCTACCCGAACAGGACAAATTATATAAAAAACATTTGATTTATTACAACTGCTTTTTATATGTAATAATCTTACAATCGTTTTTAGTAAACATTCAGAAAGTTAATCGATAATGTGGCAGATATCAAAAAGCTCCATTTTACGAAATTTGACAGAAAACTAAAATAGCACTGCCTCGGTGTTTACTTTTGTTCTACGAAGTTGAGGTTGTAAATTGTATAAGCAAAAAATTTTGAAAACAAAGCTGAATTTGTACGAAAAATATATTTCTTGAAAATAATTCACCTTTTCCAGAAAAAAAATAAGTACACAAATTGAAAATGTCTGTGCTTCGGGGTTGAGTTAAGTAACGGTAATGAGTAAATATATCCTTATAATTAATTTTGCATGCATAATGTTAGTTAAGGGTAATCTGAATCAAAATAAAATAATTTTAGTAACTGTTTATTATTTAACGTAAAAAAGTAGAAAAGTATTGCTTTTGATTAGTTAGGGTAATTTCTGTTTTTCTCTTTCGTTTCTCTTCATCAGATTCTCTTTTTGCCAGCTTTACTTTGGAATACTTCTGTAAAAAATGAATATTATATATATTTTATACATAATAACTAATTCACAACCATTCTAGTCAACTCCGACGCACCTTTGTCAACACCGAAGCACAAAAAGGCTTCGGTGTTGAGTGCCTCGGAGTTGATAAGTTAGATTACATTGTTTAAATGACAAGTAAATATTCAAATGATTTAGCTAAGAATTATCAGACAGAAAATCATATCTAAACTACTTCTATGACATAGGAAACATTTAAAAAAACATGTTTGTACGTAGTTATAAACAAGACTCGGTGTTGATATATTAGCTTAACTTGTGGACTGCACAACTATCTCATACGACCTCGAAAGTTCATTCTCAACTAAATCACAATGCAAAGATGACTGCAATGCTCGAATATGCGTGGGAGAGGAAAGCTGGATGAATAACACTAAACATTGGCGGGATTTTTGATGCCTCGGTGTTGAGATCCAAAGTTGGTGACAGTTTTTTATCTATAGGTATCGTGTTTCTTATAATGATAAATAATCGATATTTAAAATAATAGAAAATATCATTCTTTCCGTTGCCGGACTAACCAGAATATATATAACAACAATAATCAATTTTTCGTGAAAACACGGTTTAAGTAATGGAACGCTAGCAAGTTACAGCCTCGGAGTTGATATTTTGAACGTACTGAGGATAAAAAATCGTAATGTTATTAAATCTGTTATATAAGAATATAGTATTTAAATGAATCACGTGCATTTCTTTGTAAATAATGGCCTTTTAAATATGTTTTTTTAAATTTGGATGAAATACTGGCAAGTTAACCAGATTGTCTCATTTCGGTAGAATGACCCATAGGGTTTCAATGCTGTGGTTTGATGTTCTCCAAGGAGAATTTTTTTTTGTTGTTGTTCTCCAGATCAACAAAAAGTGCCCAAGTGCGCAACTGGTACAGTAAACATGATCTGTCCTATATAACTGAGCTTGCACCTATTCTTTGCAAGCTCTTCAAAGGATGGTATCAGCGAAGCGTGTTACCAGCTGCCTGCGTTCAACCCATTCCTAAGTAAGAAAAACGATCCCATCAATTATAGACCTGTGGTTCTTCTCAGTTTCATGTCTAAGGTTATGGAGACTGTCATTAACGCACAACTTCTGAAATACCTGGACAACAATAACATCATAAATGATCGCCAGTATGGCTTCCGTAAGCATAGACCTACGAGTGACTTCCTGATGTTCGAGTGGGCTCTCCCAGATAATAACACCGAAGGCCGAGGAACACTAGAGAGGCTCTGCGAGCTCATCCTTGCTAAGTTGAGCTCCCTACTCTCCGAACCAGTCTTTTCAAGCATTCTTTCCTTTGGAGAACTTCTACGCTGTGGAATGAGCGGCCGGAGAATTTGTTCCCCGTCGACTACAACCTGCAGCGTTTCAAATATATCGTGCACCGATATTTATGAAACATGATCTTTTTTTATAATTGAAATTGCTATGAAAATATTATTTTAGGGGAAGTTTGTTAACGCGGGACTTGAATAGGCCAATACCCTCAGGCCCAATAGAGACATCTCCTGGCAGTCCATTCCAAGCCTTTGATACTATAGAAGATCTGCGTGAGATCACCAACCACACGCCGATGAGACAGTGGCCGGAGGTGGCGCAAAACTTGAGTTCTGTGACTTTGACGAGAGAAGAGAGAGGATGCTATTGTTTTGTGCCACTGCCTACTTGTTGGTTCCTTTGAGGTCGTGTCACAACGTTAGCAGGAAAAAATTCAACTTTTAGAGCAATTTTATTCAGTGATAAATACGATAGAAAATTTTTGTAAAATTGTTTATAGTATCTATGATGTGGTGTAAGGTTTTGTTTAAACCAATAAACCAAAAATTTATGCCCATTGCATTGTACTGAAATGATTTTTAGTGCGGTATTATAGCAGTTTCGTTTGCTTCTATGAATTCCCTTCAAACAACATCATGCAGACCTGATGGTCTTAGCCTATGAGGGTTGAATAGAAAAACAGGGTATGCCCACTCCGTATCCGTTTGGCTTCCGATCCTTTAAACCCTCCTAATGGCCCAAGGCAGATTGTAGATTTTCGTGAATCGCTGAAAAAGGCACGCGATCTTTCTGGACAAAAAAGGGACGAAATGTCAACGGATAGAATGGACAAATGATCCGAGCCTTGCAGAGGCTTTTTTTATTTCAGATCCTTTATAGGTAGGACAGCAATTTTACTTTGCTCACTGTGGGCTAGGTTTATATCATTTAAATAATAATTTTGATTCAGATAATTAATCGTTGAAGGAAAAATAGAAGGTAGACGTGGTGTCGGAAGAAAACAGATGTCCTGGCTCAGAAACTTGAGGGATTGGACAGGCCTAAGAACAATTGGAGACCTTGTACACACTGCAACAAACAGGGAAGCGTTTGAAAATGTGATCGCCAACATCCAGTAAGAGTGGATAGGCAGCTGAAGAAGAAGAAGAATTTTTGGTAACACTTCTTTAAAAAAAAATAGAGGAGGCTATCATCATCACCATCATAGTCACAATGTCTTAGCAGACATGTTGTGAACTCGTAAAATGCATCAAGTCGGAGCTAGAGTATTGCCGACACGAATATTATCAATAGTCTTGAGCACTGCAGCTCGCCATCGTTCGCGATTTGTTATCAGTTTAGTGGCGCTCTTGACACTCATATCCAGCAACTGTTTCGTCGTATCCACCCAGCGTGTAGGGGGACGGCCACGGCGCCGCCCACTCGGGGCATGACCCTGAACTACAAATTTCTCCATATTATCGCTTCTGTGTATATGTCCGAAGAATGTAAACATTCTCGTCGACACAATGGAGGATAGTCTCTTTGGACTACCGACCTCATCCAGTATGGAGACGTTAGTTCGATAGGCGGTATAAGGAACTCTCAGCATTCTCCGCCATGTCCACATTTCAAAAGCGTCTATGCGAGCTCGATCTGCCTTTTTAACAGTCCAAGTTTCCGAGGCATACAAAAATATGGAGAACACAAGAGACTGAACCAGCGCCATTTTTGTAGCTTTAGTGATGTTATGGTCACGCCATATTTTAGTAAGCTTTGTCATGGCCACACGTGCCTGTTGAATGCGCCGTCGAATCTCATTTTCACAGCTACCCGAATTATCGATCAAAGAACCGAGGTATATAAAACTTTGAACTACTTCACAACGGCCTATTGACTTTATTTCTCGATAATTATCATGCTCTCTATCTACGATCATAACCTTGGTCTTATTGTAGTTAATACCAAGACCATACTCTGCACTACGTTGTTCTAAGATGTTTAATAGAGATACTAGTTCTTCCTGAGAAGCTGCAATAAGGGTTGTATCGTCAGCATATCTTAAGTTGGATATTTTGCTTCCGCCAATAGTTACACCGCCATTCCAGTTGTCTAATACCTGTCTCATCACAAATTCAGAGTAAATGTTAAACAACATCGGAGATAATACACATCCCTGACGAACTCCTTTTCTGGTTGCAGTTTGACTAGACAGGTTACCATCAATTCTTACGCGAGCCGAATTAGACTCATAGAGTTGCTGTATGAGAAACAATAGGTGATAGGGAACTCCCATAGAGATGAGGATTTCCCACAGAGGAGGCTATACATATATTAAAACATCATCATCATCAAACGGGGTGTGAGTGCTGTGATTCCTCCTCATAACACAAGTGGAGGATAATTCCAATCATTTGGTTCACAGAAAAAACGGAAAAATGAAGGGTGCCGGCGGGATTCGAACCAGCGTCTCCGGCATTCTAGGCCGTCGCGTCACCAACTATACCACGGTTCCCCGTACCATAGCCGATATACAGCGCCAACGACATGGTTCGACTCCGTCGACACCCACCACTCTGCGAACCATGTATTTCAGTCAGCCAGAGAGAGAGAGAGAGAGAGAGAGAGACCTCCCTCTTGCGGAGTAAGCAAGCACCTTTCATTCCATGAAATCCTGGCCAACTGAGGAATCGTACTTTAGTAAGACAGAGAGCTGTCATGCAAATAGCGGTGGGAGATTCGCACTCATAGCCGACTAGAAAATGATCACGAAACCCCTAAAACGCCTAAAAACGGAGTTTGAGCTGTTTCTAGATATTTTTAGTTTTTTTTATATTGCTGCGCCGTCACTGAAGCGATTTCTAAAAATCATAAAGATTTTCCATCCTCGCAGCGGTAGTAATACTGTGTAAAAATTTAATTGAAATCAATCCAATAGTTTCCAAGTTACACAATACAGAATGATCAGAAGCAATACTTGCATGTATACATCAGAAAAGTCCTTTGGTTTCCGTAATAGCCAAGGTAATGTTTGGATGCACCTAAAAAAGTGTATTATGACGCTAGGCCTTTCTTTCACAGGTTAGTGAACGGTCTATTATGAATACAATAATTTTTAAGTATTACAACCCCCCACCCCCCAACCACCTCAATATCACCCCCACCCAAAAAAAGTAGAAAATGATCAGGCACCTCTAAAACGCCTAAAAACAAATTTTGAGAAATATTTAAAATTTTTGGTTTTTTTGCTTCGCCGCACATGTACCGATTGTCAAAATTATAGGAACACTACCTACTACGACCTCACAGCATATCGCTGCCCAAATTTCATCACAATCCATGCAGCGGCTACTGAGATTACGTAACTAGAAAAACGCGTACAGACAGACCGACAGACAGACCGACGGAAATGAGTTGTGTGGATTTTCGTTATGTAGACATCAAAAAACACAGCCAAAAAGCGTATTATCTCAAAGTCGAAAATTTTCGCGATCACAATACTCCCCTTACCTATCGGTCTGGGAAGTAAAAGTCCATAATCATGTCTAGATCCACTTTAGGAAGATTACTAGAGTCACCACGAACGTAACATTCCTCCATACTTCAAAAATATACTGGCGTCTGCCCGTTACAGCAAACACTCTGCCATTCCACTCAAGTCTAAAGCCGGCGCCACATATGCGGGTATTTGCCGAATATCAATATTCGCCGATTTTTCAATCTTGCTCGCCGAATAGCGAGCACGTATCGCCCTTCAGCCGAATAGCATATAATCGGGGTTCGTTGCTCACCGAATACCGCATATGTGGCGCTGGCTTTATTAGCCGAATAGCAAATAATCGGGGTTCGTTGCTCGCCGAATACCGTATATGTGGCGCCGGCTTAAATGTCGCACACTGTACAGCGCAGCGTATGCATAGCGGAGTCCCGGCTCCCGACTGTGGCTGCCGCGAACGATTCATGACATGTGACGTCATAAGGCATTCCACCACCGCGGTCGCTTCCCGCAAATATAAAATTGAATAACTCTGCAGTTTTTCGGAATATTCAGATGTTTTTTTCGACATTCTTCAAGTGGAGAAATAGACTGTCAGATAATAATGAATTTTCAAAATTTTTGTTTTTTAGGAAACTTCTCCATTGCGTTGTCAGCCCGCCCTATGTTTCCAGTACAAGCGACACTGACGTGACAGCGTGGCTGGGCAGGATGTATATTGTAAACGCGCAATTAGCAAAATAACGTCGAATTAGGAAATAATAGCCGCCATTTACGTTCACTTTCGCATGGGCATGAAAAGCGACGGGCGACGGCCGATGGGCGATGGCGGCGTAATCGATAGTTTGTTATAATGCAACTAGCTGCATCCGAAGATTTATGTGGAGCCGGCCGTCGACCGCTAGCTGCAAACAGCAGCGCCTCCAGTGGCGTACCGAAAAGGCGTTACGTCTTCCAGTTGGGCTGTCTACTAGGGATGTGACGTTCATAACCGATTCGTTCATAAAGACCGAATCTTTCCAAAGACCCGTGACCCGATCGATCGTGCCTCGTGATTCTAAAGCCTTGTACTCACTAGTAGACATGTTGCGCGATTTTTGTGTCAGAGACGTGTCTAAGGTTGTCTACATAGACTTCATGCAACGTTAGACATATTGCGTAACATTTTGATAGTGTGGACGTCAATCAGAGTCTAGAGATGAGACATCCCAGTCCGAGTCCAACTACCGAGTGGCATCGTTCGACTGTTTATGTGTGATCTTGGTGTGGTTCGTCATTTTTTTGTCTTTATACAGTGCTTCGTGAAGATGTGGTCGAACGAGGAGGTTTTAAAACTGATTGAAGATTTCCAAGCGTGTTGTTTGTAGCATGTTACAAGTCCCGACTACAAAAACCGGGTTCAAAGAAAATTGGCCCTGAAATCTCTGGCTGCAAAGCTTAATGTGACAGTGGCGGAAGTTGAAAAGAAAATTCATAATTTAAAAACATCGTTCAACAGGGAGCAGAAAAAATACTTTGACAACTGGATCCTCTCCGAAAAGGTCCACATCGATTTCGTACGAGTATTTGCAATTCCTACAACCAGCAAACGAATCAAAGGGCAGCTGGAACACAGACTTGGATGATTCATAGAGTGTAAGTGGGGTGTACATCAGGCTCGTGAATGAGTCTCCACTTGGTAGGAAACGCAGTGTGACTGCCTCATTATCAACGCCCGACCATCAGAAACAACCCTTCAAAATCAGTAGACGTCAGCCGGGTGCAATTCCAGAAACCCATGGCGTCTTCCAGTTTTAATTTGTTTAGTAATGTATTACCGAACGTACTTCCTTATGCGAACACTTCTCGCGTCCACCAACGTTTACGTTTCCGCTTTATTTCACTATTCAGCATCACTAAACAGGAACTTATTCCGCACAGTGCGATGTCCTCTATAGTGGACAGCGGACATGAGACTGATGAGACTTCTTTGTCTCGTCCAAATCTGCACATTGTAGTGTAGATACTAGACAAGACAAAAAAAATGGTGTCTCTAGACGGTCTATAGACCGTGTATCTAGACCGTCTATATACGGGCTATAGACAAATCGCGCAACATGTCTACTAATGAGTACAAGGCTTAACGGGTCTTATGACCCACGATTCACGAACGAAATTTAGACGGACCGACCGACGCGAGCGCTGTGTATATCTGCACCATCTATGAGACCCTCTTAGAACTTCAACTTAAAAATAAATAGCCTACTAGAACTAGATGGCGGCACCGAAACACATTTGAAGGGTCCATGTCCATTTGAGATTCACACTCTGTTTTTTTATAATAAATGGTATTGTTTCGTTGTAATCTCTCATCATTTTTAGTTTATTTTGCTATATTATATTTTTTATATCTAGTGTAATTGCATCTACACAATGTTCAGGGTACAAGCTCATTTTGTTTTTAATTAGAGGTTTTTCTTATAATTAATAATTTTGTCTCGATGTATTCTCTCATCTGTCTGTACCGGGTCTTTTGCCAATTTAAAATTCGAATTCGAATAATCCGCCATAATACTAATCACTACCGATATAAGTAGATGAACTGTGACCCGACTAGAAACCGGTGTGATTGTGTAGCTGAACCAATCGCGCCGGTACTGGATTCTCTTGACAGCGCAGCGGCTTTCGTTCGAGTCTCGTTCATTTGAACGGGTCTTAACGAACGGGTCATAGCAGTGAATGATCCGCTTTGAACCGGATCACTCAAAAGAGCCGGGTCTTACCTTTTCTACAGTGCCTACCATTAGGTTAAATTTTATTTGGTTGTTTGGGGTGGACTTTGGTCCTCACACGTTAACAGAAGCTCATCTATAGCTCGTCTATAGCTCACCTGTAAGCCGGGTAAGCCAGTACCTCTGTTGTTGACCAGGTCCAGGAGTTTTTTCCCAATACTAGTCAGTTGTCATCTGGCATCCCTATGGGAGTTCCTTATCACCTAGTGTTTCTCGTACAGTAACTCTACGAGTATAATTCGGCTCATGTAAGAATTGATGGTAACCTGTCTGGTCAAACTGCGACAAGAAAAGGAGTTCGTCAGAGATGTGTATTATCTCCGATGTTATTTAACATTTACTCTGAATTTGTGATGAGACAGGTATTGGACAACTGGAATGGCGGTATAACTATTGGCGGAAGCAAAATATCCAACTTAAGATCTGCTGACGATACAACCCTTATCGCTGCTTCTCGAGAAGAACTAGTAGCTCTATTAAACATCTTAGAACAACACAGTGCAGTATATGGTCTTGGTATTAACTACAACAAGACCAAGGTTATAATCGTAAATAGAGAGCATGATAATCATCGAGAAATAAAGTCAGTAGGCCGTTGTGAAGTAGTTCAAAATTGTGTGTACTCCAGTTAATACCCTCATCACATGTCTGTGAGGACTACGCCACTGTTCAGCGTGGCTGGCGGGATCTAGCAGGCCATGTCATGGTGGCGCCTGAAATCGTTCTATGAACAACGGTGCAATGCCGGACAATGTTGTCCTTGTTCAACCAGTATCTGTAATGCCATCGATCCATTTTTGCGTCTATCCAAACCCAAGTTACCTTACATCGACCACTATTATACAGGTTACATGATTAATTTCAACAAGGATTATTTACTTCTAAATATTCAAACTTTTCTCAAAGTGGAGAATAAAACCAAATCTAAAGCTCAACATGAGGACGACGAGGAATTTGTAACCAACAGGTATGGAATACCATGTAGAAATTCTACAGCTATTTAGGTCATTTTGAGGTAAAATCGTCAACGTTATCCCTCTGTAGAATAACCTAAATCTGAGGTACGAGAAATTCAACAGCAAGAAAGAAAACTCGATACTTCTGATCTTTTCTGTCACAAACAAGAACTACGGGTTTATAATATGGCTATCTGCCTGTATAGATTTAGTGCTGTCTTCCTAAATAGTTGAAGACCTATTCTTCTAGGTTAGTGTTGGTAACTTATTACTTCTGCATTGATGTTTGCAAACAAGGATTCTTTCATTATTTAGGTTATACTTCTTGTAATTCTGAACCAATTATTTTGACCTTTTTGTTAGGTACATTTTAACTAATTTTCGTCAATACGCTAAAAGACATTCTGAGTTTATGCACATTATTTAAGTATAAAATTACTAACATTAGACTGATGCAGCGAAATTTTTCTTGGGAAGTCTACTTGGGAATGCATTTAAAGAGAAAGCCATAAAAGTCCTTGAGTTTTACTTTTACTTCCCACACCGATAGGTGAGGGGAGTATTGTGGCGAGAAATTTTCGATTTTGAGATAATACACTTTTTGGGCGTTATATGGTGTGTACATAACGAAAATCTACGTCACTCATTTCCGTCGGTCTGTCTGTCGGTCTGTCTGTACGCGTTTTTCTGTCCTTGTGATCTCAGTAACCGCTGCATGGATTGTGATGAAATTTGGGCAGCGATATGCTGTGGGGTCATAGTAGGTAATGCTGCTAAAATTTTGAAAATCGGTGCATTGGCGGCGGTGTAATTAGCAAAAAACGAAAAATTTCAAATATTCCCCAAACTTCGTTTTTAGGCGTTTTAGGTGTTCCTGATCATTTTCTACTTTTTTTTGGGTGGGGGTGGAAATTGGGGTGGTTGGGGGGTGGAGGGGTTGTAAAATTGAAAAATTTGTTGCTTTCATAATAGACTGTCCACTGACGTGTGAAGCAAAACCTAGCAACATAAATAACTTTTTTAAGTCCAGCCGAACATTGCCTTGCCTATTACAGAAACCAAAGGACTTAGAATTTTTTCTGGTGTAAACATACGGGTATTGCTTTAGATCGTTCTATATTATGTAACGAATAAACTGTTGAATTGATTTTAATGAAATTTTGACACAGTATTACTACCGTGTCGAGGATGGCAAACGCGTATGGTTTTTATAAATCGTGCCAGTGGCGGTGCAGAAATAATAAAAAAACAAAAAATGTAAAAACAGCTCAAACTTCGTTTTTCAGTGTTTTAGAGGTTCCTGATCATTTTCTGAGTTTTTTTGGGTGGGGGTGACATTGGGGTGGTTCGGGGGGTGGGGGTTGAAAACTGAAAAGTTTGCTGTATTAATAATAGCCTGTCCACTGGCCTGTGAAGGGAGACCTAGCGACATCACCTTTTTAGGTCCATCTGAACATTGCCTTGCCTATTACAGAAACTAAGGGACTTGGAATGTTCTGTATACATACGAGTATTTATTGCTTTAGATCTTTTTTGTATTTCGTAACGTGGAAACTATTGAATTGATTCTAATGAAATGTTGACACATTATTATTACTGTGGTGAGGATGGAGAACGCGTATGTTTGTTAGAAATCGTGTCAGTGGCAGCGTAGCAATAATCAAAAAACTAAAAATATGAAAACAGCTCAAACTTCGTTTTTAGATGTTTTCGGGGTTCCTGACCGTTTTCTACCTTTTTATAAAACTGAAAAGTTTGTATTATTGATAATAGGCTGTTCATTGACCTGTGAAGGAAAAACCTAGCGGCATAAGATAATTTGAGGGGGGGGGGGTACTGGCGATGATTCATGCTATTGGAAAATAATAAACTGGTATCACCGTAATGTGTGGGAAGTACTGAGTCAATCAACTTGACTTCATTTTTAAGGGTAGTATTTTTTATATGATAAGTTCCTGTGTGAGACCTTAAAAAAATAAATTTCCCTCCCCGTAATGATACCTTCAAAAATACCTTCTAATAAAAAAAGCAATTGGATGTCTGGCCATGATATCGTCAGCACCCCTTTGTTTTTGTTTTTTTTAATTGAAAAATGTTGATAAAATCTCTGCTGGCTGTGCGGCATCCATTATTTTTGTTGCGAGAGATAATAAAAATGCTCTTGTTTGCCGAAAACAATATGCTTTTTATGCCTGTAATGCCAGAAATGGATATTTTAATTTTTTTTGTCACAATGGTCGGAGAGAAATAAAACGTGGAATTCGAATCAGCCAGGTATTTTTTGTTTATTCCTCGTGGAATAACGCCCGTTTGGGGGGAAACAGCATTTATATGCAAAACAGCCCTTCAATTGTAGAGGTGTTAGTACAATATGGGACGACTGTACATTGAAGTAAAAAGCTTCAAGCAAACATATTGAAAGCACCGAAAATTTAGAAAATTTTTAAAACTTTTAAAATTTCGATAATTTTGAAAAAATTTTAATATACCGTACTTAAGGCTCTGTATGAACAATCGCAATATGGATGAAAATGTCAAAACACCTTTTACTGGAAATTGAAAGTACTTTTGATTAATGTAAATAAAAAAATTTGCATGTGCGCTAAGCTGCATGTTTACGAAATAATTTGAGGGTGCTGATTACAAATCTGATGGCCGTGGTTTTGAGTTTCAGTCTCGTTTGACGAAAATGAAAAATTTCAGATCTTTCAGATCCTCGGGTTCAGCTAAAAAATCCAAAATCTGTATTTGGCTTCCTGTTAAGATGAAACCTTGTATTTCGGATAACTTGAGGATGCTAATTACAAATCCAGTCGCAGTTTTGAGCCTCAAGGTCGTTTGGCGAAAATCAGAAATTTCAGGTCTTTCAGATCCTCGGGTTTAGCTAAAAAATCGGAAATCTTTATTTCACTTTCTATTAAGATGAAACCTTCCATTTCGGATAATTTGAGGGTGTTGATTACAAATCCGGACGTAGTTTTGAGTTTCAGTCTAGTTTGATGAAAATAAAAAATTTCAGATCTTTCAAATCCTCGGGTTCAGCTAAAAAATCCAAAATCTGTATTTGGCTTCCTGTTAAGATGAAACCTTGTATTTCTGATAACTTGAGGATGCTAATTACAAATCCAGTCGCAGTTTTGAGCCTCAAGGTCGTTTGGCGAAAATCAGAAATTTCAGGTCTTTCAGATCCTCGGGTTTAGCTAAAAAATCGGAAATCTTTATTTCACTTTCTATTAAGATGAAACCTTCCATTTCGGATAATTTGAGGGTGTTGATTACAAATCCGGACGTAGTTTTGAGTTTCAGTCTAGTTTGATGAAAATAAAAAATTTCAGATCTTTCAAATCCTCGGGTTCAGCTAAAAAATCCAAAATCTGTATTTGGCTTCCTGTTAAGATGAAACCTTGTATTTCTGATAACTTGAGGATGCTAATTACAAATCCAGTCGCAGTTTTGAGCCTCAAGGTCGTTTGGCGAAAATCAGAAATTTCAGGTCTTTCAGATCCTCGGGTTTAGCTAAAAAATCGGAAATCTTTATTTCACTTTCTATTAAGATGAAACCTTCCATTTCGGATAATTTGAGGGTGTTGATTACAAATCCGGACGTAGTTTTGAGTTTCAGTCTAGTTTGATGAAAATAAAAAATTTCAGATCTTTCAAATCCTCGGGTTCAGCTAAAAAATCCAAAATCTGTATTTGGCTTCCTGTTAAGATGAACCTTGTATTTCGGATAACTTGAGGATATTAATTACGAATCCGGTCGCAGTTTTGAGCCTCAAGGTCGTTTGGCGAAAATCAGAAATTTCAGGTCTTTCAGATCCTCGGGTTTAGCTAAAAAATCGGAAATCTTTATTTCACTTTCTATTAAGATGAAACCTTCCATTTCGGATAATTTGAGGGTGTTGATTACAAATCCGGACGTAGTTTTGAGTTTCAGTCTAGTTTGATGAAAATAAAAAATTTCAGATCTTTCAAATCCTCGGGTTCAGCTAAAAAATCCAAAATCTGTATTTGGCTTCCTGTTAAGATGAAACCTTGTATTTCGGATAACTTGAGGATGCTAATTACAAATCCAGTCGCAGTTTTGAGCCTCAAGGTCGTTTGGCGAAAATCAGAAATTTCAGGTCTTTCAGATCCTCGGGTTTAGCTAAAAAATCGGAAATCTTTATTTCACTTTCTATTAAGATGAAACCTTCCATTTCGGATAATTTGAGGGTGTTGATTACAAATCCGGACGTAGTTTTGAGTTTCAGTCTAGTTTGATGAAAATAAAAAATTTCAGATCTTTCAAATCCTCGGGTTCAGCTAAAAAATCCAAAATCTGTATTTGGCTTCCTGTTAAGATGAAACCTTGTATTTCGGATAACTTGAGGATGCTAATTACAAATCCAGTCGCAGTTTTGAGCCTCAAGGTCGTTTGGCGAAAATCAGAAATTTCAGGTCTTTCAGATCCTCGGGTTTAGCTAAAAAATCGGAAATCTTTATTTCACTTTCTATTAAGATGAAACCCTCCATTTCGGATAATTTGAGGGTGTTGATTACAAATCCGGACGTAGTTTTGAGTTTCAGTCTAGTTTGATGAAAATAAAAAATTTCAGATCTTTCAAATCCTCGGGTTCAGCTAAAAAATCCAAAATCTGTATTTGGCTTCCTGTTAAGATGAAACCTTGTATTTCGGTTAACTTGAGGATATTAATTACGAATCCGGTCGCAGTTTTGAGCCTCAAGGTCGTTTGGCGAAAATCAGAAATTTCAGGTCTTTCAGATCCTCGGGTTTAGCTAAAAAATCGGAAATCTTTATTTCACTTTCTATTAAGATGAAACCTTCCATTTCGGATAATTTGAGGGTGTTGATTACAAATCCGGACGTAGTTTTGAGTTTCAGTCTAGTTTGATGAAAATAAAAAATTTCAGATCTTTCAAATCCTCGGGTTCAGCTAAAAAATCCAAAATCTGTATTTGGCTTCCTGTTAAGATGAAACCTTGTATTTCGGATAACTTGAGGATGCTAATTACAAATCCAGTCGCAGTTTTGAGCCTCAAGGTCGTTTGGCGAAAATCAGAAATTTCAGGTCTTTCAGATCCTCGGGTTTAGCTAAAAAATCGGAAATCTTTATTTCACTTTCTATTAAGATGAAACCTTCCATTTCGGATAATTTGAGGGTGTTGATTACAAATCCGGACGTAGTTTTGAGTTTCAGTCTAGTTTGATGAAAATAAAAAATTTCAGATCTTTCAAATCCTCGGGTTCGGCTAAAAAATCCAAAATCTGTATTTGGCTTCCTGTTAAGATGAAACCTTGTATTTCGGATAACTTGAGGATATTAATTACGAATCCGGTCGCAGTTTTGAGCCTCAAGGTCGTTTGGCGAAAATCAGAAATTTCAGGTCTTTCAGATCCTCGGGTTTAGCTAAAAAATCGGAAATCTTTATTTCACTTTCTATTAAGATGAAACCTTCCATTTCGGATAATTTGAGGGTGTTGATTACAAATCCGGACGTAGTTTTGAGTTTCAGTCTAGTTTGATGAAAATAAAAAATTTCAGATCTTTCAAATCCTCGGGTTCGGCTAAAAAATCCAAAATCTGTATTTGGCTTCCTGTTAAGATGAAACCTTGTATTTCGGATAACTTGAGGATATTAATTACGAATCCGGTCGCAGTTTTGAGCCTCAAGGTCGTTTGGCGAAAATCAGAAATTTCAGGTCTTTCAGATCCTCGGGTTTAGCTAAAAAATCGGAAATCTTTATTTCACTTTCTATTAAGATGAAACCTTCCATTTCGGATAATTTGAGGGTGTTGATTACAAATCCGGACGTAGTTTTGAGTTTCAGTCTAGTTTGATGAAAATAAAAAATTTCAGATCTTTCAAATCCTCGGGTTCAGCTAAAAAATCCAAAATCTGTATTTGGCTTCCTGTTAAGATGAAACCTTGTATTTCGGATAACTTGAGGATATTAATTACGAATCCGGTCGCAGTTTTGAGCCTCAAGGTCGTTTGGCGAAAATCAGAAATTTCAGGTCTTTCAGATCCTCGGGTTTAGCTAAAAAATCGGAAATCTTTATTTCACTTTCTATTAAGATGAAACCTTCCATTTCGGATAATTTGAGGGTGTTGATTACAAATCCGGACGTAGTTTTGAGTTTCAGTCTAGTTTGATGAAAATAAAAAATTTCAGATCTTTCAAATCCTCGGGTTCAGCTAAAAAATCCAAAATCTGTATTTGGCTTCCTGTTAAGATGAAACCTTGTATTTCGGATAACTTGAGGATGCTAATTACAAATCCAGTCGCAGTTTTGAGCCTCAAGGTCGTTTGGCGAAAATCAGAAATTTCAGGTCTTTCAGATCCTCGGGTTTAGCTAAAAAATCGGAAATCTTTATTTCACTTTCTATTAAGATGAAACCTTCCATTTCGGATAACTTGAGGGTGTTGATTACAAATCCGGACGTAGTTTTGAGTTTCAGTCTAGTTTGATGAAAATAAAAAATTTCAGATCTTTCAAATCCTCGGGTTCAGCTAAAAAATCCAAAATCTGTATTTGGCTTCCTGTTAAGATGAACCTTGTATTTCGGATAACTTGAGGATATTAATTACGAATCCGGTCGCAGTTTTGAGCCTCAAGGTCGTTTGGCGAAAATCAGAAATTTCAGGTCTTTCAGATCCTCGGGTTTAGCTAAAAAATCGGAAATCTTTATTTCACTTTCTATCAAGATGAAATTCGCATTTTGGATAATTTGAGGGTGTTGATTACAAATCCGGACGTAGTTTTGAGTTTCAGTCTAGTTTGATGAAAATAAATAATTTCAGATCTTTCAAATCCTCGGGTTCAGCTAAAAAATCCAAAATCTGTATTTGGCTTCCTGTTAAGATGAACCTTGTATTTCGGATAACTTGAGGATATTAATTACGAATCCGGTCGCAGTTTTGAGCCTCAAGGTCGTTTGGCGAAAATCAGAAATTTCAGGTCTTTCAGATCCTCGGGTTTAGCTAAAAAATCGGAAATCTTTATTTCACTTTCTATTAAGATGAAACCTTCCATTTCGGATAATTTGAGGGTGTTGATTACAAATCCGGACGTAGTTTTGAGTTTCAGTCTAGTTTGATGAAAATAAAAAATTTCAGATCTTTCAAATCCTCGGGTTCAGCTAAAAAATCCAAAATCTGTATTTGGCTTCCTGTTAAGATGAAACCTTGTATTTCGGATAACTTGAGGATATTAATTACGAATCCGGTCGCAGTTTTGAGCCTCAAGGTCGTTTGGCGAAAATCAGAAATTTCAGGTCTTTCAGATCCTCGGGTTTAGCTAAAAAATCGGAAATCTTTATTTCACTTTCTATTAAGATGAAACCTTCCATTTCGGATAATTTGAGGGTGTTGATTACAAATCCGGACGTAGTTTTGAGTTTCAGTCTAGTTTGATGAAAATAAAAAATTTCAGATCTTTCAAATCCTCGGGTTCAGCTAAAAAATCCAAAATCTGTATTTGGCTTCCTGTTAAGATGAAACCTTGTATTTCGGATAACTTGAGGATGCTAATTACAAATCCAGTCGCAGTTTTGAGCCTCAAGGTCGTTTGGCGAAAATCAGAAATTTCAGGTCTTTCAGATCCTCGGGTTTAGCTAAAAAATCGGAAATCTTTATTTCACTTTCTATTAAGATGAAACCTTCCATTTCGGATAATTTGAGGGTGTTGATTACAAATCCGGACGTAGTTTTGAGTTTCAGTCTAGTTTGATGAAAATAAAAAATTTCAGATCTTTCAAATCCTCGGGTTCAGCTAAAAAATCCAAAATCTGTATTTGGCTTCCTGTTAAGATGAACCTTGTATTTCGGATAACTTGAGGATATTAATTACGAATCCGGTCGCAGTTTTGAGCCTCAAGGTCGTTTGGCGAAAATCAGAAATTTCAGGTCTTTCAGATCCTCGGGTTTAGCTAAAAAATCGGAAATCTTTATTTCACTTTCTATCAAGATGAAATTCGCATTTTGGATAATTTGAGGGTGTTGATTACAAATCCGGACGTAGTTTTGAGTTTCAGTCTAGTTTGATGAAAATAAATAATTTCAGATCTTTCAAATCCTCGGGTTCAGCTAAAAAATCCAAAATCTGTATTTGGCTTCCTGTTAAGATGAAACCTTGTATTTCGGATAACTTGAGGATGCTAATTACAAATCCAGTCGCAGTTTTGAGCCTCAAGGTCGTTTGGCGAAAATCAGAAATTTCAGGTCTTTCAGATCCTCGGGTTTAGCTAAAAAATCGGAAATCTTTATTTCACTTTCTATTAAGATGAAACCTTCCATTTCGGATAATTTGAGGGTGTTGATTACAAATCCGGACGTAGTTTTGAGTTTCAGTCTAGTTTGATGAAAATAAAAAATTTCAGATCTTTCAAATCCTCGGGTTCAGCTAAAAAATCCAAAATCTGTATTTGGCTTCCTGTTAAGATGAACCTTGTATTTCGGATAACTTGAGGATATTAATTACGAATCCGGTCGCAGTTTTGAGCCTCAAGGTCGTTTGGCGAAAATCAGAAATTTCAGGTCTTTCAGATCCTCGGGTTTAGCTAAAAAATCGGAAATCTTTATTTCACTTTCTATCAAGATGAAATTCGCATTTTGGATAATTTGAGGGTGTTGATTACAAATCCGGACGTAGTTTTGAGTTTCAGTCTAGTTTGATGAAAATAAAAAATTTCAGATCTTTCAAATCCTCGGGTTCAGCTAAAAAATCCAAAATCTGTATTTGGCTTCCTGTTAAGATGAAACCTTGTATTTCGGATAACTTGAGGATGCTAATTACAAATCCAGTCGCAGTTTTGAGCCTCAAGGTCGTTTGGCGAAAATCAGAAATTTCAGGTCTTTCAGATCCTCGGGTTTAGCTAAAAAATCGGAAATCTTTATTTCACTTTCTATTAAGATGAAACCTTCCATTTCGGATAATTTGAGGGTGTTGATTACAAATCCGGACGTAGTTTTGAGTTTCAGTCTAGTTTGATGAAAATAAAAAATTTCAGATCTTTCAAATCCTCGGGTTCAGCTAAAAAATCCAAAATCTGTATTTGGCTTCCTGTTAAGATGAACCTGGTATTTCGGATAACTTGAGGATATTAATTACGAATCCGGTCGCAGTTTTGAGCCTCAAGGTCGTTTGGCGAAAATCAGAAATTTCAGGTCTTTCAGATCCTCGGGTTTAGCTAAAAAATCGGAAATCTTTATTTCACTTTCTATTAAGATGAAACCTTCCATTTCGGATAATTTGAGGGTGTTGATTACAAATCCGGACGTAGTTTTGAGTTTCAGTCTAGTTTGATGAAAATAAAAAATTTCAGATCTTTCAAATCCTCGGGTTCAGCTAAAAAATCCAAAATCTGTATTTGGCTTCCTGTTAAGATGAAACCTTGTATTTCGGATAACTTGAGGATATTAATTACGAATCCGGTCGCAGTTTTGAGCCTCAAGGTCGTTTGGCGAAAATCAGAAATTTCAGGTCTTTCAGATCCTCGGGTTTAGCTAAAAAATCGGAAATCTTTATTTCACTTTCTATCAAGATGAAATTCGCATTTTGGATAATTTGAGGGTGTTGATTACAAATCCGGACGTAGTTTTGAGTTTCAGTCTAGTTTGATGAAAATAAATAATTTCAGATCTTTCAAATCCTCGGGTTCAGCTAAAAAATCCAAAATCTGTATTTGGCTTCCTGTTAAGATGAAACCTTGTATTTCGGATAACTTGAGGATGCTAATTACAAATCCAGTCGCAGTTTTGAGCCTCAAGGTCGTTTGGCGAAAATCAGAAATTTCAGGTCTTTCAGATCCTCGGGTTTAGCTAAAAAATCGGAAATCTTTATTTCACTTTCTATTAAGATGAAACCTTCCATTTCGGATAATTTGAGGGTGTTGATTACAAATCCGGACGTAGTTTTGAGTTTCAGTCTAGTTTGATGAAAATAAAAAATTTCAGATCTTTCAAATCCTCGGGTTCAGCTAAAAAATCCAAAATCTGTATTTGGCTTCCTGTTAAGATGAAACCTTGTATTTCGGATAACTTGAGGATATTAATTACGAATCCGGTCGCAGTTTTGAGCCTCAAGGTCGTTTGGCGAAAATCAGAAATTTCAGGTCTTTCAGATCCTCGGGTTTAGCTAAAAAATCGGAAATCTTTATTTCACTTTCTATCAAGATGAAATTCGCATTTTGGATAATTTGAGGGTGTTGATTACAAATCCGGACGTAGTTTTGAGTTTCAGTCTAGTTTGATGAAAATAAATAATTTCAGATCTTTCAAATCCTCGGGTTCAGCTAAAAAATCCAAAATCTGTATTTGGCTTCCTGTTAAGATGAAACCTTGTATTTCGGATAACTTGAGGATGCTAATTACAAATCCAGTCGCAGTTTTGAGCCTCAAGGTCGTTTGGCGAAAATCAGAAATTTCAGGTCTTTCAGATCCTCGGGTTTAGCTAAAAAATCGGAAATCTTTATTTCACTTTCTATTAAGATGAAACCTTCCATTTCGGATAATTTGAGGGTGTTGATTACAAATCCGGACGTAGTTTTGAGTTTCAGTCTAGTTTGATGAAAATAAAAAATTTCAGATCTTTCAAATCCTCGGGTTCAGCTAAAAAATCCAAAATCTGTATTTGGCTTCCTGTTAAGATGAAACCTTGTATTTCGGATAACTTGAGGATATTAATTACGAATCCGGTCGCAGTTTTGAGCCTCAAGGTCGTTTGGCGAAAATCAGAAATTTCAGGTCTTTCAGATCCTCGGGTTTAGCTAAAAAATCGGAAATCTTTATTTCACTTTCTATCAAGATGAAATTCGCATTTTGGGTAATTTGAGGGTGTTGATTACAAATCCGGACGTAGTTTTGAGTTTCAGTCTAGTTTGATGAAAATAAATAATTTCAGATCTTTCAAATCCTCGGGTTCAGCTAAAAAATCCAAAATCTGTATTTGGCTTCCTGTTAAGATGAAACCTTGTATTTCGGATAACTTGAGGATGCTAATTACAAATCCAGTCGCAGTTTTGAGCCTCAAGGTCGTTTGGCGAAAATCAGAAATTTCAGGTCTTTCAGATCCTCGGGTTTAGCTAAAAAATCGGAAATCTTTATTTCACTTTCTATTAAGATGAAACCTTCCATTTCGGATAATTTGAGGGTGTTGATTACAAATCCGGACGTAGTTTTGAGTTTCAGTCTAGTTTGATGAAAATAAAAAATTTCAGATCTTTCAAATCCTCGGGTTCAGCTAAAAAATCCAAAATCTGTATTTGGCTTCCTGTTAAGATGAACCTTGTATTTCGGATAACTTGAGGATATTAATTACGAATCCGGTCGCAGTTTTGAGCCTCAAGGTCGTTTGGCGAAAATCAGAAATTTCAGGTCTTTCAGATCCTCGGGTTTAGCTAAAAAATCGGAAATCTTTATTTCACTTTCTATCAAGATGAAATTCGCATTTTGGATAATTTGAGGGTGTTGATTACAAATCCGGACGTAGTTTTGAGTTTCAGTCTAGTTTGATGAAAATAAAAAATTTCAGATCTTTCAAATCCTCGGGTTCAGCTAAAAAATCCAAAATCTGTATTTGGCTTCCTGTTAAGATGAAACCTTGTATTTCGGATAACTTGAGGATGCTAATTACAAATCCAGTCGCAGTTTTGAGCCTCAAGGTCGTTTGGCGAAAATCAGAAATTTCAGGTCTTTCAGATCCTCGGGTTTAGCTAAAAAATCGGAAATCTTTATTTCACTTTCTATTAAGATGAGACCTTCCATTTCGGATAATTTGAGGGTGTTGATTACAAATCCGGACGTAGTTTTGAGTTTCAGTCTAGTTTGATGAAAATAAAAAATTTCAGATCTTTCAAATCCTCGGGTTCAGCTAAAAAATCCAAAATCTGTATTTGGCTTCCTGTTAAGATGAACCTTGTATTTCGGATAACTTGAGGATATTAATTACGAATCCGGTCGCAGTTTTGAGCCTCAAGGTCGTTTGGCGAAAATCAGAAATTTCAGGTCTTTCAGATCCTCGGGTTTAGCTAAAAAATCGGAAATCTTTATTTCACTTTCTATTAAGATGAAACCTTCCATTTCGGATAATTTGAGGGTGTTGATTACAAATCCGGACGTAGTTTTGAGTTTCAGTCTAGTTTGATGAAAATAAAAAATTTCAGATCTTTCAAATCCTCGGGTTCAGCTAAAAAATCCAAAATCTGTATTTGGCTTCCTGTTAAGATGAAACCTTGTATTTCGGATAACTTGAGGATATTAATTACGAATCCGGTCGCAGTTTTGAGCCTCAAGGTCGTTTGGCGAAAATCAGAAATTTCAGGTCTTTCAGATCCTCGGGTTTAGCTAAAAAATCGGAAATCTTTATTTCACTTTCTATCAAGATGAAATTCGCATTTTGGATAATTTGAGGGTGTTGATTACAAATCCGGACGTAGTTTTGAGTTTCAGTCTAGTTTGATGAAAATAAATAATTTCAGATCTTTCAAATCCTCGGGTTCAGCTAAAAAATCCAAAATCTGTATTTGGCTTCCTGTTAAGATGAAACCTTGTATTTCGGATAACTTGAGGATGCTAATTACAAATCCAGTCGCAGTTTTGAGCCTCAAGGTCGTTTGGCGAAAATCAGAAATTTCAGGTCTTTCAGATCCTCGGGTTTAGCTAAAAAATCGGAAATCTTTATTTCACTTTCTATTAAGATGAAACCTTCCATTTCGGATAATTTGAGGGTGTTGATTACAAATCCGGACGTAGTTTTGAGTTTCAGTCTAGTTTGATGAAAATAAAAAATTTCAGATCTTTCAAATCCTCGGGTTCAGCTAAAAAATCCAAAACCTGTATTTGGCTTCCTGTTAAGATGAAACCTTGTATTTCGGATAACTTGAGGATATTAATTACGAATCCGGTCGCAGTTTTGAGCCTCAAGGTCGTTTGGCGAAAATCAGAAATTTCAGGTCTTTCAGATCCTCGGGTTTAGCTAAAAAATCGGAAATCTTTATTTCACTTTCTATCAAGATGAAATTCGCATTTTGGATAATTTGAGGGTGTTGATTACAAATCCGGACGTAGTTTTGAGTTTCAGTCTAGTTTGATGAAAATAAATAATTTCAGATCTTTCAAATCCTCGGGTTCAGCTAAAAAATCCAAAATCTGTATTTGGCTTCCTGTTAAGATGAAACCTTGTATTTCGGATAACTTGAGGATATTAATTACGAATCCGGTCGCAGTTTTGAGCCTCAAGGTCGTTTGGCGAAAATCAGAAATTTCAGGTCTTTCAGATCCTCGGGTTTAGCTAAAAAATCGGAAATCTTTATTTCACTTTCTATCAAGATGAAATTCGCATTTTGGATAATTTGAGGGTGTTGATTACAAATCCGGACGTAGTTTTGAGTTTCAGTCTAGTTTGATGAAAATAAATAATTTCAGATCTTTCAAATCCTCGGGTTCAGCTAAAAAATCCAAAATCTGTATTTGGCTTCCTGTTAAGATGAAACCTTGTATTTCGGATAACTTGAGGATGCTAATTACAAATCCAGTCGCAGTTTTGAGCCTCAAGGTCGTTTGGCGAAAATCAGAAATTTCAGGTCTTTCAGATCCTCGGGTTTAGCTAAAAAATCGGAAATCTTTATTTCACTTTCTATTAAGATGAAGCCTTCCATTTCGGATAATTTGAGGGTGTTGATTACAAATCCGGACGTAGTTTTGAGTTTCAGTCTAGTTTGATGAAAATAAAAAATTTCAGATCTTTCAAATCCTCGGGTTCAGCTAAAAAATCCAAAATCTGTATTTGGCTTCCTGTTAAGATGAAACCTTGTATTTCGGATAACTTGAGGATATTAATTACGAATCCGGTCGCAGTTTTGAGCCTCAAGGTCGTTTGGCGAAAATCAGAAATTTCAGGTCTTTCAGATCCTCGGGTTTAGCTAAAAAATCGGAAATCTTTATTTCACTTTCTATCAAGATGAAATTCGCATTTTGGATAATTTGAGGGTGTTGATTACAAATCCGGACGTAGTTTTGAGTTTCAGTCTAGTTTGATGAAAATAAATAATTTCAGATCTTTCAAATCCTCGGGTTCAGCTAAAAAATCCAAAATCTGTATTTGGCTTCCTGTTAAGATGAAACCTTGTATTTCGGATAACTTGAGGATGCTAATTACAAATCCAGTCGCAGTTTTGAGCCTCAAGGTCGTTTGGCGAAAATCAGAAATTTCAGGTCTTTCAGATCCTCGGGTTTAGCTAAAAAATCGGAAATCTTTATTTCACTTTCTATTAAGATGAAACCTTCCATTTCGGATAATTTGAGGGTGTTGATTACAAATCCGGACGTAGTTTTGAGTTTCAGTCTAGTTTGATGAAAATAAAAAATTTCAGATCTTTCAAATCCTCGGGTTCAGCTAAAAAATCCAAAATCTGTATTTGGCTTCCTGTTAAGATGAAACCTTGTATTTCGGATAACTTGAGGATATTAATTACGAATCCGGTCGCAGTTTTGAGCCTCAAGGTCGTTTGGCGAAAATCAGAAATTTCAGGTCTTTCAGATCCTCGGGTTTAGCTAAAAAATCGGAAATCTTTATTTCACTTTCTATCAAGATGAAATTCGCATTTTGGATAATTTGAGGGTGTTGATTACAAATCCGGACGTAGTTTTGAGTTTCAGTCTAGTTTGATGAAAATAAATAATTTCAGATCTTTCAAATCCTCGGGTTCAGCTAAAAAATCCAAAATCTGTATTTGGCTTCCTGTTAAGATGAACCTTGTATTTCGGATAACTTGAGGATATTAATTACGAATCCGGTCGCAGTTTTGAGCCTCAAGGTCGTTTGGCGAAAATCAGAAATTTCAGATCTTTCATATCTTCGGGTTTACCTAAAAATCGACAAACTTTATTTGGCTTTCTATTAAGATGAAATCTCGTATTTCGGATAACTTGAGGATGCTTACTCCAAATCCGGTCACAGTTTTGAGTTTCAATGTGGTTTGACGAAAATCAAAAATTTCAGATTTTTCAGATCTTCGGGTTCACCTAAAAAATCGGAAATCTTTATTTGACTTTCTATTCAGATGAATCTTCGTGTTTTGGATAATTTGAGGATGCTTATTACAAATCCGGTCGCAGTTTCGAGTTTCAATGTCGTTTGACGAAAATCAAAAATTTCAGATTTTTCAGATCTTCGGGTTCACCTAAAAAATCGGAAATCTTTATTTGACTTTCCATTCAGATGAATCTTCGTGTTTTGGATAATTTGAGGATGCTTATTATAAATCCGGTCGCAATTTTGAGTTTCAGTCTCGTTTGACGGAAATCAAAATTTTTAGATCTTTCAGATCCTCGGCTTTAGTTAAAAAATCGAAAATCTTTATTTGACTTTCTATTGAGATGAAACCTTGCATTTTGGATAATTTGAGGGTGCTGATTACAAATCCGATCACAGTTTTGAATTTCAGTCTTCAATGAGGATTTAGACATTAGGTAACAACCCAAAATTAGGGATGAAAGTCGGCGTTCCAAAATCATCCTGAAATTACCTTCAGATAGATATCAATAACTTGCTACCAGATCGACTCGAAGACAGCGTCATAAATAATTCAAGTACGAATCGTACTAAATACAGGCCATTAGCCAAATATAACGTTTGAAAAAAGTCGCGTTCCGCAAAGGCAACGGCTGTATTAGGCCTTCGGCATCCGCGGGTTTCTAAAAGGAGTGTGAGAGAAAACCAAGTTCCGCTAAAGTGGCTTTGGCGAGCCGTCCAGGGTTGACTTTATGGTCAAAACGAGCCTTGTTACCGCTGCTACAAATTGGTACACGACCACAGACAGACAGCTCGGGGCCTGCCCAACCTAGAAAGGTCACTAACAACGACGATCAAACTGTACAGGGTGCGCCAATTGTACGGGGTGCCCAAAAAGGAATGGACGCCAGTAATATACAGGGTGTTAATTAAGTATGTCAACAAACTTTAACCACGAATAGTACTCCGAAAAATAGAAAGAAAATGTCATATGAACATGGGTCCGGAAATGCTTCCTAAGGGAGCTACGCTCCTTTACATGGGGCACCCTGAAGACGGTCTCCCTCAATATTTTCAAAACCATTCATAACAAAATTACGAAATTCGGTACGATGCGTAAACTTTTGACGCTGAATCTGATTCTAAATTCAGAATTTCGTAATTTTAATCAGAGGCATATTATACGGGAGGAGTTAAGGTTAAGGGTAAAAATAACCCCATTTTCTAAATGGTAATTTTTTTGACATTTTGATTTTAGAATATGGTGTTTCAGAGATCTCTACGTAAAAATGGTCTCTTGGTACATCTCGATAGGGCTAACCGTTTTCAAGATGTACCAAGAATTATTGAATCGATGCAGGCTATTGTAAATAAATAAATGCATTTTTCTCGAAAACAGTTAGCCCTATCGAGATGTACCAAGAGACCATTTTTACGTAGAAATCTCTGAAATATCATATTCTAAAATCAAAATGTCAAAAAAATTACCATTTAGAAAATGGGGTTATTTTTACCCCTAACTCCTCCCGTATGATATGCTTCTGATTAAAATTACGAAATTCTGAATTCAGAATCAGATTCAGCGTCAAAAGTTTACCCACCGTACCTAATTTCGTAATTTTGTTATCAATGGTTTCAAGAATATCGAGGGAAAACCGTCTTCAGAGTGCGCCATGCAAAGAAGCGTAGCTCCCTTAGGAAGCATTTCCGGACCCAAGTTCATATGACGTTTTCTTTCTATTTTTCGGAGTACTATCCGTACTTAATTAACACCCTGTATTGCTCAACCAATCAGATTCCACAAAAACAGTACATTTGATCCAGTGTAATAATAATGATGACAAGAAATTCAAATTACTGCATTATTTTAATAAAACAATAATTTACAATCGACAGTATTTATAAATACCTGAAATATACCTTTGTATTATAGTAAAAAGGGGCAAAAAAAATTTTATTGCACTTCACAAAGCTAGACTCACACGTTTTAACAAGTGTGTATTACTGGTTGCCTATCCTTAGCAGCAAAGCTTGCGATCTGGCAAAAGTATAACGTATATCCTTAGTTTTCCCAAACGAGAAACCTTTCGTATAGTCAGAAAGTGAATAAGGTGCTTTAAATAAATGTGTTTCTGCGCTACGGTGCCTTTTACGCAATGCCTTTACAATCTTTACATCCTCTGTGAATATTTCTATAAAAAGGTCTGTAACAAACATGCATCCAGTCTATAATCAATCTGACTGCAACTGCAATTGGTAATTATACAATAACTATAAGGTAAACATTAAAAATCTAGCATTAATTTGCAAATCAATCGCTTTGTTCTGATTTTCTGCTATGATTTTGATCCATGATGTCCAAAATATTTTTGATAAAAGTGTCATCCAGCTTTGACATTTTGTTTCCAGTATTGATAAAATACTATTGGATGATACTTATTAACCTAGCCCTCAATACCCAATAGAAAGCTTTTGCTAAATAACATCTAACAGAAAAGCTTTGTCAAAGTCTTTGTTAAATATGCATGTTGATGAAATCGGGCCTAAACATACTATCAAAAAATGTTTTCTTAGAACTTCAGGACAACTGGATAAAGCTATAAATATATTAAAGAGTGCTTTGAAGAATAGTTAGAAGATATTTTATACTGTGTTTTTAGACAAAATAATAAACAATAAAATTGATTGCCAGTATCTTTTAGAGAAACTTTCATTACATGTGCCGTGCATGAGTACTAGATCTAAAATCATGTGTTTTTATTTACCTGTGTCTCGTACCAATGCCTTGTTATTTTCGCCCATATATGTAATATGTAGCAACTATGAGAGAGTGACACATTTTGTAGATATTTTTTGTTGTACAATTCCGGATTTAAAGAGGTGTTTCTTAACCATAGGTTAAAATTGTTACTAATTAGTTTACATGTTTACATTTAAAACATTTAGTTATATGTAAGTACTGTTTTCCTGCTCGTTTAATGGAGTATTCCGATCGAGCAGTGTATATTACCTAAATAAATAAATAAATAAATAAATATTGAATTGTTATACTATAGCACCAATTTCGTTATACATTGATAAATCCTCGTATACTCATAGACAATAGGCGACACGTGTGGACCGTCAGAAATAAACTTATTTTGAATTAAGATCTTTTTCGGACACCACAGTCCCTCTGTGTTGACACGGAACGAAAAGCAAGACGAAATCGAGCGTCTTTCGGCTATCCTTCAAACCGATTGCATGTTCTTTGGCAATAATATCAACAAGAGATGAGTTCTGGTATACGATTTCTGCGAGCCATTTTGGAATCTGTCAAGAGCATTCAGAGTGCGCCTTTGCGTGAAGAAAGCTCATCTCTCAACTCGGGACATGGATGCACATCTAAATGACTGTTTCTGCTTGGATCTCGACCCAGATTTCTATATCTGAGGTATATCGACACAGCCTTTGCATCTTATTGCTTTATTTACGTCAAAATACGAGGTTTTACACTAGTTACACTAGTTAGCAACATTCATGAACATCAAACTTGTAACAGCAACTCAAAATTTTAACCTATCTAAATTAAAAAAAGTCTTTCGGTCTGTTTGTCGGTCTGTCTGTCTGTCTGTCGCGTTTTTCTACCCTCGCAATCTCAGTAACCGCTGCATGGATTGTGATGAAATTTGGGCAGCGTTATGCTGTGGGGTCGTAGTAGGTAATGTTTCTATAATTTTGAAAATCGTTATACGGGGGGCGGAGTAATTAGAAAAAAAACGAAAAATTTCAAATATGCCTCAAACTTCGTTTTTAGGCGTTTTAGGCGTTCCTGATCATTTTCTACTTTTTCTTGGGTGGGGATGAATTTGGGGTGGTTGGGGGTTGGGGGGTTGTAATACTGAAAAATTTGTTGTATTCGTAATAGGCTGTCCATTAAAATTTGAATGAAAAACCTAGCGGCATGATACACTTTTTTAGGTCCATCCGAACGTTGCATGCTTATTATAGAAACCACGGGACTTAGAATTGGTGATGTATAATACGAGTATTGTTTTAGATCGTTCGATATCGCATAACGCGAAAATTTTCAATTGATTTTAATGAAATTTTGACATAGAATTACTCCCAAGGCGAGGATGGAAAACGCTTATGTTTTGGAAAAATCGGGTCAGTGGCGGCGCGGCAATAATAAAAAAACTAAAAATATAAAAATAGATCAAACTTTGTTTTTGGGCGTTTTAGGGGTTTCTGATCATTTTCTACGTTTTTTTGGGTGAGGGTGAATTTGGGGTGGTTGGAGGGTGGGGGGTTGTAAAAGTGAAACATTTGTTGTACTCATAATGGGTTGTCCATTGATGATGATGATGAATGAAGAACCTAGCAGCATAATACACTTTTTACGTACATCCGAACATTGCCTTGCTTATTATAAAAAGCAAGGGACTTAGAATTTGTGATGTTTATATACGAGTATTGTTTTAGATCGTTCTATATTTCGTAACGCGAAAATTATTGAATTAATTTTAATGAAATTTTGACACAGTATTACTACCGCAGCGAGGATGGGAGACGCGTATGTTTTGGAAAAATAGTGTCAGAGGCGGCGCAGTAATAATAAAAAAACTAAAAATATGAAAACAGCTCAAACTTTGTTTTTTGACTTTTTACGAGTTCCTGATCATTTTCAATTTTTTTTTGGGTGGGGTGAAATCGGAGCGGTTGGGGGGTGGGGGGTAGTAAAACTGGAAAATTTGTTGTATTCATAATAGTCCGTCTATTGACCTGTAGAAGAATACCTAGCGGCATATTACACTTTTTTCGGTCGATCCTAATATTGGCTTGCCTATTACAGAAACCAATTTTGTGATCTGTATATACGAGTTTTGCTTTATTGCGTTCTATGTATGTATATTGCGTAAAGCGAAAATTATGATTTGATGTTAATAAAATTTTGACACAGAATTTATTACTACTGCGAGAATGGAAAACGACTCTGTTTTTGAAAAACCGTGTCAGTGGCGGCGCAGCAATAATCAAAAAACCAAAAACATAAAATCAGCTCAAACTTCGTTTTTAGACGGGTTGGAGGCTCTTGATCGTTTCGCATCGTCCAGTTCACGCATGTAGGAAGAAACTGTGGCGCCCTATTTCCTAAAGAGGGAGACGCAAGAATCTATTTACGAGGGTTTTTGTGTTGGATGTTGTTTTTGCGGGCGGATGGGCGATAAATTAGTTGCAAGGGGATTTTAGACTATAGCTTCATACAATGGGAAATAATAGAATGGTATCCATTATGTGTGGGAAGTACTGAGTCAATCAACTTGACTTCATTATTTTATATTTTTCTAAGTACCGATAAATTTAGGTTATTTTTTATATTTGGCTAAACCGGTCTCTCAAGTCACAAGCTGACACTGCCATAGGCTAACAATAGGATAATTTCTGTTTGACACATTTTTGGTGTTCCGTAGGTCACTCACGTAATATGTCATATTGGGCATTTCGGTTTTGAAAATTTTGACAATCACAACCGCGAAGTCGCCATCTCTGACGATTTTCATTTATGAATGCCAAAAATTAGCAATGTCTGGCGACCTTCAAGCCGAACGCGGGCTACAAGCATACTGAGATCCCGAAACTGCTTTCGTACTGCGCCTGACTGTGAATATAGGATGTATAAGGAGTTAGGTGTCTCTTTCTAACTGATGGTTTTGCCCTATGTACCTTCTCTGTTCCACTTCATAAAAAAGGATCTCCAACAAATCCAGATAATTATCGCATACTTTCGTTAATCTCTCATGCAAGCAAGGTTCTACTATATATTTTACAGTCTCGTTTGGAAGGTTTTATTGGCTGGCAAACTTCCCAGGCGCAGGCAGGTTTCGTAAAAGAACGCGGTACGCGTGAACAGATCTTAAGACAGATTATTGAAAAAGCCAGAGAGCATTATTTTCCCGTTTTTATCTGCTTTGTGGCCTAAACTGAGGGAAATCCTTATCTCCGTGGGAGTCCCTTACCACTTAGTATTTCTCATACAGCAACTGTATGAGTCTAGCTCAGCTCGTGTAAGAATTGATGGTAACCTATCTGGTCAAACAGCAACCAGAAAAGGAGTTCGTCAGGGATGCGTATTATCTCCGATGTTATTTAACATTTACTTTGAATTTGTATTGGACAACTGGAATGGCGGTATAATTATTGGCGGAAGCAAAATATTTAACTTAAAATTTGCTGACGATACAACCCTTATTGCTGCTTCTCATGAAGAACTACTAGCTCTATTGAATGTTTTAGAACAACACAGTGCAGCATATGGTCTTGGTATTAACTACAACAAGACCAAGGTTATTATCGTAGATAGAGAGCATGACAATCATCGAGAAATAAAGTCAATAGGCCGTTGTGAGGTAGTTCAAAGTTTTGTGTACCTCGGTTCTTTGATCGACAATTCAGGTAGCTGTGAGAATGAGATTCGACGGCGCATTCAACAGCCACGGGTGGCCATGACAAAGCTTAATAAAATATGGTGTGACCATAACATCACTAAAGCTACCAAAATGGTTCAGTCTCTTGTGTTCTCCATATTTTTGTGTGCCTCGGAAACTTGGACTGTTAAAAAGGCAGATCTAGCTCGCATAGATGCTTTTGAAATGTGGACGTGGAGGAGAATGCTGAGAATTCCTTATACCGCCCATCGAACTAATGTTTCCATACTGGAGGAGCTCGGTAATCCAAAGAGACTATCCTCCATTGTGTCGATGAAAATGCTTACATTCTTCGGACATATTCACAGAAGCGATAATATGGAGAAACTTGTAGTTCAGAGTCACGCCCCGAGTGGGCGGCGCCGTGGCCGTTCCCCATACACGCTGGGTGGATACGACGAAACAGTTGCTAGATATGAGTATCAAGAGCGCCACTGAACTGGCAGTAAATCGCGAAAGATGGCGAGCTACAGTTCTCAAAACTATTGATAATATTCGTGTCGGCAATACTCTAGCTCCGACTTAATGCATTTTACGAGTTCACAACATGTCTGTTAAGACATTGTGACTATGATGACCTTCTCTGTTACTTACATTGGAGGTATCGCATTTCAGATCCAAACTTGCCAATCGTATTACACAAGGTTTGAGTTATTACAATGGGCCTATACCGTGATCTCAAATTGATCAATTTATTTTCTGCGGTATTATTCTTGATGATACATAGGACCGTTTACTGTAAAAAGTCAGGCAGAAAACTTGATCCAAATGAGAATAACACTAAAAAGAAAATTGTACTGTAATTTGAAATAGCCGATGGTGACGTCACCTGTAGGGAACCAATGAGAAGCGTCCTTTCTGTAGGGAACCAATGAGAAGCGCCCTTTCGTGGTCCGATGACTACGAGCGGATGCTATTGTTTTGTACCAGTGAGCTCTTAGTGGTTCCCTACAGGTGACGTCACGACCTAGGCGGGAAGTGTATGGATTCAAAAAATTCAATATTTAGAGCAATTTTTTTCGGTTATAAATACGATAGAAAAATTTTATAAAATTATTTATGGCATCTACGTGGTGTCAGGGTTCGTTTAAGCCAATAAACCAAAAATGTGGTATAGGCCCATTAATATACTCATTTTTCTTTTATTGAACACCCTTCAGCTGATGACCACTCAGTCCAATACTGTACCATCGTCCCATGCATCGGTAACATCGAGTACTGACCCATATTCCCAGTCTGCGCCCGCCTATTAGACTAATAGATGTTCATTATCTCTTTAACGATCGGCTATTATTTCCGTTTATGTGCAACATTCAATTAGTATCGATTAGGGTATTGTTCGAGGGAGATTTTTAGCGATAGGCTGGCTCGCTGAGGGGCCTCGCAGACCGCCACCAAAAGGACTGCTGGACGCAACGGTACCAAACATAAATTTGGTCGCTAATGAACCTCGAAGAGAGGGATTCTACTGCCGTTTGATAGATACAAATACACGCATGTAGAGAAGGTAGATCTGACAATGCGTGAAAATTGAGTCAAATAGTTTCGGTTCAGTGCTTCACACGCATCCTGGTTATTCATAACTTGTCGCACTATGGGTTATATGAATAAAAAAAATGAAGTCAAGTTGATTGAGTCATACTACGTTCCAAAATTCCATCTATCCAGTGAGCAGATGAATTTTCGAGGATAGTCACGTGATTCCAAATGTTAGGGATGCTGGAATAGCTATGAAACGGCAAAGATCTATTTTGACAATTTTGACATGTCACATAATCTGTGCTGTTTTCTCATAGCGTTTTTCACTGGTTGCACTCGGGCTGCACTGGATTTGTGTTTTGCATTTCACTGGCAGTTCCAGTGCAAAACTTTTTAAGAGCACGCATTTCACTGGCATTTCTGCACTCGGAGCGGTCGAACTGAGTGCAATAATTTCGCACCCATTTCAAAGCGAGTGTCGTGGAAGTGAACCAAGAAAATGACAGTAGGTTTGAGCGGGAAACTTCAAATCATAGAATTGTGTTTCATCTGTTTAAACTTTCGATATTTGAATACAGTAATACCTAGTTGATTTTCACTATTTTCAGTCAGAATGAGTAGAGTGAACGAAAAGATCAAACTTTTAATTTCCTTGTTTCAATTGGTAGAATCCAGCTCATTTTCTGAGGATGAACAAATAATGTGTTTAGGAAGAAATTCGGAAGAAAAAATTCCCAGAATCAGCATTACATGGAAACTATAGAACAGCTTTCAGACAAACGAGTGAGAAGTATATAACTATATATGCAAAGATTGTTGTCCAAACAAGTTTTTGTTTCTTGATGCGTATTCCACTGGAAGAACCCAGTGCAAAAGCGTTACCCTAGGTGAACTTTTTCAGTATTCTGCACTCGTACGGAGTGCACTAAAATGAACCCAGTGAAAAACGCTATCAGAGTCAAAGTGTCAAGTCGTACCCGTTAGAATCTCAATGCATACAAATAAAGCAGAATAGGTTATGTTGCTGTCAAGTGAAAATATCTCTTGACAGTCTTGACACAGAGATTGCTAAAATCTCAATTTGATTTCCGAGCAAAACGATGACATCCATGGCCTCGGGAATGCAATAACGGAACACAGATTTTTGTTGACAGTTTGATGTTGAGTGAATACTGAAACGCTACAGAGCAAATCGAGGTCTTCGATGAGATTTTGGAACGTAGTATCAGTGCTTTCCACACATTAGGGTGACACCAGTTTATTATTTTGACATAACATGAAGCTATAGTCTGAGATCCAGTTGTCACCAAATCCTCGAGCGCCCGACTAAAAAAAGTATGTTATGCCGGTAGCTCTTCACAGGTCAATGGATAGCCTATTATGAAAACAAAAAAATGACTCCCCACCCCCCACCTACCCCAATTTCACCTCCACCCAAATTTCACCAAGTCATTAATTGTGAGCTATTTATTATTAATTTTGATAATTTTGAAAATTTTGAAGCGCAGCGGCAGTACATTCTGTGTCAAAATTTCATTAAAATCAACTCAATAATTTTCGCTTTACGTAATATACATAGAACGGAATAACGTGAAACTAGTATGTATACATTACAAAATTGGTTTCTGTAGTAGGCAAGCCAATGTTCAGATGAACCCGAAAAAGTGTAATATGCTGCTAGGTATTTCTTCTACATGACAATGGATAGACTATTATGAATATAACAAATTTTTCAGTTTTCCAACCCCCACACCCCTCAACCACCCCAGTTTCACCTCCACCCAAAAAAATAGAAAATGATCACGAAACCCCTAAAACGCCTAAAAACGAAGTTTGAGCTGTTTCTTAACTCTAAGTTCTTTTATTACTTCTGCGCCACTGACACGTTTTCTAAAATGCATTAACGTTTTCCATCCTCGTCACGCTAATAATACCACAGTATTATTTCACTTCATTAAGTTCAATCCAACAGTTTCCACGTTACACAGTACAGATCGAGCTAAAGCAATATTCGTATGTATACGGAGTTTTAAGTTTCTGTAATAGGCAAGATAATGTTCGGATGGACCTAAACAAGTATATTATGACGTTAGGTCTTTCTTGCCAGTCAATGGAATGGCCTATTATGAATACAACAAATTTTTGAATTTTATGATCCCCCACCTTCCAACCACCCCAATTCCACCTACCCAAAAAAAAGAGTAGAAAATGATCAGGAACCCCTAAAATGCTTAAAAACGAAATTTGAGCAGTTTTTATACTTTAGTCTTTTTATTATTGCTGCACCGCCACTGACACGATTTTTGAAAATCGCAAACGTTTTCCATTCTCCCCACGATAGTAATACTGTGTAAAAATTTCACTAAATTCAATCAAATAGCTTCCCTGTTACAGAACGATCGGAAGCAATACCCGCATGTATACAACTATATACATCAGAAAATTCCAAGTCCTTTGGTTTCTGTAATGTGCAAGGTAATGTTCGGATGTACCTAAAAAAGTTTATTATGCCGCTAGGTCTTTCTTTCACAGGTAGTTTTACAACACCCCACCCCCAACCACACAAATTTCACCCCCACCCAAAGAAAAGTAGAAAATAATGAAAAACCCCTAAAACGCCTAAACAAAGTTTGAGGAATATTTAATATATTTGTTTTTTGCTAATGCATCTCAATAGAAAGTCAAATGAAGATTTTAGATTTTTTTAGGTACACCCGCCAGCCACAGATCTCTGAAATTTTTGATTTTTGTTAAACGAGACTGAAATTCAAAGTTACAACTGGATTTGTAATCAGCACCTCGAAATTATCCGACATGCGAGATTTCATCTCAATAGAAAGCCAAATTAAGATTTTCGATTTTTTTAGGTACACCCGCCAGCCGCAGATCTCTGAAATTTTTGATTTTTGTTAAACGAGACTGAAATTCAAAGTTACAACTGGATTTGTAATCAGCACGTTAAAATTATCCGACATGCGAGGTTTCATCTCAATAGAAAGCCAAATAAAGATTTACGATTTTCTTAGGTACACCCGCCAGCCACAGATCTCTGAAATTTTTGATTTTTGTTAAACGAGACTGAGACTCAAAACTGCAACTGGATTTGTAATCAGCACCTCGAAATTATCCGACATGCGAGGTTTCATCTCAATAGAAAGCCAAATAAAGATTTTCGATTTTTTTAGGTACACCCGCCAGCCACAGATCTCTGAAATTTTTGATTTTTGTTAAACGAGACTGAAATTCAAAGTTACAACTGGATTTGTAATCAGCACGTTAAAATTATCCGACATGCGAGGTTTCATCTCAATAGAAAGCCAAATAAAGATTTTCGATTTTCTTAGGTACACCCGCCAGCCACAGATCTCTGAAATTTTTGATTTTTGTTAAACGAGACTGACACTCAAAACTGCAACTGGATTTGTAATCAGCACCTCGAAATTATCCGACATGCGAGGTTTCATCTCAATAGAAAGCCAAATAAAGATTTTCGATTTTTTTAGGTACACCCGCCAGCCACAGATCTCTGAAATTTTTGATTTTTGTTAAACGAGACTGAAATTCAAAGTTACAACTGGATTTGTAATCAGCACGTTAAAATTATCCGACATGCGAGGTTTCATCTCAATAGAAAGCCAAATAAAGATTTTCGATTTTCTTAGGTACACCCGCCAGCCACAGATCTCTGAAATTTTTGATTTTTGTTAAACGAGACTGAGACTCAAAACTGCAACTGGATTTGTAATCAGCACCTCGAAATTATCCGACATGCGAGGTTTCATCTCAATAGAAAGCCAAATAAAGATTTTCGATTTTTTTAGGTACACCCGCCAGCCACAGATCTCTGAAATTTTTGATTTTTGTTAAACGAGACTGAAATTCAAAGTTACAACTGGATTTGTAATCAGCACGTTAAAATTATCCGACATGCGAGGTTTCATCTCAATAGAAAGCCAAATAAAGATTTTCGATTTTCTTAGGTACACCCGCCAGCCACAGATCTCTGAAATTTTTGATTTTTGTTAAACGAGACTGACACTCAAAACTGCAACTGGATTTGTAATCAGCACCTCGAAATTATCCGACATGCGAGGTTTCATCTCAATAGAAAGCCAAATAAAGATTTTCGATTTTTTTAGGTACACCCGCCAGCCACAGATCTCTGAAATTTTTGATTTTTGTTAAACGAGACTGAAATTCAAAGTTACAACTGGATTTGTAATCAGCACGTTAAAATTATCCGACATGCGAGGTTTCATCTCAATAGAAAGCCAAATAAAGATTTTCGATTTTCTTAGGTACACCCGCCAGCCACAGATCTCTGAAATTTTTGATTTTTGTTAAACGAGACTGACACTCAAAACTGCAACTGGATTTGTAATCAGCACCTCGAAATTATCCGACATGCGAGGTTTCATCTCAATAGAAAGCCAAATTAAGATTTTCGATTTTTTTAGGTACACCCGCCAGCCACAGATCTCTGAAATTTTTGATTTTTGTTAAACGAGACTGAGACTCAAAACTGCACCTGGATTTGTAATCAGCACCTCGCAATTATCCGACATGCGAGGTTTCATCTCAATAGAAAGCCAAATAAAGATTTTCGATTTTTTTAGGTACACCCGCCAGCCACAGATCTCTGAAATTTTTGATTTTTGTTAAATGAGACTGGAATTCAAAGTTACAACTGGATTTGTAATCAGCACGTTAAAATTATCCGACATGCGAGGTTTCATCTCAATAGAAAGCCAAATAAAGATTTTCGATTTTCTTAGGTACACCCGCCAGCCCCAGATCTCTGAAATTTTTGATTTTTGTTAAACGAGACTGACACTCAAAACTGCAACTGGATTTGTAATCAGCACCTCGAAATTATCCGACATGCGAGGTTTCATCTCAATAGAAAGCCAAATTAAGATTTTCGATTTTTTTAGGTACACCCGCCAGCCACAGATCTCTGAAATTTTTGACTTTTGTTAAACGAGACTGAGACTCAAAACTGCAACTGGATTTGTAATCAGCACCTCGAAATTATCCGACATGCGAGGTTTCATCTCTATAGAAAGCCAAATAAAGATTTTTTAGGTACACCCGCCAGCCACAGATCTCTGAAATTTTTGATTTTTGTTAAACGAGACTGAAATTCAAAGTTACAACTGGATTTGTAATCAGCACGTTAAAATTATCCGACATGCGAGGTTTCATCTCAATAGAAAGCCAAATAAAGATTTTCGATTTTCTTAGGTACACCCGCCAGCCCCAGATCTCTGAAATTTTTTATTTTTGTTAAACGAGACTGACACTCAAAACTGCAACTGGATTTGTAATCAGCACCTCGAAATTATCCGACATGCGAGGTTTCATCTCAATAGAAAGCCAAATTAAGATTTTCGATTTTTTTAGGTACACCCGCCAGCCACAGATCTCTGAAATTTTTGATTTTTGTTAAACGAGACTGAGACTCAAAACTGCAACTGGATTTGTAATCAGCACCTCGAAATTATCCGACATGCGAGGTTTCATCTCTATAGAAAGCCAAATAAAGATTTTCGATTTTTTTAGGTACACCCGCCAGCCACAGATCTCTGAAAGTTTTTACTTTCATCAAACGAGACCGAGACTCAAAGCTGCAACTGGATTTGTAATCAGCACCTCGAAATTATCCGAAATGCGAGGCTTCATCCCAATAGAAAGCCAAATAAAGATTTTCGATTTTTTTAGGTACACCCGCCAGCCACAGATCTCTGAAATTTTTGATTTTCATCAAACGAGACCGAGACTCAAAACTGCAACTGGATTTATAATCACCACCTTGAAATTATCCGATATGCGAGGTTTCATCTCAATAGAAAGCCAAATAAAGATTTTCAATTTTTTTAGGTACACCCGCCAGCCACAATCTCTGAAATTTTTGATTTTTGTTAAACGAGACTGAGACTCAAAACTGCAACTGGATTTGTAATCAGCACCTCGCAATTATCCGACATGCGAGGTTTCATCTCAATAGAAAGCCAAATAAAGATTTTCGATTTTTTTAGGTACACCCGCCAGCCACAGATCTCTGAAATTTTTGATTTTTGTTAAACGAGACTGAAATTCAAAGTTACAACTGGATTAGTAATCAGCACGTTAAAATTATCCGACATGCGAGGTTTCATCTCAATAGAAAGCCAAATAAAGATTTTCGATTTTCTTAGGTACACCCGCCAGCCCCAGATCTCTGAAATTTTTGATTTTTGTTAAACGAGACTGACACTCAAAACTGCAACTGGATTTGTAATCAGCACCTCGAAATTATCCGACATGCGAGGTTTCATCTCAATAGAAAGCCAAATTAAGATTTTCGATTTTTTTAGGTACACCCGCCAGCCACAGATCTCTGAAATTTTTGATTTTTGTTAAACGAGACTGAGACTCAAAACTGCAACTGGATTTGTAATCAGCACCTCGAAATTATCCGACATGCGAGGTTTCATCTCAATAGAAAGCCAAATAAAGATTTTCGATTTTCTTAGGTACACCCGCCAGCCCCAGATCTCTGAAATTTTTGATTTTTGTTAAACGAGACTGACACTCAAAACTGCAACTGGATTTGTAATCAGCACCTCGAAATTATCCGACATGCGAGGTTTCATCTCAATAGAAAGCCAAATTAAGATTTTCAATTTTTTTAGGTACACCCGCCAGCCACAGATCTCTGAAATTTTTGATTTTTGTTAAACGAGACTGAGACTCAAAACTGCAACTGGATTTGTAATCAGCACCTCCAAATTATCCGACATGCGAGGTTTCATCTCTATAGAAAGCCAAATAAAGATTTTTTAGGTACACCCGCCAGCCACAGATCTCTGAAAGTTTTTACTTTCATCAAACGAGACCGAGACTCAAAGCTGCAACTGGATTTGTAATCAGCACCTCGAAATTATCCGAAATGCGAGGTTTCATCTCAATAGAAAGCCAAATAAAGATTTTCAATTTTTTTAGGTACACCCGCCAGCCACAATCTCTGAAATTTTTGATTTTTGTTAAACGAGACTGAGACTCAAAACTGCAACTGGATTTGTAATCAGCACCTCGCAATTATCCGACATGCGAGGTTTCATCTCAATAGAAAGCCAAATAAAGATTTTCGATTTTTTTAGGTACACCCGCCAGCCACAGATCTCTGAAATTTTTGATTTTTGTTAAACGAGACTGAAATTCAAAGTTACAACTGGATTAGTAATCAGCACGTTAAAATTATCCGACATGCGAGGTTTCATCTCAATAGAAAGCCAAATAAAGATTTTCAATTTTTTTAGGTACACCCGCCAGCCACAGATCTCTGAAATTTTTGATTTTTGTTAAACGAGACTGAGACTCAAAACTGCAACTGGATTTCTAATCAGCACCTCGAAATTATCCGACATGCGAGGTTTCATCTCAATAGAAAGCCAAATAAAGATTTTCGATTTTTTTAGGTACACCCGCCAGCCACAGATCTCTGAAATTTTTGATTTTTGTTAAACGAGACTGAAATTCAAAGTTACAACTGGATTAGTAATCAGCACGTTAAAATTATCCGACATGCGAGGTTTCATCTCAATAGAAAGCCAAATAAAGATTTTCGATTTTCTTAGGTACACCCGCCAGCCCCAGATCTCTGAAATTTTTGATTTTTGTTAAAGGAGACTGACACTCAAAATTGCAACTGGATTTGTAATCAGCACCTCGAAATTATCCGACATGCGAGGTTTCATCTCAATAGAAAGCCAAATTAAGATTTTCGATTTTTTTAGGTACACCCGCCAGCCACAGATCTCTGAAATTTTTGGTTTTTGTTAAACGAGACTGAGACTCAAAACTGCAACTGGATTTGTAATCAGCACCTCGAAATTATCCGACATGCGAGGTTTCATCTCTATAGAAAGCCAAATAAAGATTTTTTAGGTACACCCGCCAGCCACAGATCTCTGAAAGTTTTTACTTTCATCAAACGAGACCGAGACTCAAAGCTGCAACTGGATTTGTAATCAGCACCTCGAAATTATCCGAAATGCGAGGCTTCATCCCAATAGAAAGCCAAATAAAGATTTTCGATTTTTTTAGGTACACCCGCCAGCCACAGATCTCTGAAATTTTTGATTTTCATCAAACGAGACCGAGACTCAAAACTGCAACTGGATTTATAATCACCACCTTGAAATTATCCGATATGCGAGGTTTCATCTCAATAGAAAGCCAAATAAAGATTTTCAATTTTTTTAGGTACACCCGCCAGCCACAGATCTCTCAAATTTTTTATTTTCGTCAAACGAGACCGCGACTCAAAACTGCAACTGGATTTGTAATCAGCACGTTAAAATTATCCAAAATGCGAGGTTTCATCTCCAAATTATAGGAACATTACCTACTACGACCCCACTGCTTATCACTGCCCAAATTTCATGCAGCGGTTACTGAGATTACGTGGCTAGAAAAACGTGTACAGACAGACCGACAGATAGACAGACTGAAAGCAGATCGACAGATCGACGGAAATGAGTGACGTGGCACAGGCATTATCACTTGAAAATTCTTCATTGGAAATTTTCAAACCAAGCTTTGTGATTAATTATAAATCAGAACTACTTAAGCATATACGTAATTTAGCAAGGTGGACGTCAAAAGCATTAACGAGTTATAGTTTCTCTCACTTCTAATCTATAATATATGAAACTATCGACCCGATGTTGATTAGTCAGCTCACTGTAATATTCATGAGTTTAATAAACCCGTCGAACGTCCACCGGAACTGCCTCTTTTTCAGCTATCACATTTTACTGGCCTACAGCCAATCACGGAGCCCGTCTCGAAGCAAGCAGAAACGTTTTTGCTCCGATGCATAATTACAGTCAATATTAATTAATAATCGCCTTGGACGATCATGCTGCTGTTCCTCCTTCCATCTTATAGTCTGGTAGATATCTGTCAAGCACAGTAGGTACAGCAGCTCTATTGTATTAAAAAGCCGTTGACAGATACCTTTGTGCTTTTTTATGCTGTTTCTCTTCTCCTTCTCCCTCACTATTTCCCCTCCTTCCGCTCCTTCCCCTCCTTTTCCTCCTTTCCCTCCTTTCTCTCATTTCCCTCCTTCCCCTCCTACTCCTCCTTCCCATCCTTCCTATTATTCCCCTCCTACTTCTCCTTCCGTTTCTTCTCCTACTTTTCTGCCTTTCCTTCCTTCCACAACTTTCCTCCTCCTCTTTCTCCCCCTTACCTTCCGTCTCCTCCCTTCCCTCCTTCTTCTTCTACTTCTCTTTCTCCTCCGTCTCCTCCTTCTCCTTCTTCTCTTCCTTCTCGTACTTCTCCTCCTCCTCCTTCTCCTCTTTGCGCTCCTTTTCCTCCTGCTTATTCTCTCCCTCCTGCCTCTCCTTCAGTTTCTTTTCCTACTTTCCTTTTCCTCCATCTCCTTCTTACCCTCCGTCTCCTTCTTTTCCTCCTTCTTCTCTTTCTTCTGCTTCTTAAACCTTCTCCTCCTCCACCTTCTCCCCTCTTCCTTCTCCTCCTCCTCCCTTTCCTCCTTCTTCTTCTCCTCCTCCTCTTTCTCCCCCTCCTTCTCTCCCTTCTCCCCCTTCTCCAACTCCTCCTTACCCTCCGTCTCCTCCTTCTTCTCCTTCTCCTCCTTTTCCTCCTTCTCCTCCTTTTCCTTCTTCTCTTGCTTCTCCTCCTTCTCCCCATTTTCCTCCATCTCCTCCTTACCCTCCGCCTCCCCCTTCTTCTCCTTCTCCTGCTTCTCCTCCTTTTCCTCCTTCTCCTCCATCTCCTCCTTTTCCTCCACCTTCTCCTCCACCTTCTCATCCACCTCCTCCTTTTCATCCGCCTCCTCCTTCACCTCCTCCTTCTCCTCCTTCGTCCCCTTTTCCTCCATCTTCTCCTTATCCTCCGTCTCCTCCTTTTCCTCCTTCTTCTATTACTCCTCCTTCTCCTTATTCTCCTGCTTCTCTTCCTTCTCCTCGTTCTCTCCGTTTCCTCCTTCTCCTCATTTTTCTCCTTTTCCTCCTTTTCCTCCTTTACCTCCTTCTTCCCTTTTCCTCCATCTTCTCCTTACCCTCCGTCTCCTCCTTTTCCTCCATCTTCTCCTTACCCTCCATCTCCTCCTTTTCCTCTTTCTTCTATTTCTTATCCTTTTCCTCATTCTCTTCCTTCTCCTCGTTATCTCCGTCTCCACCTTCTCCTCCTCCTTCTCCTCATTTTTCTCCTTTTCCTCCTTTTCCTGCTTTTCCTCCTTTTCCTCCTTTTACTCCTTCTCCTCCTTCTTCCCCTTTTCCTCCATCTTCTCCTTACCCTCCGTCTCCTCCTTTTCCTCCTTCTTCTATTTCTTCTCCTTCTCCTCATTCTCCTCCTTCTCTTCCTTCTTCTCGTTCTCTCCGTCTCGTCCTTCTCCTCCTTTTCCTCCTTCTCCTCCTTCCCCTCCTTCCTATTCTTCCCCTCCTGCCTCTCGTTCCATTTCTTTTCCTACTTTCCCGCGTTCCCCTCCTTACACAATTTTCCTCCTCTTCCTTCTCCCCTTTTCCTTCTTCTCCCCCTTACCCTCTGTCTCCTCCTTCTCCACCTTCTCCTCCTCCACCTTCTCCTCCTTCTCCTCCTTCCCCCCCATCTCCTCCTTCTCCTCTTTCTCCTCCTTCTTCTCCTTCTTCTCCTCCTTCTCCTCTTTCTCCTTCCCACTTCGATACCCTTCCAAACCCTTCAGTAACCGCTGCATGGATTGTGATGAAATTTGGGCAGTGATATGCTTTCGATGTTCCAATCTAAACAAATGGGAGATGAATGAGATGAGGAGTCTAACCCGTCGGTAGTTTGAACAGAGACGTGAGTGGGAGAAATCGAAGGCATAAAAATGACGATTAAACAATTTCTCTTACCCTCTCTCTGGCACTTTGCGACACAATAAGATCAATATTACTAATGAGCTTCGGGTGGCAGGCTTATCAAGCCAGAAAAAATACTCGGTAATTAGTGCGCTCCGAAATTTGCAATTAAGGGGCCAATTATAGTCGCTTTATGCAAATCGGCCATTTCGAATTTGCATTAAGATATATATCTGGCGTAGGATCAATTGGGGCAATATCGGCACACAGTTCCTTAACCGTGAACTTTCACGCATTCGTCTCCCGTTTTACAATGGCGACATTGACAAAAATGTTTCAGATATCTGCTACAGGGCCGTACTCAGACCGTTTCTACTATCCAGTTTGTTTACTGAAAAAAGGCAAATGTGGTAATGGCTTCTCTAAGATCTCTAGAATTCAGTTTTGTTTTTGGTAGTATGATGAGGCGGTCTCTTAACTCAGTCTCATTAATTCTTTTTTAAAACATAAAGGTACAGACCGGACTCAGACACACTGAGCTACTGTTCCATTACCCAGTGATTACTCCTCGCACCGTGAGGTAGGCAATCACTGGGTCCGCGAATCGTGCGTCCCAGTTAAATGAAGGGACCCAAGGATGACTGTCGTCTGCATCCTGGTGGCTAATATGTGCGCCGCCGCACGGCACACCGGTATTCCACATAGTGGCAGCAGACTAACAGTGTAGTCTAGTCAAAGCCTGCGAATCTGTCCGAGCAGTTCCTGATATTTGATCCGCTTTTCCTCCTTCTTAGAGACGATGTTAACCTTGGCAGGTGCCGAAAACTCAAAAAACGCACTGGAGAAGTCTCATGATACTCATAATGAAATAAGCAGTTACGTATCCGTAAAATATAGACGAAAAGTAATTAGTCAGTGGAAACATTTTTAAATCCGTCAATAAATGGCAGAGAAATCAATAATTAAAGTTTGCGTATTTTGCGCGAAATAGTTGCCGCCTTCAATTTGGCTGTGACGTCACGTCTCCGCAATCCGCATAGCCAGCCGTCTGTGCCGCGCGCTGCCGTAGATCTGTGTATTGTGGAAGCTGTACAGTGGTATGTACATTGTACAGCATGTGCAAAACGCATTAGAGCTCAACGCATCAGACGTAATTTATTTTTGATTTTTAAATAAATGTTTTTTTAGTTTTTGGCCATAACGGAAGAAGGACTTGTAAAAGGACAAAGTGATATTAAAATATCTCTTATTGATCTAGAAACGCTTTAAGATAATAGTTTCGTGAGAAAATAAACGTCTTCCGGTAAACGCAAATAAAAACCAGCATTTGTTGATATTTTTGTTATTGTCTTTTTGCAATACTGAGGGATGACTGTTGTATTTATAGTATAACTAACTGAACTGTAGCAACTCTTAGAAGATACTGACTCTTTTGAAGGAGAATTCTCGGGTGATTGGGGGATGGTCATCAGACACTTATATTCTGTATCGTTCGTTTTTTTCCTTCCCATGATTGTTTGCACTTTTTGATCTTTTTGTTTAACTTTGATGTCAACTTGCACTTTGTTTAAATTTTGTTGTCGGGATTATATCTGAAACATTCACTGTGCAATCCTTAGATAGTGGATTTTCTACATCCGGCTCTTTGTATATTGAATGATACTGAATTACTTCGAAAGGTTGCCAACTTGAGGTCGATGAAGCATCGTTCTGCAATAAATTTTCTAAACATTCTGCGCGTCGCGTTTTTTCATATGCTCCGAGTTTTCTTCTAGGATGAACAACTTTTTACAGTCAAACTTATGAGGGCAGCCTTCAGTTTTCAGCTTTAATGTACCACCAACTAGTTTATATTTCATTAGATTTTCAGTATCATTTTCAAGCTGTAACAGCAAAAACATAAGTTACGAATCCGAAAATATAGAAATATATAACACAGTAAAGTAATTCAGCATACATATTACATTATAAATGTAACTAACTAATTTACTATTAGGTAAAGTAATCTTTAACCACCAGTGAAGCTATCCATATATAGTTGATAATTATTAATACTTATCAATAGAAGATAAATACAATAGTATACTCGCATCAAAATGATCCGCACAAACATATTTTATACCTTTTGGTATTATTAAATCCCGTTTCATCACTTTGCACCACTTCTTTTGCACGTGGGAAAAAACTTTATTAGGTGTTTTAATCGTTGTGCTCACACTTTGGAATAATGCAGTATTTTTTATAACGTCCTTTTTTAATGTCACTCATATTATAGCAATATTATTTGATATGCACTAAACTAGAAAACAAATGAGACGATTGGTTGCTCAGCTCACGCCACCACCACGCTGTGCCTGTGTGCGTTGTCTGATACGTGCGTCGCGTCGTGTGTCGGTGGTCGTGTGGCTCAGCGGCAGCGGCCGCCCGCGCTGGCTACGGAGACATGACGTCACACCACTCGGTCAGTCGTGCCAAAAATATTTCTGCGGAGCGCGACTTTGAAACATTATAACTTTTTTGTCTTTAGAGATATACTCATATTTCTTTCACACTTTTCTTTTATTTTTCTTATATTTTCTTTTGAATCCATAAAAAAAATTTAGTAAACTTCTCCATTGTGTAAATGGCTTTTCTGAGATTTGTAGGATTCTGTTTTGCGGTCGCTAAACGCTTTTGTTAGTTGTGAATTACAGCCCGTTCACACGATGCGGTCAAATCACCGTTTTGGTAATTTTTCACACAGTGAGCTACGAAACGCCTACGGCAATTTCGTCGTTTCGGTCGCGTGTTGTCACCGAAAACCGAATAGCTGATTCCGGAGTAAAACCTAACCGATGGTAAGCACCGAAATGAGACCTTTGGCTTAAAATAGGGCGTATCCAAAGTTTTCTGTTAAGTAATCTACGCCTCCTTCGACTATACCAATACAAAATTATAAACGTATCGTGTGAACGGGCTGTTAGTAGTAGTAGTAAGTGCGAAGCCAGGAAAGTAGGAATATTTTGAGAACTGTGGAAATTTCCGAAATTTGGAAATTTTTTGATATTTTGGAGGTTTTGGAAATTTTGGAAATGGGATCATTGAAGATTTTGATAAAACCAAACATTTTGGAGATCTTGGAATCGTTGGACATTTTGGGCAATTTTCAAAATTCGGAAATTTTTGGATATATTGGAAAGTTTCTACATTTTGGAAATGGAATCATTGGAAATTTTGATAAAAACAAAACTTTTGGAACTAGAAATTCGGAGAATTGTGAAAGTCTGGGCACTTTTCGGATTTTTTCGAAATCTTGAAGTCGTCGGATATTTTTGGGAGTTTCCAAAATTCGGAAATTTTTAAATATATTGGAAATTTTGTACATTTTGAAAATGGTATCGTTGGAGATTTTGATAAAACCAAAAATTTTGGAACTTTGGAATTCAGAAAATTTTAGAAATCTTGGAATATTTAGGAATTTTTTAAAATCGTGGAATAGTTGGATTTACGATATTTCCTAAATTTCTGATTTTTTTGATACTTTAAAAATTCTGAGAATTTTGGAAATGAAATCATTGGAAATTTTGATAAAACCAGATGCTTTGGAACTTTGGACATTCAGAATTTGGGCATCTCTTCTCTAAATTTTTTGAAGAAAATCTTAATTCTGGTTTGCAGGCTGTAATGGACTGCTGACACCTCCGCGTGAAGTCGAGAGAGAGGCTGAGTTTCTCACCTGCTCTAAAGAGAAAGGCTCCTTTGTCCGCATTTTGGTGCTCTCGCATACAACATAACAAGAGACTGAGGCAAGGGACTAGTACCATGGATTTTTTATGGCTGTAGATGATAGAGTATGGCATAAGAATCTTCTCATATTTTTCCGCGATTGTTTTGGGCACGCGAAAGTCGAGAAAATGATGAAAATATTAATTTGAATTCCTATAGTCGCGTGATGTCATGGAAAAGCTCAATTCTTAGGTAATACAAGTTGAAACAAAGAAATAATAAGAAATGATTATCAGTAGGAGCATGTGATTACTTTAATTTTATATAAAAAAAAAACTCTACAGGAACCAGTAGGATTCTAGTAGGTAAAAATGAACTCTAAAAATAACCTGATGCATTAAATCAATTATTAATAGTAGGTGGGAATAATATAAATAGCAACTTTGTGGTGGTTGATTGTTTCGGATTTAGTCTTATAGTTTTAAAAAAAAGTAGTTTGTTTCGTGAACATTGCGTCAATACCGCGATTTGAACGTTGACGATGCAACAATGCACTGCTGTTGTATGGCGCGCATCGCACCGATTGGATAAATTCAAATTCTTTTTTTTTAACATTAAAATGGAATTACTAGTGAAGAAAGCGATGCAGAGAGAAACAAAATGCAACAGTACACTAAGAGGTTATAATGATTTAATCATTGTTTTCAAATCCATGATACTAGTCCATTCTGTTATTGACTAGTCCTTTTTTGTGTGCCAGAAAACCTTCAGTCACCGTATCGGACCACGCCATCATCATCATAGTCACAATGTCTGAACAGACATGTTGTGAACTCGTAAAATGCATTAAGTCGGAGCTAGAGTAATGCCGACATGAATATTATCAATAGTTTTGAGAACTGTAGCACGCCATCGTTCGTGATTTACTGTCAGTTCAGTGGCGCTCTGGATACTCATATCCAGCAACTGTTTCGTCGTATCCGCCCAGCGTGTAGGGGGACGGCCACGGCGCGGCGCCGCCCACTCGGGGCATGACCCTGAATTACAAGTTTCTACATATTATCGCTTCTGTGTATATGTCCGAAGAATGTAAGCATTCTCGTCGACATAATGGAGGATAGTCTTTTTGGATTACCGAGCTCATCCAGTATGGAAACGTTAGTTCGACGGGCGGTATAAGGAACTCTCAGCATTCTCCTCCATGTCCACATTTCAAAAGCATCTATGCGAGCTTGATCTGCCTTTTTAACAGTCCAAGTTTCCGAGGCATACAAAAATATGGAGAACACAAGAGACTGAACCAGCGACATTTTTGTAGCTTTAGTGATGTTATGGTTACGCCATATTTTAGTAAGCTTTGTCATGGCCATACGTGCCTGTTGAATGCGCCGTCGAATCTTATTTTCACAGCTACCCGAATTGTCGATCAAGGAACCGAGTTACACAAAACTTTGGACTACTTCACAACGGCCTATTGACTTTATTTCTCGATGATTATCATGCTCTCTATCTACGATCGTAACCTTGGTCTTATTGTAGTTGATACCAAGACCATACGCTGCACTATGTTGTTCTAAGATGTTTAATCGAGCTACTAGGACCACGTAAGTGCCACAAATCCCGTGTTAGAAGTTGAATGCATAGGGCAGGAACTACACCCCAATTACATGTACCGCGTAGAGAAAAGAATGGAGTCACGTATGTAAGAAAATCATTATCCAGTCTGAAGAGGCAACGGAGAACTCGTCAGAATTTATCTCTTTTATCACGGCGAGTAGCTCTTCGCGCCAGAACGGCAACGGGAAGTGCACATTTGGATATTCGACTCATGCCCGGCCAATCTTCTTGTTAGCATTGTGAGTTTCGCGCTCTGGAATACGCCGTTAGTTTCCTAGCGGAGAGATCACGTCAAGAGGGAAACTAGGTCGGTATGCAGCACATGCGAAGCACCAACACGTGGCAGATTGAATGCTGGCTTGTGAATAATAAAAATCAAGTACTTGGGCTTCGATGAGAACGTTAAGATGTAGGCCATACAAAAGTCAAGTTAAAACTAATATCGCCAATATCGAAAAACTAAATTACCAGAAATAGGCCAGCCACTATCGGGAAAATGCTGAACACAAGGCCTGATGACATTGTAGCATTGGTTGCATAAAACCACAGTTTTTTGGGTTTTTCAAAAAAAGAATTCAAAAAATCCCAAAATTATCAGCAAAAATCAAATTTATATAATATCTATGTACATACATCTACATTGTTTGGAATAGATATAGATGTGTACAGAAGCATATATAAAATTTGGCAAAAAATAACTTTTTGTTTTTTAGAAACTTTTTTTATATTACCTCAAACAGTAGACGGTAGCCTTATTTATCATACAATTTCGCAACAATTGCTATTGTCATTTTCCCATAGTAATTGAAATCAGTTATTCGATCCGCAGAACGGGCCCTTAAGGGTACTGGGTATAATATTTCAGCCCTGATGATGGAGGCATAGTTCTCCGAAAGCTTGGAATTCAGTTTAAAGAGTACACTTCGTTTTAATATATTTTTTGCCGCTTCCCAGCTATAGCTAATTTTGTTTACTAACAAAGTCGGCAAACGACTTAGGCTCCCCCACAGTTATACATATGTATCTGATCTCACTTGTATTTCAAACTACATACACAGTATTTCAGAAGGTGATAGTTAAGACCATAATGAATGACAACTATTTGCTATTTTCTCAAAAAAGTTTTTTAGTAAGCAAAAAAACTCGCAATGCAAAATAATACATTCTTCAAATGTCTGTAATTTAACAACCAAACACGATATCAAAAAAAGGCCCCAAATAGGTTACAAAGTGCAAGATTTCTTCTTCAATTTGCTTTTTCAATCATTACTGTAAGTTTAAAGGTAACATCAAGAGCTTGGAGATGCGAAACTCATTTTTATGGTGACCTTTGGACCTTACGTTTGGACCTTTTTGTCTTACCTTTGGATTTTTGTTCTTATCTTCCCTGATTTTAGACCACTGGAGAAAGGGAACAGGCGACCACGCCTCCTTGCTAACACGGGAGTACGTCTTTACTTGGATCCTCAATTTCGCGCGCTATACTCTAGACCCTTAAAGACTGCCTCATTAGCCTACTAAAAGCAAAACTGAATTATAGAAATGTTACAAAAGCCATTAACATATTTGCGATACTAGCTGGGCAAATTATGAAGAAGTAGCATGCAAAATATTCTAAATTTCCAAAAATTCCACAATTTCGAAAACCTGTAAAATATACAAAAACTTCCCAAATTTTGGAAATGCCCAAAATCTCCAAAACATCTGAAATCTCTAATGGTTTCAAGACTTCCAAAACTCTCTGAATTTCCAAAGCTTCAGATTCTTGTTTTTAATCAAAATTTCCGTTCCCAAAATTTCCATAATATAAAAAAATACCCAAATTTCGCAAATGTCCAAAATATCCGAAATCTTCAATGGTTTCAAGATTTCTAAAGTTCCAAAACGTTTGGTTTTATCAAAATTTCCAATGATTCCAATATTCCAAAAATTTCCAAAATATCCAAAAATTCCTTCATTCAAAAAATGTCCAAAATCTTCAAAATATCCGAAGTCTCCAATGGTTCTAAGCTTGAAAGAATTCCTAAAAGTTCGAAGATAACCAAAATTCTCTAAATTTCCAAAATTCCAATAGGTCAAAAATTCCTGAATTTTGGAAATGCCCAAAACCAAAATATCCGAAATCTTCAATGATTCAAAGAAAAAATTCATAAAAATTTAGATTTTCAAAATTCTCTCAATTTCCAAAGTTCCAAAATTTTCCAGTGATTCCACTTCCAAAACTCCCAAAATTTCTAAAATTCCAGAATATCAAAATACATATTTCCGGAAATGCACAAAGCCTCCGAAATATCCGAAATCTCCAATGATTCCAACATTTTAGGTGATTCCTAAATATTCTAAGATTTCCAAAATTCACAGAATTTTCAAAACGTTGGTTTTATCAAAATTTCCAATAAGTCCATTTCGAAAATTCCCAAAATATCCATAAATTCTCATATTTCGGAAACACCCAAAATCTCCAAATATATCAGATTTACCAAATTTCCAAAATATCCAATTTTTCCAAAATTTAAAAATTTCCTAAATTTCCAAAATGCCAACATTTCCAAAATTTCCAAAATTTCCAAAATTTCCAAAATTTCCAAAATTTCCAAAATCTCCAAAATTTCTAAAATATCCAGAATTTCCAAAATTTCTAAAATTTCCAAAATTTCTGAATTTTTTTCCAAAATTTACAAAACCTTCAAATTGACGAAATCACAAAAAATCCTAAATTTTAGAAGATTACCTAAATTCTTTGTATTTCCAAAGTTCCATAATATTTGGTTTTATCAAAATTTTCAATGGTTACATTTCCAAAATATCCAAAAGTGACACAGACTTTTCAATCCACACTCGTATAAAAGCACCCACGTAACTATAGATACATCCCAATAATAATTGCACCGAATACAAGGAATGCATCTCAAAAACCGGTACGTGTCTACTACGAATGGCTAGTAACTTTTTTGATTTTATTCTACCGACTCGAGAAAAACCGCACACCTACTTTTTCAGCGGGGCGATCGAGACAAGCCAATTTCTCAAGTCCATTACGGGCCGCGTTTTATGACACCCGATACAAAATTTCCGAAATTTCCGAAATTTCCAAGATTTCCAAAGTTTCCAAAATTTCCAAAAATTCCAAAATTTCCCAAAATTACCAAAGTTACAAAAATCTCAAAAATATATGAAAACACAAAATATTTCTAGAAATTGGAAGATTTCCTAAATTCTCTGGATTTCCAAAGTTCCAAAATTTTTGTTGTATGAAAATTTCCAATGATTCCATCTCCAAAATTTCCAATATTTCCAAATTTTCCAAAATTTCCAAATTTCCAAAATTTTAAAAATTTCTAGACTTACAAGCTCATAAACATACAGGCGAAGCTTGTTAAAAATCAGACAGACTTCTCAATCCACACCCGTATAAAAGCACCCACGTACGTATAGAATATAGATACATCCCAATGCATTACAAAACCAGTACGAATACTACGATAGTACTTTTTTGATTTTATTCTGCCGACTCGAGAAAAACCGCACACCTACTTTTTTAGCGGGGCGATCGAGACAAGCCAATTTCTCAAGTCCATTACGGGCCGCGTTTTATGACACCCGATACAAAATTTCCGAAATTTCCAAGATTTCCAAAGTTTCCAAAATTTCCAAAAATTCCAAAATTTCCCAAAATTACCAAAATTACAAAAATCTCAAAAATATATGAAAACACAAAATATTCCTAAAAATTGGAAGATTTTCTAAATTCTCTGGATTTCCAAAGTTCCAAAATTTTTGTTGTATGAAAATTTCCAATGATTCCATCTCCAAAATTTCCAATATTTCCAAATTTTCCAAAATTTCCAAATTTCCAAAATTTTAAAAATTTCTAGACTTACAAGCTCATAAGCATACAGGTGAAGCTTGTTAAAAATCAGACAGACTTCTCAATGCACACTCGTATAAAGGCACCCACGTACGTATAGAATATAGATACATCCCAATGCATTACAAAACCGGTACGAATACTACGATAGTACTTTTTTGATTTTATTCTACCGACTCGAGAAAAACCGCACACCTACTTTTTCAGCGGGGCGATCGAGACAAGCCAATTTCTCAAGTCCATTACGGGCCGCGTTTTATGACACCCGATACACAATTTATTAAACCCGTAATTATCTCAATTATCCTACTTCCAAGTTTGGTCGGCTAAGTGGGCACACACACACACACACACACACGTACGTACGGACAGATATTGTACCTGCGAGCCGGGCCGCAAAAATCCAACCCAACCGATAACTAACTTCGGCGCCCACCGTATACTCGTATTTCAAACTTCTATATGTATGTAGGTCCGCTGTTGTAATGATAGTGTAGGAAAGACGAATGATGGCCTCGGGTGTACAGGGTGTCAAGAAGTGAACTTTCAGACAAAGGAACAGAAATGGATAAAATTCCATTCTACACAAGTTGGGACTTTTTTTCATACAGTGGATAGTACTCGCCAAAACGAGTGTTTTTTCCCAGTAACATACAGGGTTACTGGTAACTCGACCACATTCCTGCAAGAGGTGATAGAGGGACTCAAATATAATAGATTTAACCCCCCATATGTAATTCCGAAAACCGATAGTTTTCGAGATAATTAACATTTAATGTTTTTCAAACAAATGTCCAAATTTCCACACTAGATCCGAAACTAAGAAAAAAACCTGTTGTTGATTCTGATAATTTTTATTTTAGTATTTAACTACACATACACAAAACTAACTTAGTATTAAAATGTTTCAAACTACTAAACAGCTCCAAACTAAATACAAATATTTAAAAAATAATCAACAAAATTTTTACATTCACCGTGAAATAAAATTATCTAGCTCAAAAAAATTATACAAACGGTTGAAAAAATCGCTAAAGAAACTTTCCTACCTAATAAGCTTTTCAGAAAGATTATAAACAGCTATGATTAAAAATCACCTATTCAAAAAGAACGAATGACAGTACAATCATTATTGATAACTCAGTTACATACTAGAATGTTTGCAAATGCGGTCGATGATTTTATCCAAGTAAAACAAATTAAATCCACTCAAAGTTTCTAGAGATCTTGCTCAATGTGTTGCCCTTGATTTCGGATACAAGTACGGATCCGCTTCCTCACTTCGGTTTCTGTAACTCGTGTTGAAAAAGTTCGTTTCATCTCCTCCGCCGCATTGATAATTTTTTGCCTTAGTTCGTCCACAGTATTAACTGGAGTCTCGTAAACCAATGCCTTCATGTGACCCCAGACGTAAAAAGCAAGAGGTGTCAGATCTGGGCTCCGCGCAGGCCATGGGATGGGTTCACCGCTCCCTATCCATTTGTTCGGGTATGTGTTGTCCAACAACTGCCGAATTGTGATATGGTAATGTGCTGGACAACTATCATGCTGGAATATCATGTTGTTGATGATTCTGCATTATGTTGATAAATTTTGTTAAATAGTTACCTTGTGGTTGTACTGTCATTCTTGTCCTTGGAATAGGCCATCAGATAAGGACGTTTTTAAAATAATTTGCTTGACTGGTTGTTTATCTTTTTTCGAGTCTTTTTTTGAGCTAGACAATTTTATTTCACGGTGAATGTTCTCTATCTTTTAAATAATTGTATGTAGTTTGAAACTGTTTAGTATTTTTACACATTTAAATACTAAGTTAGGTTTACGTATGTTTCAGTAAAAATTACTAAAATCGACAGCAGGGTTTTTTCTAAATTTGGGATGTAGTGTGGAAATTTGGACATATCGTTGGAAAACATTAAATGTTAATTATCTCGAAAACTATCGGTTTTCGGAATTACATATGAGCGGTTAAATCTATTGCATTGAGTCCCTCTATCGCTTCCTGCAGGAAAGTGGTCGAGTTACCAGTAACCCTGTATATGTAGGTACGCTGCTCGCTGTTGTAATGATAGTGTAGGAAAGACGAATGATGGCCTCGGGTGTACAGGGTGTCAAGGAGTGAACTCTGAGACAAAGGAACAGAAACGGATAAAATTCCATTCTAAAGGGTGCTTCATAGTAGTAGTAGTAGTAGTAGTAGTAGTAGTAGTGATGGGGAGGCGAAGCCAGGCAAGTAGGCCACGTTTGGCCCTTTTTGCCAACCCCACTGAACCAATCACTGAAAACATTAAAATTCTACACCCTAGAAAGCTCCTTGTCGAACCTACCAGACCTCCTGACGAAAGTCAGTATGTCCGACCATTTCGCTGAATATAGTGGCTCCTCCCCAAACTCCGTCGTGCCGAATACCTGAACCCTAAGGTTGCGATAAACTGCACATCTGCCCAGGAAGTGAAACGGTGTCTCGTGCTCCTCCCAGCATCTGGAGCAAATGGGGTCCCCTACCACTCTCATAAGTGACAGATGTCTATTCAGCCGGCAATGGCCAGTGAGAACCCCCACCAGAAGGTTGAGCGTCTTTCTGCCTTTATTCAAAAACCATAGCGTTCGGCCATTATCAGGGCCTGCTATGAATCTTTTGGCTTGCCTGCAGTCGTCTCTCTCTAACCAGGCTTTCGCCAGTTCCTTGTAGGCCCAGTTGTCCAGGGCCACATTGACCTGGCGTCGACTAATTCCCAGCATAGGTTCTGGGCCGATGCAGGGGCTGCTGGCCCCTATCCAAGGGTGTTTCATAAGTTGGGACTTTTTTTCATACAGCTGATAGTACTCGCCAAACTGAGTGTTTTTTCCCAGTAACACATAAACGAAATATTTAGAGAAAACAAGATACCGACCATTAAAGAAATCCTCAAATCTAAGTCCGTCCCTGGGCAATGGCTCACCATGTCATAGTATCACAAACAAGGCAGCACTTAAACAGGCAGTTCGTCATACATCGCGTTGCTGTAGCATAGTGTACGTAGTGTTTGACTTGCTACATCTGACGATCGCACTTTAAAAAAAAACAACAACAATGGTTCAAATTGAAGAAGACATCGTAAATCGTACTTTTACCTGTAAGACGACTGCGACAGGACCGCACTTACAACTTCGTAGCAACGAAATAGTGAGTACTTGATGTTTGCCAATATAAAAACAGTAACTGCATTGAGTGCAACGACTTTAAAATGCCAGCTACAGTAATCGTCACAATTTTTAAAAATTTTACTATGCTATCATGGTCAGACTTCCTGTTTAAATTATTAGGGTGTTTTTAATGTGTACCATTTCCAAAAATGTACTTTTAAAATAGGTAGATTCAACATCTCAGATATCAGCATTACTCCAAGATACTATATGGCCTGTGCTAAACACAGTCTGCAGCAAAAGATTTGCCATTCCTTTCATTCAACATATTTTTATGTCGACTAGCATCCTATGAATCCTCAAATGGTAATTTTCTGCATTCATATTGAAAATACCATCCGACAGGCAAACGTCAGCCGCATCTTTTGCGAAATAAAAGATTTTTCATGAAATCCTAGACATTCCGGTTTCAGAGCGTTATCCATTGTACATTCGCGTTCGGAAGTCCAAAACTTTGCAACTCCTTAAAACTTTTCTCATAAATTTTTATACGGTATTGAGGAACGCGGAAGTCTCTTCTTTCTATATATAAACTTACTTGTTAAGAATCGACAAGTACAACTTTCCTGGGGTATAATTAAAACTTTCCCTACGTCTGGTCTGCAAGTTCTTATGAACTATTTGTTTTGCAAAAAGTTGTTCATCTAGAATCGAAATATATTGACCTAAGTCACACAAATGCTCAGTCCAAGCATAGACTTCATCATCATAGTCACAATGTCTTAACAGACATGTTGTGAACTCGTAAAATGCATTAAGTCGGAGTATTGCCGACACGAATATTATCAACAGTTTTGAGAACTGTAGCTCGCCATCGTTCGCGATTTACTGTCAGTTCAGTGGCGCTCTGGATACTCATACCTAGCAACTGTTTCGTCGTATCCACCCAGCGTGTAGGGGAACGGCCACGGCGCCGCCCACTCGGGGCGTGACCCTGAACTACAAGTTTCTCCATATTATCGCTTCTGTGAATATGTCCGAAGAATGTAAGCATTCTCATCGACACAATGGAGGATAGTCTCTTTGGATTACCGAGCTCATCCAGTATGGAAACATTAATTCGATGGGCGGTATAAGGAATTCTCAGCATTCTCCTCCACGTCCACATTTCAAAAGCGTCTATGCGAGCTCGATCTGCCTTTTTAACAGTCCAAGTTTCCGAGGCATACAAAAATATGGAGAACACAAGAGACTGAACCAGTGACATTTTGGTAGCTTTAGTGATGTTATGAAGCATAGACTTAGACCCTGTATAACTGTATTAAGTCACAGTAATGAAGAATTTTTTTTATGGACCTAAAAGTGAATAGATCATTAGTTACAGACACATTCTGGCTATCTGACAGTACAAACCACCGTTATAGACACACCATTCTATTATATGATATCGAACCTGTCAATTAAAATAACGCCCGGTTAACCATTTTTCAAAATCTCTAGCCACCATCTAACGCTGTTAAGTTATGTTGACAGCGTTTCTCACTGTATTTCGATATTCAAGATCACATGATAAAGCCAGTCTTGGGTTTAACAACAAATGGGTCACTATAAATGGCTAAATTTATCTTACTACTAATATATCCACACTTATAGCTGAAAGGCGAATTTATGGTAAATATTATACAGACATTATTAGGATATTATCTGACATTTTGCAATAGAGATTCGTATCGAGGAGGTTTATGTTATTTATAATTAATAATTTTTCGAGATATTTAGCGTTAAAAATGGTTGAGTTATCGAGATTTTCTCTAAGCCAAACGACATATATTATGCTTAGCATATAATGCTAATTGAATTAGGTAATATTTTAGCTGTGGGCCTTGCACAACGAAAATATGATCATAAACAATGAGATAATTATAGTCCTGGGCTGAAAAGATTAGCACTTTCTATGGCATTGGCTGTGTTGGCTTTGATTTAATTAGAACTTCTTTAAAGCTCAAGTTACATTTTCGAGTTGGTCGTATACAGTCAGGCAGCCATCAAAGCACTGAGTGCTTGGAAAATAACGTCGGGACTGGTCCTGGAGTGCAGGACGGCTCTTGACGACATCTCAGCTAAACACAAGGTATCACTGATGTGGGTACCTGGGCACGCTGGGGTAAAGGGTAACGAAATGGCGGATCATCTGGCTAGGATGGGATCCGGCAACAGTTTTGTGGGCCCGGAACCAGCCTTAGGACTATCTGCAAACTTGATTAGGAAAACAACTGGAGAGTGGATCCAGAATCAACACTCTCTGAAATGGAACAACATCTCCGTCAAGCTCGGGAACTATTAGCAGGGCCTGCAGAGAGAACAGGATTTTGTCTCGCTGGATAGGAGTAACTTGAGATTGCTAGTAGGCCTATTAACGGGTCACAACACCTTCAGGCGTCACTTGTGCGTGATGAGGGTGGTCAACGACCCAACGTGCACGTGGTGTGGTGAAGAGGAGGAATCCTCGGCACACATCTTGTGTCGCTGTGAAACCCTGGGTTATCACAGGCAGACTATGCTGGGCTCAAGAACCTTGGAACCAATAGAGATAAAATGGATAGGACCTAGGAATGTACTTGCCTTTGCCAAAAGGGCAGGTCTTAGTAGCTAGCCGCGGATAGAGGCGCAAAAGGGCCCATCGTGTGGGGTATGCACCAGCCACATTCCGTGATGGATAGCCTCTAGTCTTTATTCATTCATTTTCGTATACGAATGAACGAATCGTATACGATTTCGCATATGTAAATGGCAACTCGTAGGTCGTATACGTGTCGGTTTCAAAGTTGCGAGAGAGTACGGCTACGAGTGAAATAGTTTTTTATTAATCCAAGGTGGCTGAAAACAAGTTACCGTCTGAGGAGATCGACCAATTTAACGACTTATATTACAATATGAAGTGTTTATGGTACGTGAGAAATAGGGAATATAATGATATCAATGCAAGGAACAAAGCATATTCTGTAATAGCAGATATACTAAACATATCGGGGGAAACAGCGAAGAAAAAAATTAATAATCTACGTTCGACGTATAACCAAGAGACGAAAAAAATTATTGCTTCTCAGAGAACAGGTGGATTGATATATTTTTGTAAATAAAATTATCAACTTTTATTCCCCACACCGATAGGTGAGAGGAGTATTGTGATCGCGAATCCCTGCTCAGTTAATAACTTTTCTTCAATTCCCACAATGTTCCTTGATTGTAAGGATGTTTGACCCCAAACTCGCATTTTGTTCTAACGATATCTTCACATTCTGTTTTCTTTTTCACCATTAAGGTTAAAATTTCTGCCATTGCAACACGCTTCCTTTTACTGGGCGCCATATTAACTACACTTCAATCACATACGATTCTGAACATTAATGTAAATTCCATATACGATTCACTCGTAAATGTAACTTGCTTAATGTTGGTACGCTTATCTTATTTTCGCGAGCAACAATAGCTGGTAATTTTGCTGTGATTTTAGAATTCTTAATTCCTTTTGAAATCTTTCAATCTCTAGTGCATTTCAGTAGGTAGTAGGCTGAGAAAAATATTCATTTCTTTTTCTTTTTTCTTTTAGTAGGTATGGTACCGCTGTTATTTCTGGTTAGAGCTGATATCTTGAAAGAAATTTCTATAATCTTCTCTCGTTGCTCTAGTTCGTTTACACATTCTTGCTAAGTTAGTTGTTTCCTTCTATCCGACCTGCTGGGTTGCTTAGAAAACTTCGACCGGATTTGTAATCAGCACCCTCAAATCATACAAAGTACGATGTTTCATCTTAATAGAAAGCCAAATAAAGATTTTCGATTTTTTAGGTAAACCTGGAAAACTGAGAGATCTGAAATTTTTGATTTTCGCCAAACGAGACTGAAACTCAAAACTACGACCCGATTTCTAATCAGCACCGTCAAGTTATCCAAAACACGAAGTTTGATCTTAACAGAAAGCCTAATAAAGATTTTAAATTTTTTAGGTAAACCTGAAGATCTGAGAGATCTGAAATTTTTGATTTTCGTCGAACGAGACTAAAACTCAAAACTTCGACCGGATTTGTAATCAGTACCCTCAAATTATACAAAGCACGAGGTTCCATCTTATTAGAAATCCAAATGAAGATTTTCAGTTTTTTAGGTAAACCAGGGAAATGAGAGATCTCAAATTTTTCATTTTCGTCAAACGAGACTGAAACTTGAAACTGCGATCGGATTTGTAATCGGCACCCTCAAATTATCCAAAACACGAGATTTCGTCTTAATAGAAAGCCAAATAAAGATTTTTAATTATTTGGGTAAACATGGATATATCTGAGAGATCTGAAATTTTTGATTTTCGTCAAACGAGGCCGAAACTCAAAATTGTGACAGGATTTGGAATCAGCAACCTCAATTTATCCAAAACACGAGGTTTCATCTTAATAGAAAGCCAAATAAAGATTTTTAGTCATTTGCGTAAACCTGGAGATCTGAGATCTGAAATTTTTGATTTTCGTCAAACGAGACCGAAACTCAAAACTGTGACAGGATTTGGAATCAGCAACCTCAATTTATCTAAAACACGAGGTTTCATCTTGATAGAAAACCAAATAAAGATTTTTAATTATTTGGATAAACCTGGAGATCTGAGAGATCTGAAATTTTTGATTTTCGTCAAACGAGGCCCAAACTCAAAACTGTGACAGGATTTGGAATCAGCAACCTCAATTTATCCAAAACACGAGGTTTCATCTTAATAGAAAGCCAAATAAAGATTTTTAATCATTTGCGTAAACCTGGAGATCTGAGATCTGAAATTTTTGATTTTCGTCAAACGAGGCCGAAACTCAAAACTGTGACAGGATTTGGAATCAGCAACCTCAATTTATCCAAAACACGAGGTTTCATATTAATAGAAAGCCAAATAAAGATTTTTAATTATTTGGATAAACCTGGAGATCTGAGAGATCTGAAATTTTTGATTTCCGTCAAACGAGGCTCAAACTCAAAACTGTGACAGGATTTGGAATCAGCAACCTCAATTTATCCAAAACACGAGGTTTTATTTAAACCCTTAACAAAATTTGAAGTGTGCGCTGATTCGTTGTTTAAATGGAACAAGCGCGAATCCCCACGATGTAACTGTGGAACGAAATGTCAAACTGTCAGGCATACAGTGCAAGAATGTGGCCTTAGAGCGCATCCAGGCAACAAGGACTTCCTCTAAGCCAAGCAATCAACCGCAGAATGAATTTCCAGGCTCGATAGTAACTTATAGCCTAGTAACTATTTAGATCGCATTTTTTCATTTTGTTCGTGTTACTTTTTTATGACTATTTTTCATATCTACTATAAACTTCTGTTTCCTGGACTATAGCAAGGCCTTCGACTCAGTCCAGTGAAGTCAATTGTGGAGCATACTGATCGAGATGGGAGCTCCCAGACATATTGTCCATCTCATAAAGTCACTGTATGATAACAATACGGCATAGGTAAAGATAGAAGGCGACTACTCAGCAAATTTCAAAGTGGGAAAAGGTGTTCTTTCCCCAATACTTTTCAACTGCTATGGAGAATGGATAATGAGGAAAGCCTTGAGGGACTGGGGAGGTGGAGTTTCTGTTGGAGGGAAAAAAATATCTAACCTATGTTACGCCGACGATACAATCATACTAGCCAAAGACGAACCAGAAATGTATGAACTTCTTCAGCGCGTGGAGGAAGCAAGTTTAGAATCGGGCCTACGTCTAAACAGGTCAAACTGCTCCCTCATGATAGTAGACAGAGCCAAGATATTACCACCTTTACGGCTAATCAACGATATTGAAACGAGCGATCATGTTATCTATCTAGGCGCACGTATACAAAACAAAGGAGGTTTTGAACCCGAAATAAAGCGTAGATGCGGAATGGCGAAGGAGGCGTTGAGTAGACTGGGGAGAATATAGAAGGACCACAACATCCACAAAGTAACGAAAACCTGACTAATCAAAGCGCTGGTTTTCCCCATAGCAACTTATGGGTCAGAATCCTGGACTCTAAACGCCTCCTGTCGTAGAAGAATAGAGGCGTTTGAAATGACCTGTTATCAGAGGACGCTAAGAATACCCTGGACAGCACACAGAACGAACATCTCCATCCTCAGGGAGCTCAAAATCAAAGATCATGACCGGCTTTTACCAACCATACAAACGTGGGATGCTCAAATTTTTCGGACACGTTATGCGCAGGGACGGCATGAAGAAGCTCATGGTCCAAGGGAAGGTGGACGGCAAAAGAACGAGGGGCAGATACCCTATAAGGTTCATGGACCAAATAAGGGACCTCACGCACATGTCGGTCCCAGAAGTAATGCGTGCCGTGGAAGACCGAGAAACATGGCGATCACTGACACACCATAACCATGTATGAGTCACGACGTTCGGGAGCGAACTACGACTGAAGAGAGAGAGAGATAAGCCATCATTATCATAGTAACAATGTCTTAACAGACATGTTGTGAACTCGTAAAATGCACTAATGCATTAAGTCGGAGCTAGAGTATTGCCGACACGAATATTATCAATAGTTTTGAGAACTGTAGCTCGCCATCGTTTGCGATTTACTGTCAGTTTAGTGGCGCTCTTGATACTTATATCCAGCAACTGTTTTGTCGTATCCACCCAGCGTGTAGAGGGACGACCACGGCGCCGCCCACTCGGGGCATGATCCTGAACTACAAGTTCCTCCATATTATCGCTTCTGTGTATATGTCCGCAGAATGTAAGCATTCTCGTCGACACAATGGAGGAGAGTCTCTTTGAATCACCGAGCTCTTCCAGTATCGAAACGTTAGTTCGATGGGCGGTATAAGGAACTCTCAGCATTCTCCTCCACGTCCACATTTCAAAAACATCTATGCGAGCTCGATCTGCCTTTTTAACAGTCCAAGTTTCCGAGGCATACAAAATATGGAGAACACAAGAGACTGAACCAACGACATTCTTGTAGCTTTAGTGATGTTATGGTCACGCCATATTTTAGTAAGCTTTGTCATGGCTACACGTGCCTGTTGAATGCGCCGTCGAATCTCATTTTCTATAAACCATACGCTAAATAAAATAACATTAAAAAATGTAAAATAACCTCAATCAGAACACATACCTCCGTCTACTGCCTTTTGGTTTTTGAGTCTCGTTTCTGCAGTAATTTAACTACTTTTTTATTGCGATCCCCTAGAGTACGAAAATGAGTAATACCCCAACTTTCCAAAAAAGGTATACAAACAAAACCTATAGCTCTTGGTCAAATGCATCAGTAGCCACAATTAACGTTATGGTATACAACAATTTGGCTTAATTACTGGCTTTATAAATCTCGATGCAATCAAGCCACTGAAGCTTTTAGTTATTAGTTGCACAAAACGTATCGTTGCGGTTTGTAAATAAAACAAAACCAACAATCCATTAGGAGGCGATCGCAGCAATTAACCTAAAACAAACATTTTCCGGTTCTGTTTCCGGCGAATGTGCGGCATCTGTGTCTCTTGCCATAGCCAACTAGTTTGTACATACAAGAAATCACACACCGATCACTCACTGCTTGCCAACGGTTTTTGCTCGAAGCGTGTTACTTACATAGTAGTCGTTAGTTTTCTTCAAATTAATGTTTTATACGTCATTTGCGAGATTATTAGTCTACGTGAAGGAGTGGATAGTTTCCCAACAATTTTGTTAGAAAACATACCTACCATGTGTCGCACGGGAACTAAAAAACAATAAAGGAGATCCACAGGCTGCCGGATTGCTACCAATAGTATTTGTATTAATTATTATTTTTGGTTGACATTACATACATTGACAAGTAAAACATTTTTTAAGGTTATACAAAATTTTGATAAGCCCAAATTATACTACTCAGATATTTGCATTGAAAATTTGTACACAGCTTGGCAGTACCATCTCTAGTACACATGTGACACTTTTTGTTCATTCAGACGCTATTTACCTACATGGCACCTCTAAATACACTCTTAGGCCCAATTTTATCAACACGCATATTTAACAAAGACTTTGACAAAGCTTTTCTATTGGATGTTATTTAGCAAAAGCTTTCTATTGGGTATTGAGGGCTATGTTAATAAGTATCATCCAATAGTATTTTATCAATATTGGAAACAAAACGTCAAAGCTGGATGACACTTTTGTCAAAGAATTCATGGATCAAAATCATAGCAGGATATCAGAACAAAGCGATTAATTTGCAAATTAATGCCACATTTTTCATGTTTACATTATAATTATCCTATAATTACTAATTGCAAACAGCGATAATTTGTGACAGAATCATAAAAGTACCTAGTATCAATCACAGTAGCTACTTACCTTATTTAATAATTACAAATCCCACCTCCGTCTTTTATGAAGAATCAATCTTTCATTCACTGGATGCATGTTTGTTTTAGACCATCTAATAGAAATATTCACAGAGGATCTAAAGATGCAGCATTTATATAAGATATAAGGTTATACGCAGATAAATAATGAGCCTTGCCCTTCTGGATAGGCGACCAGTAATGCACATGTACGCTTGGAAAATAGCATGCCTAACAGTTAAATCGTTTGTTTAACTTTTGAAATGTAACAAAACGCTATGTTTACCCCTTTTTACTATGAAACAAAGATATATTGCATGTATTTATAATTATTATCGATAGAAATTCAAAGATCACCCAATACCAAATATTTAGGAATATATGTTGATGAACACATGAAATGGGATATACATATTAAATACGTAGTAAAAAAATTGAGATTCATTTTACACAAATTAAAATATATATCAAATATCCTTCCTGAAAATTATTTACGTATATTATATTCTGCTTTAGTAGAAAGTCATATGACATATGGGATTTTAGCTTGGGGGGCTGCTAGTAAAAACCATATACATGAATTAGATATTATACAAAGATATATCATTAAGATGATATTTCATAAACCACGACTTTATCCTACAACAGCTCTCTATGAGGAAACCAAGATATATGACATCCGACAGCTGTATTTCTTACATTGCAATTTACATTATTATAAGAATAAGTATGATCAATCAAAAATTATACACACCCATGAAACAAGATATAAATTATCCTCCAACCTTGTTTTCAAACCGCATAAAAGTATAATGCTTAGATCATATGTTTACCTATCCTCAAAGCTATACAATGTATTACCATCAATTATTAAAGAAATTCGAAGGTTAAGCCATTTCAAGAAACAAATAAAAAATTGGATTCATGAACTACCCCGTTTTCAAATGCACAAATATATTGAGCTTATATAGAAGCAATATAATTTATTAAACTTAATAAAAAATAATCATCCGTCAAAATTACAGTTTAGCTTATTTTTATACTAAAAATGCATTCGGATTAAGTATCCCTCAAAATGTAAATGTAAACTTACATAATATTATGAATTTACATGTTTGCTGCGTTCAAGGTGTTTCACCTTCTGCGGCTTTTGATGTTTATTTAATTTATTACATATGTGGAAAACGTATTGTAAATTTTTATAAATAAACATTGTTATTATTATTATTATTATTAGTAAATTGTTTTATCCAAATAATGCAATGAGTGAATTTCTTGTCATCATATCATTTAAACACAGCATGAGACCAGCGATCAAATGGAAATGGAATCTGGAATCTGATTTGTTTAGATTAGCAATTGCTAAACTTTTGATCAAACCAGAAAATGCAATTTTTCACCTATTTAGGTTGGAAAATCAGACTGGAAAAGATACTACATGATTTACAATGGTCGATTGTGTATAAGGTATGTCATTTTTGAGCTTTTTGAGGTCAACTTCAAGAGAAATGAACAATTTTCAGAGTACTTTGACAGATGCATGTTCTTGAAAGGGCTGCTCTGATTGGTTAAAGTCTTTGTTAAATTGCGCATGTTGATAAAATCGGGCCATAGACTAGTAAAAATAATGCATGGCTTCTTGTCGATTCAAAAACTATGATATCTGTTGCAAATGTGGCGACTAGTTGGCTATGTGAAGATGTCTCCTAGAGAAGACGACAGCCCCTGTTTAAGCGGTTAAGCCCCTTTGAATCGGGTCGGACTGTATGCAAGCAAGAACGTGGTACTTCTTCCAGAGCAATTTCTGTAACCATGGGGGTAGCGTGGCTACAGTTGTAGCAGCATGGTGCGCATGGATCGTAGAATGGTGAATGCAGCGGGCTAGAGGCTCTGGAGCACGCAGAAGAACTACAGATAGGCAAGATCGTCATCTACGACTACTGGCCCTTCGAGACAGAATTCGATACACGCGAGCTGTTGCTGAGGCTTGGTATGCAGCTATAAGGAGACCCATTCGAATTCGCACGGTATACCATAGATTGAGTGAAATGGGCTTAGGATCATATCGTCCGCATCTACCGCTTCCACTCACTGCAACTCATCGTCGCCAACGGTTAGATTGGTGCCAAGAACATCGACAATGGCATGCTGAGTGGCATCAGATGGCCTTCTCCGACCAGTCCAGGCACATGACATGACGTGAAGGACGTGATCTCCAGTTCGCTGTTGAACGCCATGTTCACCGTCATATTGGTTTGTTGGCTTGGGTGCCATTGCATTCAACAGTAGGTCACATTTACTCCTGATTCGTGGCACAATGACTGCGCTACATTATGTGAGTGAGGTGTTAGAACCAATTACCGTTCAATATGTCCGAGGCCTTTAAGAGGGTTTCTTCCAGTAAGATAATGCACTTCTTCATATTGTAAAGGTATCGATGAGGTTCCTACAGGAAACTGAGGTCAGGGTACTCCCCTGGCATCCACGATCACCCAATTTATCGCCCATTGAAAAAGTATGGGATTGGATGGGTCGATACATAGGCGATTTACCCAATCCTCCAACCACGCTGGACGAACTGGAACATGCTGTGAAGGCAGCTTGCTAACCTGTACCTTTAGAGTTTATCAACAACCAGATTACGAGCATGCCGCGTAGGCTAGAGGAGTGCATTCTTCAACATGGATCTGTTGTATTTTTTTATAAACTAATTATGGTTTATTATTGTCTTTATTCCTATCACATTTCATCAACCGCAACCCTTTTTTTCTCAGTGTTTGGATTTCTCTTGCAACTAGTATATTATCACAAGGTTATGGTAAAACAAAAACAGGGGATGAACAACAAACAATTGAGTAGGGAAAGTTCCTAAAAAAAGGTCTACCTCGTACAACGTCCACCGTTTTTTTTTTTATTCAGAAAATATCCTTGATTGTTATTCAGGAAACAGATGAGTTTAGGCATGGCCGACTCTACACTAGGCCGGAGCCTTAGATGTGGCAACGTGGCTTAGCTGTCAAACAGTGGGCCTACAGTTTCAGAATAATTATTACATTTTATATGTATTAGAGTTCGTCTGGGTTAATAAATTAAGCAAAATACTTTTTAGAACTACTACTACTAATACCACTTACATCTGATGTCTGGTTCATCACAGTCAGACACTACAAAATAAAAATAAACGCAACCTGTTTCCTGCTGCCACTTCCACTTAAATGAACACTCAATTCGCTTTGTAAATTGTCACTTGAGCTAGAAAAATTCACTATTAGGTCACCGTGAAGCCATTCTTGCTGGTCTTGATTCCCTTTCACTATCAATCTTTTCGTAGGTATGCCCAGATGCATGCCCTCGTTGGCATGTCCAGATGAGTTCTATTAACTGTCTTTTTCTGTGATATTTGGGAGGTCCAGAAAACATTGTAGGTACCACACTGTGGTTTAAAATAGGTCTTATCCTTTGAAATGTTTGTAAATTATTGTCTTTATTCTTATAAATATAACCAACCCTTACGAGGAATACATTTCACCCACTTCTGTTTATGTCCTTCATTGGAAGCACTAATTGCTAGTGCAACCTGGTACTACACACTTTGCAGGCTTATCTTTATAGTTTCGTTTGTGCAGGTAAATAATTAGAAATACATTAAAAATCACCTTCCATTCTTCTTGTTTACTCTGGAAGGTTATGTCTGGTCGAAGCACATTTGCTAGTGCAACCTGGTACCACACACTTTGCAGGCATCTTTTTATCTTTATAGTTTCGTTTGTGCAGGTAAATAATTAGAAACACATTAAAAATCACCTTCCAATCTTATTTTTCACTCTGGAAGATTACACTAATGACATGACAACAAACAAAAGCTCAGCCTGATATCCAGTGTTGCCATATTTCAATGCTCCGGCCTAGTGAGTACAGTCGGCCATGGTTTAGGTCAACAAACTGTTTCGCCAACGTTTCGGTAAAAAGAGACTCCCTCTTTTTCTTGACCTAAACCCAACCATCTGTTTCCTGAATAGTATTCAAAGAGCCCCAAACAGTTGAGCTGATATCCTTGAATATCTCACTCGCCGCCTCTGACTGCAAAGCTTCTGAATTATGTTGTTTCTTGTTTTTGCAAAGGCCTCTTGATACTGTAGCATTTCATTCAAGTATTACCATGTGACGTCAGTTGTTCTGTCATCTTTCGCTACTTGGAATCCCTTTGTTTCATCTACTGATAACTACCGCTGACTGGAGAAAAGGAAAACCTCGCTGAGGATTCTAAGAATGTCGGCATACAATTATGACTATCGTACGGACGTTGTGAACGATCCTTTTGTGGTACGGAATGTGGACTGTATTGACTGTGTATCGGAAAAGTGGATCGGACTTCTGGGTCAGAAACCGACGAATTCTCACGATTTCGACTAAATACCGCTCGTCACGCAAAAGGTATTTCTGTAAAAATCTGTGCCTGATGTTTTATCTGATACCAGCATTTAGGATGTCATAGACTGTATCATCATCATAGTCACAATGTCTTAACAGACATGTTGTAAACTCGTAAAATGCATCAAGTCGGAGCTAGAGTATTGCCGACACGAATATTATCAATAGTTCTGAGAACTGTAGCTCGCCATCGTTCACGATTTACTGTCAGTTCAGTGCGCTCTTGATACCCATATCCAGCAACTGTTTCGTCGTATCCACCCAGCATGTAGGGGAACGACCACGGCGCCGCCCACTCGGAGCATGACCCTGAACTACAAGTTTCTCCCTATTATCGCTTCTGTGTATATGTCTGAAAAAAGTAAGCATTCTCGTCGACACAATGGAGGATAGTCTCTTTGGACTACCGAGCTCATCCAGTATGGAAACGTTAGTTCGATGGGCGGTATAAGGAACTCTCAGCATTCTCCTCCACGTCCACATTTCAAAAGCAACTATGCGAGCTCGATCTGCCTTTTTAACTGTCTAAGTTTCCGAGGCATACAAAAATATGGAGAACACAAGAGACTGAACCAGCGACATTTTGGTAGCTTTAGTGATCTTGTGCACAGCTATCCGAATTGTCGATCAAAAAACCGAGGTACACAAAACTTTGAGCTACTTCACAACGGCCCATTGACTTTATTTCTCGATGATTATCATGCTCTCTATCTACGATCATAACCTTGGTCTTGTTGTAGTTGATACCAAGACCATATGCTGCACTGTGTTGTTCTAAAATGTTTAATAGAGCTATTAGTTCTTCCTGAGAAACGGCAATAAGGGTTGTATTGTCAGCAAATCTTAAGTTGGATATTTTGCATCCGCCAATAGTTATATCGCCATTCCAGTTGTCCAATACCTGTCTCACCACAAAGTCAAGAGTAAATGTTAAATAACATCGGAGATAATACACATCCCTCACGAACTCCTTTTCTGGTTGCAGTTTGACTAGACAGGTTACCATCAATTCTTACACGATCCGAATTAGACTCGTAGAGTTGCTGTATGAGAAATACTAAGTGGTAAGGAACTCCCATAGAGATGAGGATTTCCCGCAGTTTAGGCCACTTTACGTTATCAAACGCCTTAGAATAGTCCACAAAGCAGATAAAAACTGGAAAATAATGCTCTCTGGCCTTTTCAATGATCTGTCTTAAGTTTAAGGTAAAGTACTCCAAATACCTAGGCTGCGAAGTATCTTATGACAGAAGTAAAGACATAGAAGAAAAAGTTAATAAATTATGGAATATTTGCGGAACTATCAGGAGAGCATTAAAAAGTATAACAAGTAAAGAATCTCGAATGAAATTTTACAAGACGATAGCTGTTCCAAACCTCTTATACGGTAGTGAAACTTGGACAACAACAAAACAAGAAGAAAATAGGATAGAAACACAAAAAATGACATTTCTAAGAAGAGTGAAAGGTTGCACAAAATTAGACAGATTAAGAAAGAGAGATATACGAGAGGAATTAAACATTTTCGATATAAACGAAAAAATAAAATAAATGGAAAGGACATGTAGAACGAATGCACGAAAATAGGATTCCAGCCTGAGCCAGATTTTATCAATGCTCTGGAAGAAGAGATCTCGGAAGACTGAGAAAAAGATGGGTATCATCCAAATCATCCCATCCATATTTTATGTTCAAATGACAAAATCATCAAAAAAAAAAATAGAATGCATGCTGCTGCTGAGAATGAATCCGTAGAAGGTCAAGAATAAGAAGAAGAAGCAAATCATTGAAAGGCGAATGAATACAACAGTCCAAAGAGAACAGCAGAGAAATTAGGTTAGCAAAATTTTAGTGTATATTTCAATGCCAATACCTCTCACAAGGCGTAGCCTTTAAGGTGGCAATATTTATACAACACAGTACAAATAAATGAAATCATAACAGGCAAAGTGCCTAAAACCTGAAGTGAAAAAGAAGAAGAAGTAATAATAATTAGGCATGGGTACTGTATAGAATTCAAGCAGAAATATTCATCTAAACATGTATCGATTGTCATGTATCTTTCTTTTCAAACACCTTTACTAACATCCGAGTCGGAATAAGAATGCGATGTACCGCAATGAATCAAACTGAACGGGCATTTCCATTCACAGCGAACGTCGTGTTTCCTTGTTCATAAACACGTAAAGCACATTCACCTGCTCAAATCAGGAGGGTTTACTCGGAATAATCAATATGGATCTTTCGATTATGGTCATTCTCCATCGCAACGTCACCACGAAGGAATTACTGATTGCTGATTAACGCTGTCGACGGCTTAATGGTGGGAAAGTGCACTCTCCGTTTTTTAGGTATTTTAGAAACAGTTACAGACAGAAAAATAGACAATCGGTAGCAATGATCACAGTTAACTAAAATAATAGAAATTATACAACACTACAGTACACTGTGTCCCAGAACGAATCCCGAAAAAAGAAATCGCACTTAGGATTCGGAATCTAAAGCCGATATCAAAAGGAACTATTCTCAAATTCGCATTTGTTACAGAGAAATCAACATTGGAAGTTTTGTTGTAAAGATGATTGAAACGTGTGTCATCATCATCATAGTCACAATGTCTTAACAGACATCTTGTGAACTCGTAAAATGCATTAAGTCGGAGCTAGAGTATTGCCGACATGAATATTATCAATAGTTTTGAAAACTGTACCTCGCCATCGTTCGCGATCTACTGTCCGATAGGTGAGGGGAGTATTGTGATCGCGAAAATTTTCGATTTTGAGATAATACACTTTTTGGGCGTTTTATGATGCCATCACGAAAATCCACGTCACCCATTTCCGTCGGTCTGTCTGTCTGTCGGTCTGTCTGTTGGCGTTTTTCTAGCCTCCTAATTTCAGTAACCGCTACATAGTTTTTGATGAAATTTGGGTGGTGATATGGTGTAGGCTCGTAGTAGGTAATGTTGCTACAATTTTGAAAATCGGTGCATGGGCGGCGGAGTAATTAGCAAGAAACGAAAAATTTCAAATATGCGTCAAACTTCGTTTTTAGGCATTCTAGGGGTTCCTGATCATTTTCTACTTTTTTTGGTGGGGGTGAAATTGGGGTGGTCGAGGGGTGGAGGGCTGTAAAGCTGAAAAATTTGTTGCACCCATAATAGGTTGTCTACTGACCTGAGAGAGAAAGACCTAGTGGTGTAATACACTTTTTTAGGTCCATCCGAACATTGCCTTGTGTATTACAGGGACCAAGGGACTTGAATTTTCCGATGTACATATACATACGAATATATTGCTTTAGATCGTTCTGTATTTTATAATGTTGAAATTACTGAATTGATGTTAATGATATTTCGGCACAGTATTACTACCTTGGCGAAGATGGAAAATGCGTATGATTTTTAAAAATCGTCTCAGTGGCGGCGCAGCAATAGTAAAAAAACTAAAAATATGAAAACAGCTCAAACTTCGTTTTTAGGCATTTTAGGGGTTCCTGATCATTTTCTAATTTTTTTGGGGTAGGGGTGAAATTAGGGTGGTTGGGGGTGGGGGGTTGTAAATCCGAAAAATTTGATGTACTCATAATAGGCTGTCTACTGACCTACGAGAGAAAGACCTAGCGGCATAATACACTTTTTTAGGTCTATCCGAACATTGCCTTGCCGATTACAGAAACCAAGGGACTTGAACTATCTGATGCATACAAAATACATACGAGTATTACTTTGGATCGTTCTGTATTGTGTACGTGGAAACTTCTGAATTGACTTTAATGACATTTTGACACAGATTTATTACCGCGACGAGTATGAAAAGTGCGTATTGTTTTTAAAAATCATTTCAGTGGCGGCGCGGCAATAATGAAAAACTAAAAATATAAAAAACAGCTCAAACTTCGTTTTAGACGGTGTAGCGGTTTCTGATCATTTAATTTTTTTTTGTTGGGGGTGAAATTGGGGTGGTTCGGGGGTGGGGGTTTGTAAAACTCAAAAATTTGTTGTATTCATGATAGATTGTCTATTTACCTGTGAAAGAAGCACCCTTTAGTATCTAGACTATAGTTTCATGCTGTGGGAAAATAATAAAACTGGTATCACCGCAATGCGTGAGAAGTACTGAGTCAATCAACTTGACCCCATTTTTTTTTCTGCCGACGCCCATGCTTCGTGTTGGTCTTCGGACACGCAATTAGGCCGTTTTTACGCTACGTTGGACACCCTGGACACCACCAATGATAAATTCGATTATTTTAAGTGTAAATAACTGTAAACTTGAGTTATTTACTGCAACTGTTTTGTCTGCCTCAAAAAAACGCGATGCATCTTTTTGCGTCTTGCTGACGTTTCCGTAATGGAAGAAGAACTGGCATGCAACACAATATACAGGGTGTCTCAAAAGCGAGTGCAGAATCAGAGCTGAAACTTTACTGATGATTTAAATCTTTTTTGATTTCAATCTTTTTTCCGATTTAATTCGTCTGATTTAAAACCTTTTGTCAGCTTAGTGATTTATGATTTGTTATTTAAATATTTTTCGATAGAGATTTGACAAAAAGACTCAAAATCATTTGCTATTCAGCATACATGATTTTAAATAATGATTTTTAGATTTAAAATCATTTTTTGCAACAAACGATTTAAATCATAAAAAAGGATTTAATTTAAGACAAGAATGCTAAAATCATATTATGATTTTTGATTTAAATCAATTTCTTCCTTCAAAAGAATTTAAGATTTAAATACCTTTTACTTCCCACACCGATAGGTGAGGGGAGTATTGTGATCGCGAAAATTTTCGATTTTGAGATAATACACTTTTTGGGCGTTTCATGATGTCTACATAACGAAAATCCACGTCACTCATTTCCGTCGGTCTGTCTGTCTGTCGGTCTGTCTGTCGGTCTGTCTGTCTGTCGGTCTGTCTGTCTGTCTGTCTGTCTGTCGGTCTGTCTGTACGCGTTTTTCTGTCCTCGTGATCTCAGTAACCGCTGCATGGATTTTGATGAAATTTAGGAAGCGATGTGCTGTGGGGTCGTAGTAGGTAATGCTGTTATAATTTTGAAAATCGGTCCATTGGCGGCGGAGTAATTAGCAAAAAACGAAAAATTTCAAATATTCCCCAAACTTCGTTTTTAGGCGTTTTAGGTGTTCCTGATCATTTTCTACTTTTTTTGGGTGGGGGTGGAAATTGGGGTGGTTGGGGGTTGGGGGGTTGTAAAATTGAAAAATTTGTTGTATTCATAATAGACTACCCAATCACCTGTTAAGGAAGACCTAGCGACATAAATAACTTTTTTAGGTCTATCCGAACATTGCCTTATGCCTATTACAGAAACTAAAGGACTTAGAATTTTTCTGGTGTAAACATATGAGTATTGCTTTAGATCGTTCTATATTATGTAACGAAGAAACTGTTCAATTGATTTTAATGAAATTTTGTATTACTATCATGTCGAGGATGGAAAATGCGTATGGTTTTTATAAATAGTGCCAGTAGCGGCGCAGAAATAATAAAAAAACTAAAAATATAAAACCAGCTCAAACTTCGTTTTTAAGTGTTTTAGAAGTTCCTGATCATTTTCTGAGTTTTTTTGGGTGGGGGTGAAATTGGGGTGGTTGGGGGGTGGGGGGTTGAAAAATTGAAAAATTTGCTGTATTCATAATAGGCTGTCCACTGACCTGTGAAGGAAGATCTAGCGACATAAATCACCTTTTTAGATCCATCTGAACATTGCCTTGCCTATTACAGAAACCAAAGGACTTAGAATTTTTTCTGGTGTATTCATACGAGTATTGCTTTAGATCGTTCTATATTATGTAACGAAGAAACTGTTGAATTGATTTTAATGAAATTTTGACACAGTATTACTACCGTGGCGAGGATGGAAAATGCGTATGGATTTTATAAATCGTGCCAGTGGCGGCGCAGAAACAATAAAAAAACTAAAAATATAAAAACAGCTCAAACTTCTTTTTTAAGTGTTTTAGAGGTTCCTGATCATTCACGGAGTTTTTTTGGGTGGGGGCAAAATTCGGGTGGTTGGAGGGTGGGGGGTTGAAAAACTGAAAAATTTGCTGTATTAATAATAGGCTGTCCGCTGACCTGTGATGGAAGACCTAGCGACATAAATCACCTTTTTAGGTCCATCTGAACATTGCCTTGCCTATTACCGAAACTAAGGGACTTAGAATTTTCTGTATACATACGAGTATTTATCGCTTTAGATCGTTTTGTATTTTGTAACGTGGAAACTATTAAATTGATTCTAATGAAATTTTGGCACATTATTATTACTGTGGTGAGGATGGAAAACGCGTATGCTTGTTAGAAATCGTGTCAGTGGCAGCGTAGCAATAATCAAAAAACAAAAAATATGAAAAAAGCTCAAACTTCGTTTTTAGATGTTTTAGGGGTTCCTGACCGTTTTGTACCTTTTTTGGGTGGGGGTTGTAAAACTGAAAAGTTTGTATTATTGATAATAGGCTGTTCATTGACCTGTGCAGGACAGACCTAGCGGCATATGACAATTGGGGGGGGGGGGGGGCGAGGGGGGGGGGGGGGGGTACTGGCGATGATTTTGTTGCAAGGGGATCTCAGACTATATCTTTATGCTATGGGAAAATAATAAACTGGTATCACCGTAATGTGTGGGAAGTACTGAGTCAATCAACTTGACTCCATTTTTTAAAATTATATTGATGTGTGAATTTATGATTTAAATCTTTTTGAAAAGGATTTGTTTCAGCTCTGTGCAGAATTTTTTTGAACGTTTGTTTTGAAACAAAGAGAAAAAAAGGATAAAGAATTGAGAGATGGAAGAAATGAGTAAGTAAGTGTTGTTGAAGATTTTTAAATAAATATTTTTTAGGATCAGCCTTCAGCAAAGGGTTAAGGCCCATGGCGCTGTAGAAGCGCTATGAGAGGAGAAGAATCGGTGCACGTTAGATTTGAAGCGCTACAGGTTGTAACCGGCGGGAAACAAATACCCCGGCAGCTGATTCTACAGCGTCGAAGTCCTCCAAAAGAAGGAATGCTGGAGGTTCAGGGAGTAGGGACCTCGACCTGGTAAGGATGGGCTCGCAGGGCCTCTCTAGTGGTTCTTGTTCGGACTGTTATTATCTGGGAGAGCTCACTCGAACGTCTTTCGTGACAGAATCTGTAAAACAGGGACACGTCAGCCACCCTTCTTTGATGCTCCAGGCTGTGGAGGTCCTTTGTGAGGTTAGGCGTATCGATTAGTCCAATTGCCCAGAAGCTTTAGAGAATGCTTCGCGGCGCATCCTTACACATGGGAGCAATACTCCAACGATGGTCGGATCTGTGCCTTGTAGAGCAACAGTAGTTGATCTGGTGTATACAGCTTCCTACAGCGGAACAAAACTCCAAGCTTCTGGGATGCCATTTTAGCAATACTGACGACGTTGTCGTGCCAGGACATGTTATTGTTGATATTGATCCCCAAAAGCTTGAGGGAGGGTGACTACACTATTGGGAGACCCTCCATTTCCACAATTGGTAAGAGACTTCTTTGTCAGTGTTACTGCTTGACCTTTCTGTATCTTGACTTGCCTGGTTCCATGCACGATATTAATGTACTGTCGTCTGCGAAGCTGTAGATTGGATTGAATGTTATTTCTAGCAGCTCGTTGATGTACAGCAGAACTATACTGTTATACTAAATAAACTTTACTATTATTATTTTAAGGATTTAAATTTGTTCTTTTTCTTCTTTCATGTGCCGTATCAGGTCCTCCTGACGTTGGCGATCACTATGGCTAGAGCGGATCTATCTTCCGCCATACGGAACAGTTGTGCTGCACTGCGTCTTTCCGTCCATTGTCGTATATTACGGAGCCAAGATTGTTGTCGTCTTCCAGGTCCTTCGACACCTTCGACCGTCGATTTTGCCTTTCAATATTAGTTGTAACAAACGATATTTTTCACCTCTTAGTATGTGGCCCAAATATGCAATTTTACGACACTTAATAGGTCTGTTCGCAGAGAGAATCACAAACCAGTCAGAGCCAATCAGTATTCGCCATTGCAGTTGCTTAACTATTTCTGACTAGTACTGGCCAATCAAATTGACGCTGACTAGTTTGTGCTTGCTCTGCGAACAGCCCTAATGGTGGTCAACAATTGTCTCTCTATATTCGCCCTACGTAAGACTTCGGTGTTCGTTACATGGTCTATCCAGCATTCTTCTGTGTAGCCACATCTCGAATGCTTCCAGGCGATTCATAGTTGATACTTTTAGGACCGATTTTATCAACATGCATATTTAACAAAGACTTTGACAAAGCTTTTCTATTGGATGTTGTTTAGCAAAAGCTTTCTATTGGGTATTGCGGGCTAGGTTAATAAGTATCATACAATAGTATTTTATTAATATTGGAAACAAAACGTCAAAGCTTGATGACACTTTCATTAAAAATATTTTAGAATTCATGGATCAAAATCATAGTAGAAAATCAGAACAAAGTGATTGATTTGCAAATCAATGCTAGATTTTTAATGTTTACCTTATAATTATTGTATAATTACCAATTGCAATTGCAGTCAGATTGATTATAGACTGGATGCATGTTTGTTATAGAATAGACCTTCTTATAGAAATATTCACAGAGGATGTCAAGATTGTAGGCACTGCGTAAAAAGCACCGTAGTGCAGAAACACGTTTATTTAAAGCACCTTATTCACTTTCTGACTATACGAAAGGTTTCTAGTTTAGGAAAAATAACGATATACGTTATACTTTTGCCAGAACGCAAGGCTTTGCTGTTAAGCAGGATAGGCAACCAGTAATGCACGCTTGCATCGTGTGTGTCTATAATAGCTTTGTGAAATGCAATAAAATGTTATTTTTACCCTTTTTCACTATAATACAAAGGTATATTGGAGGTATTTATAATTATTATCGATTGTAAATTATTGTTTTATCAAAATAATGCAGTAATTTGAATTTCTTGTCATCATCATCATTACATTAACAGTACATTTTATCCAGTGATCAAATGTGTCGGTTTTGTAGGATCTGATTGGTTGAGATTAGCAATTGCTAAACTCTTTGTTAAACAGGAAACTGCAAGTTTTTACCCATTTAGGATGGAAAATCAGAGTTGAAAGGATACTAGAGAGTTCACAATGGTTGATTATATATAAAGCATGTCTTTTTTCATCTTTTTGAAGTAAATTTCAAGAGAAATCAATAATTTTCAGGGAACTTTGACAGATGCAAGTTCTTGAATGGGCTGCTCTGATTGGTCAAAACCTTTGTCGTGTTGATAAAATCGAGCCTTAGAGTCCACGTTTCCATCGCATAAAGCAGTATCGACCATACATAGCATCGAGTCATTTGTTGTCTCAATTTCAAATTCAGTGTGTTGTCACAAAGTAAAGATCGCATTCTGTTGAAACCCAAATTTGTTAGGAAAATTGATCTTTTTGAAAATTGACCTTTCGTATCAGCTACAACCCCTCTGAGTAGAACAAGTCTAGCTCAAGAGGGAGTCACTTGTAGACTTTATATACCTCGAAGGAGTGATATATGCACAGAATGTGATCTATCCAATTTTATAACTGAACGTTTCACCGCGGGCGGGACGTTAGCTGAATTTCGATCTAGTCGGAGACAAATCGCCTGCAGACTAATAAAGTGGATGAAGGACGGTTTTAATAAAAAGAAAAGCGTCGAATACGTATGAGAATACTTTGCCGGTTCTCGTACGGATCGGGGTAAGTTATATGATGAGAAATAATAGGAAACCCTTCGGGTATGCTAGGGCATCAAGTAACTCTGGTGCCATGCGGATCCAATTTCTATTTTCGAGCTTTCTTGTGGAAGCTTTGTAATCGAAAATGAGAGACTACAATACATGCAGATTTTCTTAGAAGTTTCTGCTATTACTGTCACGTCTTTTGAAGGTGATTTAATTATAGACATACATACACAAGACCAGATCTTAAACTTAAGACAAATTATTGAAAAAGCCAGACAGCATTATTTTCCTGTTTTTATCTGCTTTGTGGACTATTCTAAGGCGTTTGATAACGTAAAGTGGTCTAAACTGTGGGAAATCCTCATCTCTATGGGAGTTCCTTATCACCTGGTGTTTCTCATACAGCAACTCTATCAGTCTAATTCGGCTCGCGTAAGAATTGATGGTAACCTGTCTAGTCAAACTGCAACCAGAAAAGGAGTTCGTCAGGGATGTGTATTATCTCCGATATTGTTTAACATTTACTCTGAATTTGTGAAGAGACAGGTATTAGACAACTAGAATGGCGGTGTAACTATTGGCGGAAGCAAAATATCCAACTTAAGATTTGCTGACGATACAACCCTTATTGCAGCTTCTCAGGAAAAACTAGTAGCTCTATTAAACATCTTAGAACAACGTAGTGCAGAGTATGGTCTTGGTATTAACTACAATAAGACCAAGGTTATGATCGTAGATAGAGAGCATGATAATTATCGAGAAATAAAGTCAATAGGTCGTTGTGAAGTAGTTCAAAGTTTTATATACCTCGGTTCTTTGATCGATAATTCGGGTAGCTGTGAAAATGAGATTCGACGGCGCATTCAACAGGCACGTGTGGCCATGATAAAGCTTACTAAAATATGGCGTGACCATAACATCACTAAAGCTACAAAAATTTCGCTGGTTCAGTGTCTTGTGTTCCCCATATTTTTGTATGCCTCGAAAACTTGGACTGTTAAAAAGGCAGATCGAGCTCGCATAGACGCTTTTGAAATGTGGGCATGGAGGAGAAAGCTGAGAGTTCCTTATACGGCCCATCGAACTAACGTCTCCATACTGGATGAGGTCGGTAATCCAAAGAGACTATCCTCCATTGTGTCGACGAGAATGCTTACATTCTTCGGACATATACACAGAAGCGATAATATGGAGAAACTTGTAGTTCAGGGTCATGCCCCGAGTGGGCGGCGCCGTGGCCGTCCCCCTACACGCTGGGTGGATACGACGAAACACTTGCTGGATATGAGTGTCAAGAGCGCCACTAAACTGACAACAAATCGCGAGTGATGGCGAGCTACAGTGCTCTGTGTGCCTTAAGCACAATTTATATCTAAGAGGTACTAATATGTTTCTACTATTCTATAAACTAAACTCAAAAAACTATACTTAAACAAATTTCCTACCTTCAGCCATCTCATATTTTTTGGAACTACCTCGTTGGTGAGAGTTTAGAAACATATTTCAATTGATAAAATATAATTTTTTTTCGGTGAGTAGATCAATAAATGTAGACCTTACTTGGGATCTTACGTTATAAATACTCATTTAATAACATACTACTTCCATCTGCTTTTGACTGGACTGAATAACATCACTAAAGCTACCAAAATGTCGCTGGTTCAGTCTCTTGCGTTCTCCACATTTTTATATGTCTCGGAAACTTGGACTGTTAAAAAGGCAGATCGAGCTCGCATAGATGCTTTTGAAATGTGGACGTGGAGGAGAATGCTGAGAGTTCCTTATACTACCCATCGAACTAACGATTCCATATTGGATGAGCTCGGTAATTCAAAAAGACTATCCTCCATTGTGTCGACGAGAATGCTCACATTCTTCGGACATATTCACAGAAGCGATAAGATGGAGAAACTTGGCCGTCCCCTCACGCCGGGTGGATACGGCGAAACAGTTGCTGGATATGAGTATCAAGAGCGCCACTGAACTGACAGAAAATCGCGAACGATGGCGAGCTACAGTTCTCAAAACTATCGATAATATTCATGTCGTCAATACTCTCTAGCATTTTACGAGTCCACAACATGTCTGCTAAAACATTGTGATTATGATGATGATTAACTGGACTATCTATCCCAATTCTGAAACCAAATCGACAAACTCTCGTAATCTTGCCAGTCCACTACAGTTCTCAAAACTATTGATAATATTCGTGTCGGCAATACTCTCTAGCATTTTACGAGTCCACAACATGTCTGTTAAATCATTGTGACTATGATGATGATTAACTGGACTATCTATCCCACTTCTGAAAACAAATCGACAAACTATCGTAATCTTGCCACTCCATTTCCGAGACATCCACCAACAATTTTTATAAACTGGTATTTGCACAACAAAGTTAATAAAGTAATAAAAACGTTAAAGGTGTAATTTAGCGCTTGCTAATAATTATCTTTAAGGTATACTTACAAGTTTATGGTTCACTTCTCCAGAGAGATAGCGATCTTGAATATGGTCACGGTCACTTACCTGCAAAATAAAACGAGAATAACATATTAAAGATCGGTCAGAAGTTGTTTGTCATTTTTATTGACTGTTTAGTTGGTTATTAAGGAGGTGAAAGTATGTGGGGTGGTGTCATCATTAGCATTTTACGGTTCTGTAGGTTAGTGTTTATTATATTACATTTTTTAATGTTCAATGCTAAAAGTTACAGTATTTTTGTCGTATCCTTGCTTTTACTTCCCACACCGATAGGTGAGGGGAGTATTGTGATCGCGAAAATTTTCGATTTCGAGATAATACGCTTTTTGGGCATGTTATGATGTCTACATAACCAAAATCCACGTCACTCATTTCCGTCGGTCTGTCTGTCGGTCTGTCTGTCGGTCTGTCTGTCGGTCTGTCTGTCTGTAGGTCTGTCTGTCTGTCTGTCTGTTGGCGTTTTTCTAACGTCGTAATCTCAGTAACCGCTGCATGGACTGTGATGTAATTTGGGCAGCGGTATGCTGTGGGGTCGTATAATCGGTGCGTAGGCGGCGGAGTAATTAGCAAAAAACAAAAAAAATTAAATATTGATGAAACTTCGTTTTTAGGCATTTTAGGGGTCCCTGATCATTTTCTACTTTTTTTTTGGTGGGGGTGAAATTGGGGTGGTTGGGGGTTGGGGGGTTGTAAAATTGAAAAATTTGTTGTATTCATAATAGACTACCCACTGACCTATGAAGGAAGACCTAGCGACATAAATAACTTTTTTAGGTCTATCCGAACATTGCCTTATGCCTCTTACAGAAACTAAAGAACTTTTTTCCAATGTATACAGGCTGTCCATTTAGTGTGTAATTCTTCGATATCTCGCAAGGTATAGCTGAAGAAAATCACAAATACAAAAGTTATTTGGTTACTTGTGATGCATATCCTAAAAATATTTTGAAATATACAGGGTGTTGCGGGAAAGTAGGATAGAGATCAACTTGATTTTTTTATATGGAACTATAACTTTCTCTCAAGTTCTTCTAGTGTCCATCATTGATCTCTATTCAACCCTAAAATATTTTTGGAATCGGTTGCGACGTTCCCAAGTAATAATTTATTTTCTATTAATTTCCGCATTTGCAAGGTCGCAAGTAATACGTTCAAATTGATATATTCCTTTAACTTTTCTCAATAATATTACACAGCGAGTTACTTGAATATTAAGCGGATATTATTCTGGATGCTACTAGCAATTTGTATCTACAGGGTGTTTTTGGCAGAATTTTAAATTCCTGCAACTTAAAGGTCGTTTTACTTTGTTTTTTTAAACGTAACACCCTGTCTATTTTATTTTAAATCGAAATATCTACAAATACTCTATCTCGCCTTGTAATATTTTTTTTCGCGTTTTCGACGTTGCCAAGTTATAAATCATTTTCCCAAATTTTTAAACAAGTATCCCCGATTTTAATTTATTTTAAATAGAATCCTCTACTTATTTTTATTGCAATTAATTGCGCATGTCGAATTTAGTAAGATCTCACAATTTCAAAATTTTGTTTGTATTAATTAATGAGATACGGCAACACCGCTTTTTCAGTAAACGGTACCGGAACGCTTAAATTTTTCCAAAACTGCCACAGCTGAAGAGGTGAAATTCAATACAAAAGTTTGTATTATTGATAATAGGCTGTTCATTGACCTGTGCAGGAAAGACCTAGTGGCATATGACAATAATTTGGGGGGGGGGGGGGTATGGGAAAATAATAAACTGGTATCACCGTAATGTGTGGGAAGTACTGAGTCAATCAACTTGACTCCATTTTTTTATATGTGATGGGCCAAGTGATAAATGGGTCATTATGCATAATGCCCAAGCATTATGAAAAATGACAAATATAATAGGGCAATTTGATAATAACAGCCCAAATAATTAAATTGACCAGCCATTACACATAAAGGAGGTGAAAGTATGAGGGGTGGTGTCATCATTAGCGTTTTACGGTACTATGGGATAGTGTTTATTATATTATATAATATATTTAAAAATATTAAACTTTATAATGCCCGATGCTAAAATTAGTCATACGGATAATGAAAAATGCGATATTGAAGATTGTAGATTTTTATTTTAGATGAACTTGAAGATCTGAATATTTTTATTTTCGTTAAACGAGACCGAATCTCAAAACTGCGGCCGGATTTGTAATAAGAGCCCTGAAGTTATCAAGGTCATGAGATTCTGTCTTGATATAGCAGGCCAAATAAAGATTTTAGATTTTTATATCAGGAAGGTATATGAACATTTTTATTTTCGTTTAACGAGACTGAAACTCAAAATGTGGCCGAATATGTAATTAGCGCCCTCTTATTATCCAGGACACTATAGAAAGCCAAATAAAGATTTTGGATTTTTATTTTAGGTGAACTTGAAGATCCAGGGGTCTGAATATTTTTATTTTCGTTAAAAGAGACTGAAACTCAAAACCAAGGCCGGTTTTGTAATTAGCGCCCTCAAATTATCTAGAACCAAAGATTCTACCTTTCAAAGATTTTAAATTTTCGTCTCAATATTTTTGTTTTCGTTAAACGAGATTGAAACTCAAAACTGCTGCCGGATTTGTAATTGGCACCCTCTTATTATCCAGGATAGGTGGTTTTATCATTTTAGTAAACCAAATAAAGATTGCATTTTTTTTTTATTTTGGGTGAACTTTATGATTCAGGGATCAGAACATTCTTATTTTCGTTATATGAAACCGAGACACAAAACTGCGGCTGGATTTGTAGTTAGCACTCTCAAGTTATCCAAGACAAGAAGTTTTGTCTTGATAGAAAGCGAAATAAAGATTTTAGATTTTTCGTTTCGGTGTACTTGATGATCCTGGGGAATCAACATTTTCATTTCCGTTAAACGAGACTGAAACTCAAAACTTTGTCAAGTAATCGAGGACAGGGGCCAAATAAAGATTTTAGATTTTTATATCAGGTGAATTTGAGGCTCTGGGGTATGAACATTTTTATTTTCGTTTTAGTTTCGTTATGTCATTTTTATTATTATTGTTATCTCTTTATTTCTGTATCGTCATATTCAATACACGTTTATAAATGAATGTGGGGCGAAGTCTAGCAGACAGCTACCCCAATAGTTAATAAAAACAAGTATAACAATTTAACACACATGCAAAAGGCTCCATCACATTTGAAAATACATATAAAATAAAACAAATATACACAAATTCAGGAAAAACCAAAAACATTGAAATATAAAGTGCCAAAAGAAGTGTGAATTGGAAAAAATGCCTAAGGACAGCTTCTTTTTTGATTATCCAGATATTAACGTTGGATTTGAAATTATTAATCGATATATCTTTAAATATATCATTGATCTTATTGTAAATAGTAACAGCGTTATATGTAAAACATTTCATAAATATAGAACGACGAAATTTGGGAAGGGCAAGTGTATTAATACATCTCACATTTAAGTCATGCATGTCACGTCTAAAAACTAACGTTCTTCTAAGGTATGGTGGATTTGATGTGTAAGAAGTATACGGTGGACTAAAACAGATGTGTAATATTGATAAACATTTTCCATTTTTAGCCCTCCTAATTCGTTAATTTTATTTGAAATTTTATCATCCTTTCTGAGGCTAAAAAGAAATCTACAGCAATAATTTTAAATCTTTTGTAGTCGATATTTCATAGCGTAAGATAGGAAAGGATAGTAGAGCGTAATAGCATGATTCAAAATAGGAAAGACCAAATACTCAGATAGCTTTTTCCGAAGCCCAGCATTTAATATACCACCATTACGACAGAGAAGTTTTTTTTACTAAAAGCGTAATATACTCCCCAAGTTTTAGCTTACAGTCAAAAATTACTCCAAGGTTTTTTACTTTTTCAACAACAGCAAGCTTTTCTTCTATTCTTAAATCAAGTGACTGTACAACAAGTTCTTGAGATGGCGGAAAAAAAGAAGAACTTGACATTTATCAGAATTGAGCCTCAGGTTGTGTCTTGATGAGTATTTATGCATTTCTTCTAAATCCTGTTTGATACAAGCAGATGCTATGCTGACAAATTTTGTCATTTGTGTGTGCCCATAATATCTGTAACATACACTGTCGATTGACATGTTTAAGCACAGTGGTAACACAGTAAAAAAAGTACCTCTATTATAACTGCTTTAGAACAGTGTCATATTGATGCCCAGATTTCACTACCTCGACCTCAAAGGTCAAACGAAATTCCACCGGGAAAAAATCTCCATGGGGACCTGTAAAGGCCCGTTCACATTTGCATATTAATGATTCATCTTGTTTCCATTGCGCGGAGCATTCAAAAAGCAGGGACACAGGAAAGGATGGCCGTCTGATACGTTTCCATGGCACATCCATATTCATTAGTTCGATTCGGCCTGTACATAAATCATGATTGTCCCAAACAAACGACACGCACAACAAAAACTGGTATCGCTTGTTCCTTTGTACCTTTGTCAGGACCGTTTTAGGGCAACACTGAACCAAAAAAATGAAGTCAAGTTGATTGACTCAGTACTTCCCACACATTACGCTGATACCAGTTTATTATTTTCCCATAGCATGAAGCTTTAGTCTGAGATCCCCTTGCAACCAAATCATCGCTCGCCCGACGCAAAAAAGGTAGTTTATTCGGGACTGGTAGGCTTTAGGTATCCAAAAATTTCCTTGCGATTTTATTTTTTTCGTATAGAGGACCGTCTAATATTTCACTTTCGACAAAAAATTCTTGGCATTTTCACATTTTCACAAAAAAAAAATGTTTTAAAGACGCCGATTTTCACCATATATCGAAACCAAACAACAACGCAAAACAACCGAAACCACGACAAAACGGCAAAGTTATGATATGACTCGGAACGTGTTAGCACCCATCGTCCACTCAGATTCTGCGACGTTGCCACATCTCGCTAATCTTGATGCCTGCCGAATGAATGGAGTTCAATGTGTTATACCACTACTCGGGAATAGCAGGGGAATAGTAACTTATAAATATGAATGAAAATGCGACATACATCATATATATTAATGGGAAATTGAATGATAATAAAATGTATGTATAATATCTAGAGAGTTTAACTATTAGGGGTTTTGGAGGGGGCGTGGCATAATTGGAGTGCTGGGGAGGGTGGTATTTGAACACTTGAACACTAAAAATTTTCTTGTATTCATAAAATTAGGTCATGGGCCTTTTCTGCCGATCGCGTCTTGCGAGATGTGGCAACGTCGCACTGAGTGGACGATGGGTGCTATAACATGTTCCGTGTCATATCATAACTTTGCCGTTCTGTCGTGGTTTTGGTTGTTTTGTGTTGTTGTTTGGTTTCGATATATGGTGAAAGTCGGTGTTTTTAAACAAATTTTTTTGGTGAAAATGGCAAGAATTTTTTTGTCGAAAGTGACATATTAGACCGTCCTCTATACGAAAAAAGTAAAATCGCTAGGAAATTTTTGGATATCTAAAGCCTACCAGTCCCGTTTATTCTACTAGGTGCTTCTGTCACAGATCAGTGGACAGCTTATTATGAATACAACCCCAGTTTCACCCCCACCCAAAAAAAGTAGAAAATGATCAAGAACCCCTAAAACGCCCCAAAACATAGTTTGAGGAATATTTAAAATTTTTGTTTTTTTTTGCTAATTACTCCGCCGCCCATGCACCGATTTTCAAAATTATATGAACATTACCTGCTACGGCCCCGCAGCACATCGCTGCCCAAATTTCATCACAATCTATGCAGCGGTTAGTGAGATTACGTAGCGAGAAAAACTCGTACAGACAGACCGACAGACAGAGCCACAGACAGACCGACAGACAGACCGACGGAAATGAATGACTTTGATTTTCGTTATGTAGACATCATAAAACGTCCAAAAAGCATATTACCTCAAAATCGAAAATTTTTGCTATCACAATACTCCCCTCACCCATCGATGTGGAAAGTAAAAGTACGTCAAATCAAATAAGGTCAACATCAAGCTTGTCCCAGTGACATCAATTATTAATATAATGAACGGTCGTACATAACTTTTTGAGACATTCGAGTTATGATTACTGTACATGGAGCCAAAGACTGTCACGCATGAATCTAAGTTTGCTGGATATTAAAGCGTCTATTAAGTCGGTGAAGAAACGCGAAAAAAAGGTCATCATAGTTCATAATGTATTAACTACAAAACGGAGGCTATAGGTATATTGAAAAGAAATATTACTTCTAATTTTATATCATTTTGTAGAAAAGGTTCTTCGGATTGTGGAATAATAAAGTACTGCAGAGGTATAGGTTTTTACTTAAAAAGCCGACGTTTCGGCGTTTATTTTACGCCTTCTTCAGGGCTAACCAGCACATCCCTATAGCACAAAGGGGTAACATGTCCCTTTGGGTCAAATAACAAAAAACATTCCAGAAGATGTTTAAAAAAGAATAATAAATGTCTTTTGTCAACACATCTGATTTTTGGTGTTTGCTGCTGTACACTAGAGTGTCAAAAATCAGATACGTTAACAACCGGCATTCATTATACTTTTTTAAACATCTTCTGGAATGTCATTTGTTGTTTGACCCAGAAGGACATGTCATCCCTTGGTGCTATAGGGGTGTGCTCGATAGCCCTGAAGAAGGCGTAAAATAACGCCGAAACGTCGGCTTTTTGAGTAAAAATCTAAACCTCTGCAGTACTTTATTATCCCAAAATCCGAAGAACTTTTTCTACTAAATGGTAAAAGAGAAGCTGGGATAGGATTTACTTTCTACTGTATTACTTAATTTTATAGATAAATGGATAAAATAATTTTATATACACTTTAACTATTTTTTTTAATTAAAGCATGATACTCCATTCGATTTGAAGAGATCTGGTCCCATTACAAATGCAGTGTTGTCTGATATAAATCACATATGTATGACCGGCAGAATTATCATTATTAAAACGTGCTATGATTATCATCCGATTTGAATAAATTACCAATTCTAATGATTCGAGAACAGTGCCCGTCTGCGACGTAAATAATAATAAGGCCGGGAATTTATGGAGTATTTCTGCCCTGCGACACGTCTGAACAATGCCTTCAGATACAACCCGTTAATTACAAGTGACATTTGCTATCACACCATATGCTTTTTGTTAGAACAAGTAAATTCACTTTCGCAAGCTGGCCCAATAGGAAATGAATGAAAGAAAGAGAGAGGCTTTCTGGGGACTGTATTTATTTAGGGTGTGGTTGTAGTACACATGAGAAAAAATCATAAAAAAGTAAAACTTTAAGACAAACCACGGAAAACAAAAAAAAATGCGATCTAAATAGTAACTAAGCTATATCAAAAGGAATTATTCTAAAATTCGCATTTGTTACAGAGAAATCAACGTTTGAAGTTTGGTTGTAAAGATAACTGAAACGTGTGTGGCTCACTTTCACTTTCGGGAATTCCTTGCAAAAATGGATGTTCAGATTACGCTAACGGGTATTTTGAATGTTTTTGCTATTAAGAATAAACATATAATTTAATCATATTGTAACATCCTGTATATAGTATTGCTTATTTGTATTGTTAATTTCTTTTCTTTCAAAATGTTAGGTTAGATTATTGATATGTAAACGTCATCGAATCATCTGGAATTTTCGGGACTGACGGATGGGCATTCTAGAATGTCATCTGAGTGTCTTGAATTGAGGTTTCGAATTAAGAAAAAAATAAATTTTTTTTGTGATAAATCGAAAGATCACATATAAGTTTTATAACCAAACTGTTTTTGTTTTCTTTTTTTTTCGCAATAATTCAAAAGTTATATCGAAATAAAAATGGGATTTTGAATCGAGTACCGAAAACACGCCGACGGCTCCCGAACCCGTGTGACGTAACGATGACTGTTAAGATGCTCCTTTGACCAACGACCTCCTACATCGATACTAGACTCTAGATTCCCAGCCAATCGTGAAAATACTTGCTAGTAACTAGTGTATATTTGTTGCAATATAGCCGATGAATGAAGTTGCAGCTAGAAACGACTTCTACGATCGAAATAAATATCTTTTTGAATGTTTGAAATCAGATTACAGATTCCAGTAAGTACCTACAAATATGTCTTGTTGAAACTATCTGATGCATGTTCGGCTGGCCTAGTGGTTAGGGTGTTGGTTAGAACCCTCAGTGTAAATATGTATTATATGTTCTGTAAGTAATGTAAATAGTATAAATAACTAGATTTAGGATATAACAGCAAATAATTTTTTTTAAGTGGGTTTTTACCATTTTCCCGCAAAAGAATATAACTTTTTTTACCAGAAAAAATTGTGCTGAAGGATGAATTGCTTTGGTTAACTAATCATATGGGGTATATCAGACTTATCACATGCCAGGAGGTGATAAAACTTACATTAGCATGTCAAATAGGTATTATTTGTTGTAAATACAGCCTACCACCAGGCACCCGAGGGAGCACAACTGAGTTATGGGCTCAGTTCCCTTGGTTAAAATGTGAGCCCTAGGGCCAATCTCATGTATTATAAATACCACGACAAGTATTGTAATAATAATTAATCAATGAATGTGTTAAAGGTTAAAAGGTTAATGGATCCGTTGGTCTATGGTTCAAAGCTCAGCCTGTCCAATTTTTTTTTTATTTTTTTTTTATCAAATAATTCATTCATGTGCTTTTTGCACTTGCTACGTACATTTTTTTCTACGATCAACATAAATATGTTTTTGAAACAAATTCTATCAGACATATTACTTGCACATGAATGAATTATTTGATAAAAAAAAATAAAAAAAAATTGGACAGGCTGAGCTTTGAAGCATAAACCAACGGATCCATTAACCAACACCCTAACCACTAGGCCAGCCGAAAATGCACCAGATAGTTTCAACAAGACATATTTGATTAGGTACTTACTTACTTACTGGAATCTGTAATCTGATTTCAAACATTCAAAAAGATATTTATTTCGATCGTAGAGGTCGTCTCGAGCTGCAAACTTCATTCATCGGCTATATTGCAACAAATATACACTAGTTACTAGCGAGTATTTTCACGATTGGCTGGGACTCTAGAATCTAGTATAGATGTAGGACGTCGTTGGTCAAAGCCGCCATCGTTACGTCACACGGGTTCGGGAGCCGTCGGCGTGTTTTCGGTACTCGATTCAAAAACCCATTTTTATTTTGATATAACTTTTGAATTATTGCGAAAAAAAAGAAAACAAGAACAGTTTTATTATAAAACTTATATATGATCTTTCGATTTATGACAAAAAAAAATTGATTCAAAACCTCAATTCTCTAGATGATTCGATGAAGTGTATATAAGGCGCCACGAGTAGCGTGGCAGTAGTTTTAGTCGAATTGAGTTGTAGCTGAGATAAGATTAAGAGATATTGTATTAAGTTGTGAAGCAAAACGGTAAAAGTTCCGATCAATTTGATTCCTTGGGTGAAGAAAAAGACTTGACAATATTATGACAATATTATAGCATAAGTCGGTGCCAGAAATCATCCCTTAAAACTTTCAGGATTCGTCCTGGGACACGGTGCATGTAAGTTAAAATCCACCTTACGGCTGATGGTTTGGCTTGGAGGAAGTCCTTGTTGTTGCCTGGATATGTTTTAAGGCCACATTCTTGCACCATATGCCTGACAGTTTGGCGTTCCGCTCCACAGAACTGAACCCTGGGGTAACCCATGTCTAACTGGAATAATCTGAGATGTATGACCATCAGCTCTAATGCAAAGTGAGTGATCTTTCTACTAAATGTGACTTAAACAAATAAAAAAATCAAGACTCAATCCCCTTACACCGTGGTATTCAAGTTTGCGTACTAAAATTTGAAAGGACGCATAGTCAAATGCTCTAGATAAATCACATATAGTCAAGGCTACAGGATCTAGGAAATTATTTCTCGACCCTCTCTTTGACACATAAGTGACACCTAATGTCTTGCTCAAATATCATCCAATACCTTTCGGAGACTGATGTAACTATGGTTTTTTTTCTGGAGCTGTATGCATTTGAACTGGAGTAATGGAAACCTGCCAGGCATAGTAAAATCTCTTTGTAATATGACATGAAAAGAACAAAACGCGACTCATCGTGATATTATTTATTATTCCTAATACGTCTAACGAAAGTTGCTCGCGAGACTTCCTTGCCAATAAATAACAGTTGGTGGGTTCGTGATTCTGTTTATGCAAAGATGTTTGCGTGATGGCCTAATGGAAACCGTATTTCAGAAATTACCTGCATAACTGTAACTGTTGCACTTTGCTTACTTAGATCATATTATAGACAGTGAACGCTTTACGGTTTTCAACGTTCATTATTTCATAGCGATTTCCATTTGCCAGCCGATTTACGGCTTCTACCATTTCAGCGGATTTAGTTACTCCGATTTTTGTTTCTGGTGAATAACCGTAACCGCCTATTGAGGCGTAAAACGTAAAATACAGAGAAGCGTCTCAACGTTAAGTCTGTGTCGAGACGGTACTATACCTATACAGTGCCTTTCTTTAATGTCCCCCCCCTTTTATTTTTTGAACGAGTCAACTCAAGAAATTGAAACTTGGAACAATGAAATTGATTCATGAATACTATATTTTGAAGTGAAATTGACAGATGAAACTTGCAAGATGGCGGCTCGGCGCCATCTTGAAAAAAAAATTAAATAGAAAGTGGGGTCTTGTGACACGTCCTTTTGAAGCCCCTAACGAACCCTTCAAAACCCTAGAATATGAAGTTAATATCTTAATCTCCTTCAAAATGGCGGAACATTAAATAATTACCTGAGACAAGCACGTTAATATCGATACTTACCTTTTACCTTTTCAACGGGTCAACAAAAAAATTTGAAACTTGGGATAATGAAATTGATGCATGAATACGATATTTTGGAGTAAGATTGACAGATAAAACTTGCAAAATGGCTGCTCGACGCCATCTTGAAAAAAAATTAAATACAAAGGGGAGTCTTGTGACACATCTTTTTGAAGCTCCTAACGAATCCTTCACAACACTTGAATATGAAATCAATATCTTAAGCCAGATCCCGTGAGGGTAGCCTTTGGAATTTTATAAAAGCTGAAAGTTTTTCTATGTGTAGTCCCAATCCAGGTAACAACGATCCCACTTCTGAAACCTTAGTAGTTTTTTTTATAACTGGGCAGACCGCGCAGGCAGAGTCTAAATACCAGAGTGCCGCGAATGCTGTGAAAGGGTTATATGTTAGGGGAAGTTTGTTAACGCGAGGTTTGAATGGGCCAATACCCGCAGGCCCAATAAATACATCTCCTCGCAGTCCATTCCAAGCCTTGGACACCCTGGGAATAAATGTGAGATTGTACCACTCAGTTCTTGATATATGAAGAACGACCGTCTTAGGATGAGATACAGCGGTCGCACGGGTACATCTGATAGGAGCGGTGAGCGGCGGAACGACAGAGGATAGCTCAGAAGAGCAGATTCCGTTGGACAATCACTAGAAGAGTGAGAGGCCACCAACAACACGCCGGTGAGAAAGTGGCTGGAGGTGGCGCGTTAAGGCAGGGTCGCCAAATAGTCGAATTGCCCTTCTCTGGACGGCATCTAGTATAGACAGGGTAGTAGGGGCAGCAGCTCCTCAGACATGAGAGCAATACTCCAGGTAAGGTCTTATCTGGGCTTTATACAGGGTGGGCCAATAGTGCGTGGACGGAGGATTGTGGGCTTACTGAAAAATATTTCAAAAATCTGTCACTTGACGATGGTAGGCACTGTTGAGGGCTATAATGTAAAAATATTTTTACTTAAATTCTGACGTCCATACAGGGTGATTCATATCAAACTTACATTTTTTTGAATGGAACCCCCTATATATTATTGCATATTTGGATTCCTTGGTCAATTCTAGTGTAACTTTATGTATCACACATGGAACTTTAAACGAACCGTTTAGGCGCAAATCACCATTTTTGGTATAAGTAGGTATCAGAAAAAAATTGAATATCGCAGCGATTATAAAACTTAGAAGGCCGCGACTTTGCGGTACAACTGAGCATGAAATGCATCACCTAAGGTCAGACGGCTAAATTTGAATTCTTTTTGTACTTGGAGAAATCGATAGATTAATTAAGGAAACTTCAATCACAGATAACTTGATTTTTTCAAATGGGAATGCCTATTTTGGTTTAAAGAATCAAATGTAAAATTTGATTACCTTTCTAACGATATAGCGTTCTTGATATCAATCTTTTTTGGTTTTCATTTTATTTCAAATTTTCAGTCAAATCGGCGTTTTTCAATTTTCCTGCGTGCAAGCAACCTAGCAGGCCATGAAAAATAAACAAAAGCTCGTTAATATGGAAGAAAGCAACTAACTTAGTAGAAAGATGTAAACTAACCTGAGCAACGAGGCAAGATTTTCAAAATTCCTTACAACATATTAGCTCTAACCAGAAACAATAGTGGTAACAAGAACGCTCATTTTTCACAGCCTACTAGCTATTATCCAATTTCCAAAGTCAGTAAAAAAATATTTAATCAAAGGAAAACTACTAGCGATTGTTGCTGGCAGAAGAATATCTATGTCTTCTGAATAAATTTTCACATTTAATGCTATGAAAAAGTAGCCATTTCCATAAGTCAAAAGTAATGATACCTCTGACTGGAACCCTTAAAATTCTTCTTCTACTTATTAGAAAAATCGTGGAAAATGAAACTTGATTTGCGGTCTATTTGAATTGTAAAACATGATTTAGTTTGTAGAAAACTACATGAAATAATCGCAATTACAACATAGCGTAATTAAAAATTTCTAGCAATTATTTCAATAGATGTTCAGAATGCTCCAGTTGGAGATATCGTCACTTTTGACTTAATTAAACGGAAATGACTAATTTTTTTATCCCATTAAATGTGAAATTTCATTCTAAACATGTTGGACTGTAAGCAAAAATCGCTGGTAGTTTTCCTTTTGTTTCAAAATTTTTAATCGTTTTGGAAAGTTGTCAAGCTCTAGCAGATCTCAATAGCTTAAGTAGGCTGTGAAAAACAAAGACTTCTGTCATACCCCAGCTACTCATTGACATTAGATATCTTGCCGCTGCTGTATCCGGTTAGAGCTAATATGTTGTAAGAAATTTTCATAATCTTTCCTCGTTGCTCTAGTTAGTTTGCATCTTTCTACTAAGTTAGTTGGTTTCTTCCATATTAACGAGCTTTTGTTTATTTTTCATGGCCTGCTAGGTTGCTTGCACGCAGAAAAATTGAAAAACACCAATTTGACTAAAAATTTGAAATAAAATGAAAACCACGAAAGATTGATATCAAGAACGCTATATCGTTAGAAAGGTAATCAAATTTTATATTTGATTCTTTAAACCAAAATAGGCATTCCCATTTGAAAAAATCAAGTTATCTGTGATTGAAATTTCCTTAATTAATCTATCGATTTCTCCAAGTACAAAAAGAATTCAAATTTAGCCGTCTGGCCTTAGGTGACGCATTTCATGCTCAGTCGAACCGCAAAGTCACGGCCTTCTAGCTTTTATAATCGCTGCGATATTCAATTTTTTTCTGATACCTACTTATACCAAAAATGGTGATTTGCGCCTAAACGGTTTGTTTAAAGTTCCATGTGTGATACATAAAGTCACACTAGAATTGACGAAGGAATCCAAATATGCAATAATATATAGGGGGTTCCATTCAAAAAAATGTAAGTTTGATATGAATCACCCTGTATAAACGTCAGAATTTAAGTGAAAATATTTTTACGTAATAGCCCTCAAGGGTCCCTACCATCATCAAGTGACGGATTTTTGGAATATTTTTCAGTAAGCCCACAATCCTCCGTCCACGCACTATTGGCCCACCCTGTATAGCGCGAGGAGCTTACATGGTGAGAAATACTTTCTGGCTCTAAATATGTATCCAAGCTTTTTACCAGCAGCTGTTGCAATTGACGCAACGTGTTCGTGCCAGATCAGATTTTCTGTAATGTTGACTCCTAACAGCTTGAATGAGTGACTCCTTGGCAGAGCCCGGTTGTTCATTAGAACCAGGTGTTGGCTTGAGCACTTCTTGTTTGATAGCATGGGTCCTGGAGGCATTAAATTTAACCATATACTTAAGCCCCCACGCGGTAATGGTATCGAGATATTTTGAAAGTGAAGCTGCCACTGCCAGTCTTCTGCGTTCCAGTTCGACCACAGAGATCGGTCTATTACTCATGCAGCGTACTGTCATCCGCAAAACTGTGGTCTGGGTTTGTAGTGCTAGAAAGTAGATCATTAATGTGAAGCAAAAGCAATGTCGGAGCCAATACCGATCCCTGCGGAACCCCGGCATTGATGCTATGGAAAGAAGAGGAAAAGCCGTCTACCAAGACACAGATTTTCCGACCTTGAGAGGAAGTCTGCGAGCCAACCGCAAAGCTTAACAGGGAGCCCATATGACGGGAGCTTGTTTAGGAGAGCTGCATGCCACAGTTGATCGAATGCAATGACGTGGGCCTCGCCAAAAGACTGGATGAGTTTGCTCCACACATGTGTGACGTAAGCCAGGAGATCTCCAGTTGATCTTTGGTGTCGGAATCCATATTGTCTGTCGTTGATTAAGTGATGGAGCTGTAGGTATTTAATGAACTCTTGCTTGACGCATTTCTCCATCACTTTACTGATTACAGAAAGTAGAGCTATAGGTCTGTAGTTGGTCGGATCAGTTTTGAATCCCTTTTTTGGCACCGGCTGGATGCAAGCTGTTTTCTAGTCTTTTGGGAAAATGCCGAAATCGTAAGTCATCCGAAAGAGGCGGGTAAGTATGGGAGCGAACTCCGGTGCGCACTTCTTCACAACAATGGAGGGGATCATGTCGGGCCCATTCGCCTTGTTAATGTCAAGTGACTGCAGCACCTTCCGAACTATTTTTGTCTGAACGTTATTTCGCTCATAGCTTGGGGTACTCTCGGTATGGATGGTAACTGGGCACTGGTGGATTTGACTTTGGCAGGTAATAGGTAGCAAAGGTGTACAAAATATATTACTCGCAAGTGAAACCCAAAAACCTAGAACCACTATTTCAAAATATACTATCCAGATGCAGCTTTGCCAGTCGTATATAAATAAAAGATATTTTACTTCCCACACCGATAGGTGAGGGGAGTATTGTGATCGCGAAAATTTTCGATTTTGAGATAATACGCTTTTTGGGCGTTTTATGATGCCTACATAACGAAAAACCACGTCACTCATTTCCGTCGGTCTGACTGTCTGTCGGTCTGTCGGTCTGTCGGTCTGCCGGTCTGTCTGTCTGTCTGTCGCTTTTTTCTAGCCTCGTAATCTCAGCAACCGCTGCATGGATTGTGATGAAATTTGGGCAGCGGTATGCTGTGGGGTCGTAGCAGGTAATGTTCCTATAATTTTGAAAATCGGTGCATAGGCGGCGGAGTAATTAGCAAAAAACAAAAAAAATTAAATATTGCTGAAACTTCGTTTTTAGGCGTTTTAGGGGTCCCCGATCATTTTCTACTTTTTCTTGGGTGGGGGGAAATTGGAGTGGTTGGGGGGGGGGGAGGGGGGGGGGGGAGGGGGGGGGGTTGTAAAATTGAAAAATTTGTTGCTTTCATAATAGACTGTCCACTGACCCATGAAGGAAGACCTAGCAACATAAATAACTTTTTTAGGTCCATCCGAACATTGCCTTGCCTATTACAGAAAGCAAAGGACTTGGAATTTTTTCTGATGTAAACATACGAGAGTATTGCTTTAGATCGTTGTAACGAGGAAACTGTGGAATTGATTTTAATGAAATTTTGACACAGTATTACTATCATGGCGGAAATGGAAAACGCATATGGTTTTGATAAATCGTGGCAGTGGCGGCGCAGAAATAATAAAAAACTAAAAATAGAAAAACAGCTCAAACTTCGTTTTTAAGCGTTTTAGAGGTTCCTGATCATTTTCTGCGTTTTTTTTGGGTGGGGTGAAATTGGGGTGGTTGGGGGTTGAAAAATTAAAAAAAAAATCTTATACTCATAATAGGCCACTAACTTGTGAAGGAAGATCTAGCGACACAAATCACCTTTTTAGGCCCATCCGAACATTGCCAAGCCTATTACGGAAACTAAGTGACTTAGAATTTTCTGTATAAATACCAGAATTTATTGGTTTAAATCGTTTTGTATTTTGTAACGTGGACACTATTAAATTGATTCTCTTGAAATTTTGACACAGTATATTGCTACCGTGGTGAGAATGGAAAACGCTTATGTCTGTTAAAAATCGTGTCAGTGGCAGCGTAGCAATAATCAAACAACGAAAAGTATTAAAACAACTCAAATTCGGTTTTTAGATGTTTTAGGGGTTCCAGATCATTTCCTACCAGTTTTTTGGGTGGGGGTGAAAGTGAGGTGGTTGGAGGGGTGGGGGGTTGTAAAACTGAGAAGTTTGTAGTATCGATAATAGGCTGTCCATTGACCTGTGAAGGAAAGACCTAGCGGCATAAGACAATTTTAGGGGAGGGGGGGGGGTCTGGCGATTATTTGGTTGCAAGGGATCTTAGACTATAGCTGCATGCTATGGGAAAATAATAAACTGGTATCAGCGTAATGTGTGGGAAGTACTGAGTCAATGAACTTGACTTCATTTTTTTTAGTCGTCATGACTTACTTTCTGTCTATTAAATAAGAACAACCTCTAAAGATACGCCATTGCTAAATATCCTTCCAAGTTGGAACACAACGCGCCATTATTCCATCCCGACCGAGATCCTATAAATCTGAAAAAATATAAATGTACGACATTAACAACAAGACTCGGTACATGCTGGAACCTTCTTCGGAAGTGCATCGAGATTCCCTATCTCGTTCTGTCCGTTATTTATTGGCGCAGCCAGATGCATTTATCAATTTCGGGTTTCGGTAGAGCTTAACTGAAATGCGCTCTCTGCAAATAAGCTGAAATCCGAAATATATCTGGACATTTCTCATGTCGGCTGGCTGTCAAGTAGCTGGTTTTGTTAGCCTATTTCCCACGATAGGTATGTCGATGATACGATGATGCAGTCATACTTGCGCATAGTTCTGAGGGTCTTCAAAGACTAATCTTGTATTTATATAATATAGTTAATAGTTGTGTTTCTTCTCTGATATAATACCCAAGGCAGTATAACCCAAGAAACTTGTACCTGTAAGTTAGAAATCATAAACATTGTTTTACTTCCCACACCGATAGGTGAGGGGAGTATTGTGATCGCGAAAATTTTCGATTTTGAGATAATACGCTTTTTGGGCGTTTTATGATGTCTACATAACGAAAATCCACGTCACTCATTTCCGTCGGTCTGTCTGTCGGTCTGTCTGTCTGTCGGTCTGTCTGTCTGTCTGTCTGTCTGTCTGTCTGTCTGTCTGTCTGTCTGTCGGTCTGTCGGTCTGTCGGTCTGTCGGTCTGTCGGTCTGTCGGTCTGTCGGTCTGTCGGTCTGTCGGTCTGTCGGTCTGTCTGTCTGTCTGTCTGTCTGTCGGTCTGTCGGTCTGTCGGTCTGTCGGTCTGTCGGTCTGTCGGTCTGTCGGTCTGTCTGTCTGTCTGTCTGTCGGTCTGTCGGTCTGTCGGTCTGTCGGTCTGTCGGTCTGTCGGTCTGTCGGTCTGTCGGTCTGTCGGTCTGTCGGTCTGTCGGTCTGTCGGTCTGTCGGTCTGTCGGTCTGTCGGTCTGTCGGTCTGTCGGTCTGTCGGTCTGTCGGTCTGTCGGTCTGTCGGTCTGTCGGTCTGTCGGTCTCTGGGTCTGTCGGTCTCTGGGTCTGTCGGTCTGTCTGTCTGTCTGTCGCTTTTTTCTAGCCTCGTAATCTCAGTAACCGCTGCATGGATTGTGATTAAATTTGGGCAGCGGTATGCTGTGGGGTCGTAGTAGGTAATGCTCGTATAATTTTGAAAATTGGTGCATAGGCTGCGGAGTATTTAGCAAAAAACAAAAAAAATAAATATTGCTGAAACTTCGTTTTTAGGCGTTTTAGGGGTCCCTGATCATTTTCTACTTTTTTTGGGTGGGGGTGAAATTGGGGTGGTTGGGGGGTGGGGGGTTGTAAAATTGAAAAATTTGTTGCTTTCATAATAGACTGTACACTGACCTGTGAAGGAAGACCTGGCGACATAAATAACTTTTTTAGGTCCATCCGAACATTGCCTTGCCTGATGTAAACATACGAGAGTATTGCTTTAGATCCCTGTAACAAGGAAACTGTTGAATTGAGTTTAATGAAATTTTGACACAGTATTACTACCATCGCGAAGATGGAAAACGCGTATGGTTTTGATAAATCGTGCCAGTGGCGGCGCAGAAATAATAAAAAAACTAAAAATATACAAACAGCTCAAACTTCGTTTTTAAGCGTTTTAGAGGTTCCTGATCATTTTCTGCGTTTTTTTTGGGTGGGGGTGAAATTGGGGTGGTTGGGGGGTTGGGGGTTGAAAGACTAAAAAATTTCTTGTACTCATAATAGGCTGCCCACTAACCTGTGAAGGAAGATCTAGCGACACAAATCACCTTTTTAGGTCCATCCAAACATTGCCTAGCCTATTACGGAAACTAAGGGAATTTTCTGTATACATACGAGAATTTATTGGTTTAAATCGTTTTGTATTTTGTAACGTAGACACTATTAAATTGATTCTAATGAGATTTTGACACAGTATATGTATTGTTGCCGTGGTGAGAATGGAAAACGCTTATATTTGTTAAAAATCGTGTTAGTGGCAGCGTAGTAATAATCAAAGAACGAAGAGTGTTAAAACAACTCAAATTCGGTTTTTAGATGTTTTAGGGGTTCCCGATCATTTCCTACCAGTTTTTTTGATGGGGGTGCAAGTGAGGTGGTTGGGGGGTGGGGGGTTGTAAAACTGAGAAGTTTGTAGTATCGATAATAGGCTGTCCATTGAGCTGTGAAGGAAAGACCTAGCGGCATAAGACAATTTTGGGGGGGGGGGCTGGCGATTATTTGGTTGCATGGGATCTTAGACTAAAGCTTCATGCTATGGGAAAATAATAAACTGGTATCAGCGTAATGTGTGGGAAGTACTGAGTCAATCTTGCCTTGACTTAATTGTTTACTTCCCACACCGATAGGTGAAAATCGGTGCATGGGCGGCGGAGTAATTAGCAAAAAACAAAAAATTTCAAATATTCCTCAAACTTCGTTATTAGATGTTTTAGGGGTTCCTGATCATTTTCTACCGTTTTTTTATAGGGGTGAAATTTGGGTGGTTGGCGGGTGGGGGTTGTAAAACTGAAAGGTTTGTGGTATTGATCATAGACTGTCCTTTGACCTGCGAAGGAAAGAACTGGTGAGAGAGAGATTTTGACGTCCTTGAATTTTTGGGTGTCGACCATCGCGTTAGAGGGGCGACTCATACAGGACCTGAGTGAGAATATTATATCCGTAAAAAATCCCATAGTGATTATAATTATATGCACGCCTAGGTACAATGGTCCACATAACCTTTAAAAGACAACTATGAAAATATCATATACACAACCAATTTGGGCAGGTAATAACTCGGTAATCCTGGAAAACCGGTAAAAACTCAATAAAACAACTTAATTAGGCCCATAGGGAACACATCGGGAAGTAGCCGAAAAAGTTTGCACATGTTTCTCGCATCAATTTGAAGAGTTGCGCTGCTGGTTAACTCTTCATGCCGTGGCTCTACTATGTTTGTACCCATAGTCACGAGGCACCCTGTATACGCATAGGGTTGAAATACAATAGTTGGGAATGTCCTCTCCATTTAATTTATATGTGACAGGCATGTGGTGTCTTGCGGCAATAATTATTGTCGCTGTTCGCCCATTCAAATGCCCGCTGCTGATTTATTCGTATTACGGAAAATCTAATGAGGTTCGCAGCAAAAGACGATTGTCAACGGCCGGCCTCTGGATGCCTCCGCGCCGCTGCTATTCCCATCTAATTATTATAATAAACTCCTCAAGTTTTGACAGCCAAGAAAATGGCCGCTGCCTTATTATAAGTGCCGCCGCAATGCGAACCGTTTTCATCTCAAGGTGAAACGTTTACTTTGCGTAAGTCAGATTTGAATAGCACCATAGGCGTAGTTAGGTGGGGGCTTGGGGGGCTTAGCCCCCTAAGGATGAAATTAGCCCTCCCAAAAATCCAAATAATATTCAGTCTGTTAAGTTAATTGTATCTAGGGTAGAGACTTGAGCCATCCCAGAACCAGGGACTTAGCCCCCCTAGATTCAGGGACTTAACTACGCCTATGAATAGCACAGTACAAAATGGTACTAGGACAGTTTTGCAATACAGCTTAATTTATTTCATTACTTCAAAATAACTTTCTTAGTGTTTTGGTACCCTCAGATCTTCAAGTTCGCCCTAAAATATCTAATCTGACTTCTTATCAGGACGAAAACTAGTTTGATGCATAGTTGAAAGGTGCCAATTTCAAATGTGTTTCAGGCTCAGGTAAAAAGGATCAGACATTTTTAAGACCTTCAGATCTTCAAGTTCACCCTAGAAATCTAAAATCGCTATCTGGCCTCATATCAAGACGAAAACTCGTATGGTGCATAGTTTGAGGGTGCCAATTTCAAATCCGGCCGTTGTTTTGAGTTTCAGCCTCAGGTAACGACAATCAACATTTTTCAGAACCTCAGATCTGCAAGTTTATTCTAAAAATCTAAAATCGTTATCTGGCCTCCTATCAGGACGAAAACTCGCATGGTGTATAGGTGCCAATACCAAATCCGGCCGTTGTTTTGAGTTTCATCCTCAGGTAAAGAAAATCAAAAATTTTCAGACCCTCAAATCTTCAAGTTTACCCTAAAAATCTAAAATCGTTATCTGACCTCCTATCAGGACGAAAACTCCTATGGTGTATAGTTTGAGGGTGCCAATATCAAATCTGGCCGTTGTTTTGAGTTTCAGCCTCTGGTAAAGAAAATCAAAAATTTTCAGACCATCAAATCTTCAAGTTTACCCTAAAAATCTAAAATCGTTATCTGGCCTCTTATCAGGACGAAAACTTGTATGGTGTATAGTTTTAGGGTGCCAATATCAAATCCGGTCATTGATTTGAGTTTCAACCTCAGGTAAAGAAAATCAAAAATTTTCAGACCCTCAAATCTTCAAGTTTACCCTAAAAATCTAAAATCGTTATCTGACCTCCTATCAGGACGAAAACTTGTATGGTGTATAGTTTGAGGGTGTCAATATCAAATCCGGCCGTTGTTTTGAGTTTCAGCCTCAGGTAAAGAAAATCAAAAATTTTCAGACCCTCAAATCTTCAAGTTTACCCTAAAAATCTAAAATCGTTATCTGACTTAATATCAGGATGAAAACTCGTATGGTGTATAGTTTGAGAGTGCCAATATCAAATCCGGCCGTTGATTTGAGGTTCGCAGCAAAGGAGGATTGTCAACGGCTCTGGATGCCTCCGCGCCGCTGCTATTCCCATCTAATTATTATAATAAACTCCTCATGTTTTGACAGCCAAGAAAATGGCCGCTGCCTTATTATAAGTGCCGCCGCAATGCGAACCGTTTTCATCTCAAGGTAAAACGTTTACTTTGCGTAATTTTCAGATTTGAATAGCACGGTACAAAATGGTACTAGGACAAACATTTGGTTCACAGAAAAATTGTTTGAATTTATCTCCCTCTTGCGGAGTAAGCAAGCACCTTCGGTACTAGGACAGTTTTGCAATACAGCTTTATCATATTATTTCATTTCTTTAAAATAACCTTAGCGTTTTGGTACCCTCAGATCATCAAGCTCGCCCTAAAATATCTAATCTGACTTCTTATCAGGACGAAAACTAGTTTGATACATAGTTGGAAGGTGCCAATTTCAAATCTGTTTCAGGCTCAGGTAAAGAAGATCAAACATTTTTAAGACCTTCAGATCTTCAAGTTCACCCTAAATAATAAAATCGTTATCTCGCTTCCTATCAAGATGAAAACTTGTATGGTATATAGTTTGAGGGTGCTAACTTCAAACCGGGTCGTTGTTTTGGGTTTCAACCTCAGGTAAAGAAAATCTAAAATTTTCAGACCCTCACATCTTCAAGTTTACCCTAAAAATCTAAAATCGTTATCTGACGTCCTATCAAGACAAAAACTCGTATAATGTATAGTTTGAGGATACCAATTTAAAATATGGCCGTTGTTTTGAGTTTCAGCCGCAAGTAAAGAAAATCAAAAATTTTCAGATCCTCAGATCTTCAAGTTTACCCTAAAAATCTAAAATGGTTATCTGACTTCCTATCAAGACAAAAACTCGTATAATATACAGTTTGAGGATACCAATTTAAAATATGGCCGTTGTTTTGATTTCAGCGTCAAGTAAAAAAAATCAAAAAGTTTCAGACCCTCAGATCTTCAAGTTTACCCTAAAAATCTAAAATCAATATCTGGCCTCCTATCAGGACGAAAACTTGTATGGTGTATAGTTTGAGGGTGCTAATATCAAATCCGGCCGTTGTTCTGAGTTTCAGCCTCAGGTAAAGAAAATCAAAAATTTTCAGACCCTCAAATCTTCAAGTTTACCCTAAAAATCTAAAATCGTTATCTGACCTCCTATCAGGACGAAAACTTGTATGGTGTATCGTTTTAGGGTGCCAATATCAAATACGGTCATTGATTTGAGTTTCAACCTCAGGTAAAGAAAATAAAAAATTTTCAAACCCTCAAATCTTCAAGTTTACCCTAAAAATCTAAAATCGTTATCTGACCTCCTATCAGGACGAAAACTCGTATGGTGTTTAGTTTGAGGGTGCCAATATTAAATTCGGCCGATGTTTTGAGTTTCAGCCTCAGGTAAAGAAAATCAAAAATTTTCAGACCCTCAAATCTTCAAGTTTACCCGAAAAATCAAAAATCGTTATCTGGCCTCCTATCAAGACGAAAACTTGTATGGTGTATAGTTTGAGGGTGCCAATATCAAATACGGTCATTGATTTGAGTTTCAACCTCAGGTAAAGAAAATCAAAAATTTTCAGACCCTCAAATCTTCAAGTTTACCCTAAAAATCTAAAATCAATATCTGGCCTCCTATCAGGACGAAAACTTGTATGGTGTATAGTTTGAGGGTGCCAATATCAAATCCGGCCGTTGTTTTGAGTTTCAGCCTCAGGTAAAGAAAATCAAAAATTTTCAGACCCTCAAATCTTCAAGTTTACCCGAAAAATCAAAAATCGTTATCTGGCCTCCTATCAAGACGAAAACTTGTATGGTGTATAGTTTGAGGGCGCCAATATCATATCCGGTCATTGATTTAAGTTTCAACCTCAGGTAAAGAAAATAAAAAATTTTCAGACCCTCAAATCTTCATGTTTACCCTAAAAATCTAAAATCGTTATCTGGCCTCATATCAGGACGAAAACTTGTACGGTGTATAGTTTGAGGGTGCCAATATCAAAGCCGGTCGTTGATTTGAGTTTCAACCTCAGGTAAAGAAAATAAAAAATTTTCCTATCCTCAGACCTTCTAGCTCACCCTACAAATCTAAAATCATTATCTGACCTCCTATCAAGACGAAAACTCGTACGGTGTATATTTTGAGGGTGCTAATTTCAAATCCGGTCATTGATTTGAGTTTCAACCTCAGGTAAAGAAAATCAAAAATTTTCAGACCCTCAAATCTTCAAGTTTACCCTAAAAATCTAAAATCGTTATCTGGCCTCCTATCAGGACGAAAACTTGTATGGTGTATAGTTTGAGGGTGCCAATATCATATCCGGTCATTGATTTGAGTTTCAACCTCAGGTAAAGAAAATCAAAAATTTTCAGACCCTCAAATCTTCAAGTTTAGCCTAAAAATCTAAAATCGTTATCTGACCTCCTATCAGGACGAAATCTCGTATGGTGTTTAGTTTGAGGGTGCCAATATTAAATTCGGCCGTTGTTTTGAGTTTCAGCCTCTGGTAAAGAAAATCAAAAATTTTCAGACCCTCAAATCTTCAAGTTTACCCTAAAAATCTAAAATCGTTATCTGGCCTCATATCAGGACGAAAACTTGTACGGTGTATAGTTTTAGGGTGCCAATATCAAATACGGTCATTGATTTGAGTTTCAACCTCAGGTAAAGAAAATCTAAAATTTTCAGACCCTCAAATCTTCAAGTTTACCCTAAAAATCTAAAATCGTTATCTGGCCTCCTATCAGGACGAAAACTTGTATGGTGTATAGTTTGAGGGTGCCAATATCATATCCGGTCATTGATTTGAGTTTCAACCTCAGGTAAAGAAAATCAAAAATTTTCAGACCCTCAAATCTTCAAGTTTACCCTAAAAATCTAAAATCAATATCTGGCCTCCTATCAGGACGAAAACTTGTATGGTGTATAGTTTGAGGGTGCCAATATCAAATCCGGCCGTTGTTTTGAGTTTCAGCCTCAGGTAAAGAAAATCAAAAATTTTCAGACCCTCAAATCTTCAAGTTTACCCGAAAAATCAAAAATCGTTATCTGGCCTCCTATCAAGACGAAAACTTGTATGGTGTATAGTTTGAGGGTGCCAATATCATATCCGGTCATTGATTTGAGTTTCAACCTCAGGTAAAGAAAATCAAAAATTTTCAGACCCTCAAATCTTCAGGTTTACCCTAAAAATCTAAAATCAATATCTGGCCTCCTATCAGGACGAAAACTTGTATGGTGTATAGTTTGAGGGTGCCAATATCAAATCCGGCCGTTGTTTTGAGTTTCAGCCTCAGGTAAAGAAAATCAAAAATTTTCAGACCCTCAAATCTTCAAGTTTACCCGAAAAATCAAAAATCGTTATCTGGCCTCCTATCAAGACGAAAACTTGTATGGTGTATAGTTTGAGGGCGCCAATATCATATCCGGTCATTGATTTAAGTTTCAACCTCAGGTAAAGAAAATAAAAAATTTTCAGACCCTCAAATCTTCATGTTTACCCTAAAAATCTAAAATCGTTATCTGGCCTCATATCAGGACGAAAACTTGTACGGTGTATAGTTTGAGGGTGCCAATATCAAAGCCGGTCGTTGATTTGAGTTTCAACCTCAGGTAAAGAAAATAAAAAATTTTCCTATCCTCAGATCTTCTAGCTCACCCTACAAATCTAAAATCATTATCTGACCTCCTATCAAGACGAAAACTCGTACGGTGTATATTTTGAGGGTGCTAATTTCAAATCCGGTCATTGATTTGAGTTTCAACCTCAGGTAAAGAAAATCAAAAATTTTCAGACCCTCAAATCTTCAAGTTTACCCTAAAAATCTAAAATCGTTATCTGGCCTCCTATCAGGACGAAAACTTGTATGGTGTATAGTTTGAGGGTGCCAATATCATATCCGGTCATTGATTTGAGTTTCAACCTCAGGTAAAGAAAATCAAAAATTTTCAGACCCTCAAATCTTCAAGTTTACCCTAAAAATCTAAAATCGTTATCTGACCTCCTATCAGGACGAAATCTCGTATGGTGTTTAGTTTGAGGGTGCCAATATTAAATTCGGCCGTTGTTTTGAGTTTCAGCCTCTGGTAAAGAAAATCAAAAATTTTCAGACCCTCAAATCTTCAAGTTTACCCTAAAAATCTAAAATCGTTATCTGGCCTCATATCAGGACGAAAACTTGTACGGTGTATAGTTTTAGGGTGCCAATATCAAATACGGTCATTGATTTGAGTTTCAACCTCAGGTAAAGAAAATCTAAAATTTTCAGACCCTCAAATCTTCAAGTTTACCCTAAAAATCTAAAATCGTTATCTGGCCTCCTATCAGGACGAAAACTTGTATGGTGTATAGTTTGAGGGTGCCAATATCATATCCGGTCATTGATTTGAGTTTCAACCTCAGGTAAAGAAAATCAAAAATTTTCAGACCCTCAAATCTTCAAGTTTACCCTAAAAATCTAAAATCAATATCTGGCCTCCTATCAGGACGAAAACTTGTATGGTGTATAGTTTGAGGGTGCCAATATCAAATCCGGCCGTTGTTTTGAGTTTCAGCCTCAGGTAAAGAAAATCAAAAATTTTCAGACCCTCAAATCTTCAAGTTTACCCGAAAAATCAAAAATCGTTATCTGGCCTCCTATCAAGACGAAAACTTGTATGGTGTATAGTTTGAGGGCGCCAATATCATATCCGGTCATTGATTTAAGTTTCAACCTCAGGTAAAGAAAATAAAAAATTTTCAGACCCTCAAATCTTCATGTTTACCCTTAAAATCTAAAATCGTTATCTGGCCTCATATCAGGACGAAAACTTGTACGGTGTATAGTTTTAGGGTGCCAATATCAAAGCCGGTCGTTGATTTGAGTTTCAACCTCAGGTAAAGAAAATAAAAAATTTTCCTATCCTCAGATCTTCTAGCTCACCCTACAAATCTAAAATCATTATCTGACCTCCTATCAAGACGAAAACTCGTACGGTGTATATTTTGAGGGTGCTAATTTCAAATCCGGTCATTGATTTGAGTTTCAACCTCAGGTAAAGAAAATCAAAAATTTTCAGACCCTCAAATCTTCAAGTTTACCCTAAAAATCTAAAATCGTTATCTGGCCTCCTATCAGGACGAAAACTTGTATGGTGTATAGTTTGAGGGTGCCAATATCATATCCGGTCATTGATTTGAGTTTCAACCTCAGGTAAAGAAAATCAAAAATTTTCAGACCCTCAAATCTTCAAGTTTACCCTAAAAATCTAAAATCGTTATCTGACCTCCTATCAGGACGAAAACTCGTATGGTGTTTAGTTTGAGGGTGCCAATATTAAATTCGGCCGTTGTTTTGAGTTTCAGCCTCTGGTAAAGAAAATCAAAAATTTTCAGACCCTCAAATCTTCAAGTTTACCCTAAAAATCTAAAATCGTTATCTGGCCTCATATCAGGACGAAAACTTGTACGGTGTATAGTTTTAGGGTGCCAATATCAAATACGGTCATTGATTTGAGTTTCAACCTCAGGTAAAGAAAATCTAAAATTTTCAGACCCTCAAATCTTCAAGTTTACCCTAAAAATCTAAAATCGTTATCTGGCCTCCTATCAGGACGAAAACTTGTATGGTGTATAGTTTGAGGGTGCCAATGTCATATCCGGTCGTTGATTTGAGTTTCAACCTCAGGCAAAGAAAATAAAAAATTTTCAGACCCTCAAATCTTCATGTTTACCCTAAAAATCTAAAATCGTTATCTGGCCTCATATCAGGACGAAAACTTGTACGGTGTATAGTTTTAGGGTGCCAATATCAAATCCGGTTGTTGATTTGAGTTTCAACCTCAGGTAAAGAAAATAAAAAATTTTCAGACCCTCAAATCCTCAAGTTTACCCTAAAAATCTAAAATCGTTATCTGGCCTCCTGTCAGGACGAAAACTTGTATGGTGTATAGTTTGAGGGTGCTAATTTCAAATCCGGTCATTGATTTGAGTTTCAACCTCAGGTAAAGAAAATAAAAAATTTTCAGACCCTCAAATCTTCATGTTTACCCTAAAAATCTAAAATCTTTATCTGGCCTCATATCAGGACGAAAACTTGTACGGTGTATAGTTTTAGGGTGCCAGTATCAAATCTGGTTGTTGATTTGAGTTTCAACCTCAGGTAAAGAAAATAAAAAATTTTCAGGCCCTCAAATCTTCATGTTTACCCTAAACATCTAAAATCTTTATCTGGTCTCATATCAGGACGAAAACTTGTACGGTGTATAGTTTTAGGGTGCCAGTATCAAATCTGGTTGTTGATTTGAGTTTCAACCTCAGGTAAAGAAAATAAAAAATTTTCAGACCCTCAAATCCTCAAGTTTACCCTAAAAATCTAAAATCGTTATCTGACCTCCTATCAGGGCGAAAACTCGTATGGTGTATAGTTTGAGGGTGCCAATATCAAATCCGGCCGTTGTTTTGAACTTCAGCCTCTGGTAAAAAAATCAAAAATTTTCAGACCCTCAACTCTTCAAGTTTACCCTAAAAAGCTAAAATCGTTATCTGGCCTCCTATCAGGACGAAAACTTGTATGGTGTATAGTTTTAGGGTGCCAATATCAAATCCGGTCGTTGATTTGAGTTTCAGCCTCTGGTAAAGAAAATCAAAAATTTTCAGACCCTCAAAGCTTCAAGTTTGCCCTAAAAATCTAAAATCGTTATCTGGCCTCCTATCAGGACGAAAACTTGTATGGTGTATAGTTTTAGGGTGCCAATATCAAATCCGTTCGTTGATTTGGATTTCAACCTCAGGTAAAGAAAATCAAAAATTTTCGGATCCTCGGGTCTGCAAGTTCACCCCAAAATTCAAAAATCATTATCTGATCGCCTATGAAGACGTCAACTCGTATGGTGTATAATTTGGTGGTGCTAATTTCAAATCTGGCCGTCGTTTTAAGTTTTAGCCTCAGTTAAAGAAGATCAAAAATTTTCAGACCATCAGATCTACAGGTTCGCCCTAAAAATCTGAAATCGTTATCTGACTTCCTATCAGGACAAAAAACTCGTATGGTGGATAGTTTGGGGGTGCCAATTTGAAATCCGGCGGTTGTTTTAAGTTTCAGTCTCAGGTAAAGAAGATCTTTTAGATCTACCAACACGGCACGCATATCTGTCTTCCGATTGGCTGTTTCCCTCTGGGACCGTGATGTCAAATATTTTCTTCATTTTCTCTGCTTTCCCGTGCTCAAAAAATCGCCAAAAATATGAGAAAGTTCTTATGCCACACGCTATCATAGACAATCATAAATAATTCATGATACTAGTCGCTTTTACTCGATTTTTATTTATTTATTTTATCGTTTTACCTTACGGATCAGGATTGTTTCACAGCTCAGAGTCCCAAAAACATTATTTTGAGCCTTGGTCGGTACATCGTGATAGTGCATCCAAATATTGTCACCTGTCACAATTTTGAACTAATGTTGCTGGATTGGAGCTCAGAAATAATGAATTTTATTCATTCATTTTAATTTCTGTGCACAGATACTGTTGAATCAAAATAATATTCTCCATCAGACTACCCGAGAGCAAGCATACTTGATTTAGCTCCTGCAGAGAGGCATTCACAACAGATCCTCTACATTGAAGAAGAAAATTTATTGACCAACCTTCCAATTTTTGTACGCAGAACTTTAGGCAAATTGAATTCTCCCCTCTCCCTTATTTAATCTTCCACTGATTCAATGAAGCGATGGCGCACTCGATTTTATACAGGGGCGCGTATAATTAAAAAATCTCAGCCAATTTACCCGTTCTGATTTATTGAGGGCTGTTTACACAGTACAAAAATTGGTAAAGGGGGGCTAATTATTTATACAAAAAAAATGGTAGCGTGGTTCTCATGCATTTTCAGGATATTTAATTAAAAGAACAGGTTCGACGTTTTCACTTCCCACACCGATAGGTGAGGGGAGTATTGTGATCGCGAAAATTTTCGATTTTGAGATAATACGTTTTTTGGGCGTTTTATGATGTCTACATAACGAAAATCCACGTCACTCATTTCCGTCGGTCTGTCTGTCGGTCTGTCTGTCGGTCTGTCTGTCGGTCTGTCTGTCGGTCTGTCTGTCGGTCTGTCTGTCGGTCTGTCTGTCGGTCTGTCTGTCGGTCTGTCTGTCGGTCTGTCTGTCGGTCTGTCTGTCTGTCGGTCTGTCTGTCGGTCTGTCTGTCGGTCTGTCTGCCGGTCTGTCTGTCGGTCTGTCTGTCGGTCTGTCTGTCGGTCTGTCGGTCTGTCTGTCTGTCGGCGTTTTTCTAGCCTCCTAATCTCAGTAACCGCTGCATAAATGTTGATGAAATTTGAGTAGTGATATGGTGGTAGGGTCGTAGTAGGTAATTTTGCTACAATTTTGAAAATCGGTGCATGGGCGGCGGAGTAATTAGCAAAAAACGAAAAATTTCAAATATGCCTCAAACTTCGTTTTTAGGTGTTGTAGGGGTTCCTGATCATTTTCTACTTTTTTTGGTTGGGGATGAAATTGAGGTGGTTGGGGGGTGGGGGGTTGTAAAGCTGAAAAATTTGTTGTACTCATAATAGGCTGTCTACTGACCTGAGAGAGAAAGACCTAGCGGTATAATACACTTTTTTAGGTCCATCCGAACATTGCCTTGTGTATTGCAGGAACCAAGGGACTAAGAATTTTCCGATGTATACATACGAGTATTGCTTTAGATCGTTCTGTATTTTATAATGTTGAAATTACTGAATTGATGTTAATGAAATTTCGGCACAGTATTACTACTTTGGCGAGGATGGAAAACGCGTCTGATTTTTAGAAATCGTCTCAGTGGCGGCGCAGCAATATTAAGAAAACTAAAAATATGAAATCAGCTCAAACTTCGTTTTTAGGCGTTTTAGGGGTTCCTGATCATTTTCAATTTTTTTTTGGGCGGGGGTGAAATTCGGGTGGTTGGGGGGGTGGGGGGTTGTAAATCTGAAAAATTTGTTGTACTCATAATGGGCTGTCTACTGACCTGAGAGAGAAAGTCCTAGCAGCATAATACACTTTTTTAGGTCCATCCGAACATTGCCTTGCCGATTACAGAAACCAATGGACTTAGAATTTGTGGTGTATACATACGAGTGTTGTTTTAGATCGATATATTATTCTATTGCGTATCGCAAAAATTATTGAATTGATTTTAATGAAATTTTGACACAGTATTACTACCGCGGCGAGGATAGAAAACGCGTATGTTTTGGAAAAAATCATTTCAGTGGCGGCGCAGCAATAATAAAAAAACTAAAAATATAAAAACATCTCAAACTTTGTTTTTAGGCGTTTTAGGGGTTCCTGATCATTTTCTACTTTTTTAGGTGAGGGTGAAATTGGGGCGGTTGGGGGGTGGGGGGTTGTAAAACTGAAAAAATTTGTTGTATTCATAATAGTTTGTCCATTAACCTGTTGAAAAAAATACGTAGCGGCATATTACACTTTTTTAGGTCCATCTGAATATTGGCTTGCCTATTACAGAAACCAATTTTGTGATGTATACATACGAGTTTTGCTTTATTTCGTTCTATGTATTTTGCGTAAAGCGAAAATTATTGAATTGATTTTAATGAAATTTTGACACCAAATTTAGTGCCGCGGCGAGAATGGAAAACGCGTCTGTCTTTGAAAAATCGTCAGTGGCGGCGCAGCAATAATAAAAAACTAAAAATATAAAAACACAGCTCAAACTTTGTTTCTAGATGGTTTGGAGGCTCCTGATCATTTCGCATCGTTTAGTTGAAGCACGCAGAAAAAAAAATGTGGCGTCTTAGCTTCTAAGGAGGGAGACGCAAGAAACTATTTACGAGAGGTTTTTGTGTTGGTTGTTTTTTGCGGGCGGCTGGGCGATGATTTGGTTGCAAGGGATTAAAAACTATAGCTTCATGCAATGGGAAAATAATAAAATGGTATCATCATTATGTGTGGGAAGTACTGAGTCAATCAACTTGACTCCATTTTTTATGTTGTCTCATCATGGAATTATGACAATGTTGTTCATAAACAATTTAATTCACACCACAAATAGTCACAAAGTCAGTCAAATATACACTAAAATCACAAAAATCTCGACACACGTAATAACGCAATAATGACAGCCACATGACAGCTTAAGGGCACGCCGATTGTACGTTGCTAGATTTATGACATATTAGAAGTTATTGCGACATTCCGCTACGAAATTTACCATTTTTGAGATTTCATTAAATCAATACAAATTATCTTCACGTAAATCAGTTACATTGCAAGTATATTGGAATGTATAGTTAAATACCCAGTTAAATACTTTGTGTTCAAACTTGAAGAAACTGGAAGCGGACGAAGAAGAGTGGCAATAGCGCTATAGATGTTGACTGGCCAATATTTAAATTAGGCTCCCTCTAGAGATGTTAACTCTGTGAGAAAACCATAATTGACAGGTTCGGATTTTTTCATTTCAACTGCAACCTAGAGATTTTGCAATTAAAAAACAAAAAAATATAGGTGAAAGTATTGACATTTGTTTATTTTCCTTCTGATTGTATAGATTCTATTGTTCTATATAAATTTGTATCTACTTTAAGGTTTTGTACATGAATTTATGCAAATAAAGCACTACTCTACTCTACTATGAGGCTGCTATGGACATTTTAAAATCAATGTATGCATGAGGTGTCAGAACCGGCAAGGTAATGAGCATTCTCATATTGCAAGGGTATCGATGAGGTTCCTAAAGGAAGCTGAGGTCAGGGTAATCCTCTGGCCTACACTCTCTCGTAGTCGTTCGGACACCATTGACGCAAGGTCGACGCGCTCGTATTTATATAAAAGTTAAATTATTGTAGTAACTAATGAAGTGAAAATTTTGGTATTTTTGTGACGATACGCATAACACTAATTTCCATTCAACAAGGTAAAAATCTGCAGATTAACACCAATGCAAATATGTGTTTAACAATAATCCGCATAGTGCAAAAAAACTAGGCAATCGTTGACCTCTGTAAGGAACAGCAGATATTTTATACAAATACATAAACAGAAAATCCATAAGCACAGGTCCGGACTCTAAAAATGGAAGGTAGATTTAAATGCTGCAGCAAAGATTTCAATTATAAATGTTGTATTGAATGTGCAGGACTTTTTCATGTTAGTTGTGCAGCTCGCCTGAAAAAAATAAAAGAATTTGATGGATATAAAATCATATGTTCCCAAAGATGCCAAAAAACATATGATGACAAAACAAACCAGTTAGACAAGTTACAAGCAGAGTCTCTGGAGTTGAAACAAATTCTCCATGAAAAAGAGGTGAATATAGAGCAGTCGGTGAATGACTGGGAAAATGAGAAGAAGGATCTGAGGATTGTTATGGAAAACTTGGAGAAGGATAATATAGATCGAGAAGTGCACTTAAATAAACTGAAGAAAATGATGCGTGAATTTGAGGATGCTGCAATGGAAAATGAAACAACTCACATCGAGGAGATCAAAAAACAAAAAGATGTCATATCTCAACTTTGTGACGAGATGTCCCATTTACAACAGATAAATGATGAGTTGAAATTCAAAATCGAAACTTACGAGAAAGACATGCAACACTTGAATAAGAACATGGAGGACATTACGGATATCAACAGAAATATGGTTACTACAATTGAAGTTCTAGAACAAGAAAACAGGATGTTTGCGGCCCAGTTAAAAATACATAAACAGCCATGTAAAGAGAATAATTCCCGTGACTTGGAGACGATCGACTTGACCGTACCACCATCAGAGGGAAAGAAGAGGGTAGATAATGGCTTCACAACTGGTGATATGCCCGTCTGTGTAAAAACTGTGGTGAAACAGCAAAAGGTAATGCGTTCTATAGGCATAGATAGGGCTATACAAAAAGATGTACGGAAATTTATCATAATAGCTGATGAGGAGGGTCGAAATATGTCTACAGTTTTCAGAAGTCAACTTCCACATTTCATAACAACTGTGTTTGTGTATCCAAATACTGACTTTTTTACATTATGCAAACTTGCAAAGAAAGAATCTTTCTATTGTAATGAAAACGACTTTGTACTTATTATGTTCAACAGCTCCAATGTACAAAATACTGCATCACTGAAAAAAGGTTTAAATAGTTTGCTTCCCATTGCAAAAACCACAAATCTAATTATGGCACCTAAATATAGTATAATGGAGGACGCCGCTATGGGGCAAATTATCAGAACTGCATTAAATGAGTTCCAGCTCAAGCACTATAATGCGTCAGTTCATTTCTTTGACAACATCACTTGCCCTAGGATATTTTGTAAGTTCTTGTGTTCAAGATTTATGGTAAATTTCTGCATCAATCCCAAAAAAATTGTATTGAAGACAATTGATAGCTCGAATGACTTAGCAAGTAAGAATGTTTCTGTTGACAGTGAATTGACTAATGCAATCAATTTAACGAATACTTTAGAAGATGTAATCTCAGCAAGATCGAAAAGTCTCTCAAATTTGTTGAGCACATCTAATTTTTTAGAATCAGCGAACCCGCAAAAGAGATCTCGATAGTGCCCGTACCCTCGGTAAACCAGATTAAAGAGAACAATTATTATAAGTTACTTAATATTTTACATCAAAATGTTCAAAGTCTATCTAATAAGCTTTTAGAATTAGAGATACTCCTAGATAATAGAAACTGTGATATCTTTTGTGTGAGTGAGCATTGGGCCAAATACGATCAACTTCTATCGTTGCAGATACAGAACTTTGAAATGGCTAGTTTTTATTGTAGAAGTTCTTACATACATGGTGGTGTAGGTATATTCATTAGAAAGGGTATTCGCTATGAAAATATATGTATCTCCTCAGTGGAAAAAGACTTTGAATGTGTTGCTGTTTACTGTAGTGATTTAAAAACACTAGTTTTAACTGTATATAGGAGTCCATTTGGTAATCTTAAGATATTTTTAGAAAGATTAGATGATACCCTCACACGATTAGGCAATAAATACAACAACCATAAAATTGTAATTTGCGGTGACTTTAATATAAACTTTCTGAGTAGAAACACTGGACTGGACTCTCTTCTAGATCTTTTCAGTATTTGGGCAATGAAACCTACAATTATGTCACCAACTAGGGAAGATAATTGTATCGACAACATATGTGTGAATTTTGATGAGGAATTTTATGAGAGTTTCGTAGTAGACGGAAATATCAGTGATCATTTCGCACAAATTATAAGGATCAATTACAAAAGTACTGAAAGCGCCACACCTAAAGTATGCATTAATTATTACAGACAACTTAATAATAAAGATAATATCAAATACTTCAACATGCTTCTAGAACAGGAAACCTGGTCTGATGTTTTTACAGCAAGTGACATCAATCTAAAGTTCGCTAATTTCTTTAAAGTTTTCTGCCATCACTATGATTTAGCATTTCCTTTAAAATCTAAACGTAAATTCTCAAGTACAAATGTACGAAAGCCATGGTTAACTAAAGGTCTTATGGTTTCCGGTGAGAATCTCAAAAATTTATTTCATCTAACAAAAGATAGCAATGAGTTGAAAATTTACTATAAGCAATATAAAAGACTCTACCGCACCCTGCTTAAAAAAGCGAAAAAAATGTACAACAGAGATGTTATATTGATGGCAACCAACAAATCTAAAGCTGTTTGGAATATTATCAAACAAGATAAGAGATCAAAGGATAACGAAATAATCCTAGAAAATGGAAATGATGTTATTAAGGAGCCACACTTAGTTCAAGAAGCTTTTAATAATCATTTTTCGGATACGACTAAAAACTTTAATAGTAAAGTGGATCTTAATTCTATTCAGTTATTAGTAAACACATATAGTAGTTTTTTCTTTCCTCCAGCAGTAGAACAGGAAGTGCTAGCCTTGATAAAAAATCTCAAAAGTTCCAACTCAACAGGTTATGATGGCTTCAGCGCCAATCTGCTCAAAAACTGTGCTTCTGGCATTGTAAAACCGTTGACATACCTACTTAATTATTCCCTGGAAGTAGGCGAGTTTCCAAACGCTTTTAAAGTGGCAAAGATAATTCCAGTTCCTAAATCAGGTTCACGTAAGGACATTAATAACTATAGACCAATTTCTTTGATTAGTCCATTTGCCAAAATTCTTGAAAAATATGCTGCAAACTGCTTGACATCTTATTTCTTAAAAAACAAACTATTCAATAGTAATCAATTCGGATTTCTTAAGGGCTTATCTACTCATAAAGCTATAGCAACTTTCATAAACATGTTATATGAATCTCTTGATAATGGCAACAAAGCTCTAGGAATATTCATTGATTTGAGTAAAGCATTTGATTTAGTAAATCATGAACTGCTTCTCAACAAACTTGATAGGTATGGAGTTAGAGGTCTGCCACTATTATGGTTCAGAAGTTATTTAAGTAATAGAAAACATTATGTAGAAATTAGCAAACATAAATCATCTGAACTAGACTGTAAAACTGGAGTGCCCCAGGGCTCTATTTTAGGACCACTACTTTATATAATATTTGTTAACGATTTCCAAAGTGATAAATATGTTATGTATGCAGATGACACATCTCTACTAGCTGTAGCTAATAATGCTGAAGATCTTGTGAAAACAGCTTCCACTAAATTGAGAAATGTACATCAATGGTTTACAAATAGTGGTCTTGTACTAAATGAGACAAAATCGGTATTTGTACGGTTTTCATTCTCTCATACCAACTATGATAATAGTCTCATGATAAGAAGCCTTAATAGTACTCTTAGACAGGTTGAATCAGTGAAATTTCTTGGCATTCATGTATCACAAAACTGTAACTGGGATATGCATGTTGATTATGTTTGCAAGAAGCTTGCCTCTATATCATACTGCATCAATCAGTTAATACATGTGACTGATAGATCAGTTGTTTTGGTATATTATTTTGCTTACTTCCATGCCACAATATCATATGGAATAATGGCTTGGGGTGCATCTCATGAAGCAAACAGAATATTTATAATGCAGAAAAGGGCTGTGAGAATTATCGCTAGGGTAGACAAAAGAACTAGCTGCAGAGATATTTTTGTGAGCCTTGGCATTCTGACATTGACCAGTATTTATATCTATGATCTGTTGATGTATGCCAAAAACAACAGGCATCTATTCAGAACCCCGAATGATCATCATATTTACGGTACTAGAAACTCCCATCTCCTTCAAATTCCAGTACATCGATTGTCAAAAACAGAATTATGCCCTAAGTTCATGGCAATTAAGGCCTACAACAAACTGCCAGGCAATTTGAAAGAACTGAGTCCCAACTTATTCAGGAAGGAGATAAAAAAGTTACTTTTGACCAAAGCATACTATAGCCTTGGTGAATACCTCAATGACCATACACTGAGATAACACAGGTTTCTCTTTCGACTGTCAGATGTTTTTAGAGGGTGCTGTTCTTTTAAATTTTTATATTTCAATATTTTAAATTTTATATATTTTAATATTTTATCCTAAATTCTTATAACTGTTTTTAAACTCCTTATTAAAATAACATTTAACTTGGATAAAATATACTGTCATAATGTTGTGTATGTATTTGTATGTGTGAGTATATATGTACATGTGTGTATATATGTGTATATATATACATATATATCTACACGGTACAACTGTGCGTCTCCAATGCAAAATCTTAGGTTCACTCGGCGTCCGAGGTCACTGGGCGTCCGGATATACGGACGCCCAGTAACCACCCCCTTACAACCTTGTTTTCGATACTTATAACATGTGTAGACTCCAAAACCGTTAAAATCGGCTGGACGCCCGCTGACACCTAATACTGATTTGCGTACAAAATCGAAGTTCAAGCTTCTACCACCTGCTGCGCTGGGGGTCCTCATTTATATACTTACCGTATACAGAATCCAGTGCAAGGGTTTACCCGGCGCCGTATACAGAATCCAGTGCACGGGTTTACCCGGCGCCAATTTTTTATATTAATCTATTTTTAGAATAACTATACTACATACACTGCAGCGGTTTACTCGGCGACTGCCGTCGTTTGTTGTCATTGAATACTGTCTCTCCTAATACATTGGAGGATTGTTTTGGATTCAATTCAGTAGCTACCGTTGGAGCTAAACTCTAGGTTTACTCTAAAGTCGGAATAATAACGAGCAAATGTGCATAGATAACAGTTTTATGTTTTACTTCTGTGAAGTTTAAAAGAGAAATGTAGTTCGATTCATTGATTTATGCAACTACAGTGCCTGTAACTAATATTGCTATTCTTGTGCTCGGATATGGGATTTTTGAAAATTGGTTACTACGATTATCAGTAGCTTTCAAATATTTCATCTAGTCGAAATAATTCTCTAAAGGCGAGACGCAATCTTCCAAAAATTTTATTCCAAAATCTAATGTTTTGAAGTCTGAATTTTTCAAAAATTTCATAATTTTTCACGAAACGTCCCATTGCTTACACAAAATGTTTCTTAACATCGGTTATTTCCGAGAGTATCACAGACTAGTAAAATTTCAAAATGTTTATTGCATCTTGAAGTTTCTCAAATTTCCAAAATTGATCGAAAAGTTCATTCATTCAAAAAACCTCATTTTTCGAATAAATCCTGCTTCTTTGGTTGTTTTCGTTATAAATATCTCGGAATTTTCCAAAAAGTTTTGAATTTTATCGCAAGGGTCATTGCTTTGAAAAAGTAAAAATTTTTAAAATACAAAAAATAATCAATATGTGAGTAATTTTCGACAATATCATAATTTGGTGTAATTTAAAATCTTTATTTTTCAAAATTTCGAAAAGTTGCAAAATTGGTCGAAAATTTCACTTGTCTTGGAATCATCTCGTTTACCAAAATCATAATTTTCTTAAGGTTTCTGTTTTAAAGATCCAAATCTTTCCAGGAAACTAAAATTTCACGTGATTATCTTGAAGTCGGATATCTCAAAATGTTTATATTTTTCTGAAAATTTTATAGTTTTTTAGGAAGGCAAATCTTTTTCGAAAATTTCATAATTATTCCACAAATTTTCAAAACTTTACGTTTTTCAGAAGTTCTCAGTTTTTGTCAAAAGGAAACTATTTTAAAAGTTTGAATTTTCCTTAGAGACTTTCATATGATACGGGAGCGAAATAGACCAAACTCCAGTTTTCATGTTTTACGTGGAAATCAGTAATGATTGATAGCTGTTTATCCAACCCAATTGAAATATCCTCAGGTCTTCCTCAAGGGTCAGTCCTGGGACCACTCTTGTATTTAATTTACACAATTGATATGTCCAACTCCGTAGAAAATTCGTCAGTAATGTGTTATGCTGACGATACACAAATTTACAAAATTTCATTTTTCGAATAAATCCCGCTTCTTTGTTTGTTTTTGTTATAAATATCTCGGAATTTTCCAAAAGGTTTGAATTTTATCGAAAGGGTCATTGGTTTGAAAAAGTAAGCATTTTTAAAATATAAAAAACAATCAAAATGTGAGTAATTTTTGACAATATCGTTAGGGTACTTACAGAGGTCGTGAAATCGCTTCGGGAGTATACATAGCGTAAATAAAACCATATCAAGAAGCAGTAGGAAACAAAAAACATGATTTTACGGACGGCCAAAGAAAGATATTTGCAAAATAAAATAAGGATATATTCAAATTTTTCCACGTGACTTAAAACAAGGGCTCACGTCACAGGTATCTTATCGATATCGACAATCGATACTGCTACAGCGCAGGTCAGTGAGATTCAACTGCAAACTATTTCTGATGTTGCCAAATTTCTTTTTAAATATTTACGTTGGCCATATATCAATAATTTAATTTACGAGCGAGTTTTGTTATATGGGTATACATATTCCCAAATGAAATAAGACTTCTCTTTTATCCTACTACTTACAGCCGCAGTTCCTCATTGAATAATACTGCGAGATGCAAAATGCAAAACGAAATCATATCAGCTGCTCGAACGCAACCATATTTTCTTTGTGGTTTGCCAACTGCGCATTCGACTAGAGATGAAACAATGCGACTCAATTTATTGATACTTAAACATATTTGAAACAGGCAATTAACCCACTAGCATTTTTGTTGCAATACATTTTTATATCTGATAGGTATCACAGTTCATCCTGTTTGTGACCGAGATTCGCAACTAATCGAAGCCATCATTTTATTTCGACGCATCCCATTATGAATGAATTCAAAGGTAGAATCTAAATCAAGCCCATCCCTACAAGGTGAATTAGTAATCTAGCCTAACTTTTATTCTTTTGACTTTTATACCTTTGTGTGTGCCTGTTTTGTGGTTTTAATGATCAATGTCAAAATGTTAGGTTAGAATTGGCTATCGATATCGAATATCAATACTTTACATCCCATCACTATAGGATATCACTGACGTCAGAGGTTGTTTGCGCGGCATTTTCCGGCATTTGAAATAATTTTTGGAATATCTCTCACAGCCGATACCAAAAAACCAAACAAGTGATTTTGTCATGGTTACTAGGCTCTAAGGAACGCGTAAATGACATAATATTTTTTTCTGCAAGTACCCTAGTAATTTAAAATGTTTATTTTTCAAAATTTCGAAAAGTTGCAAAATTGGTCGAAAATTTCACTTGTTTTGGAATCATCTCGTTTATGAAGATTATAATTTTCTTAAGGTTTCTGTTTTGAATATCCAACTCTTTCCAAAAAACTCAAATTTCACGTGATTATCTTGAAGTCGGATATCTCTAAATTTTTATTTTTTTTTTGAAAATTTTATAGTTCTTTAGAAAGTCAAATTTTTTTCGAAAATTTCATAATAATTATTTCACAAAGTTTCTAAACTTTACGTTTTTTTCAGAAGTTCTCAGTTTTTGTCAAAAAGAAACTATTTTAAAAGTTTGAATTTTTCTTAGAGATTTTCATATGATCTGGGAGCGAAATAGACAAACTCCAGTCTTCATGTTTTACGTGAAAATCAGTAATATGCAGCTTGATTCATGTAACAAATACAACTTTGGTTTGCCGAATTTATGGAGTCACTGTGTATAATTAAAAATGAGACTGCTGATGACTGCTCCTACAAACCCCTGTTAAACTTTTTTCGATACCTTTCTAGTTTACCCAACTATCGACCACCTCTAAAAAATTTGATAACGCCACATATTAAGATTATACTGTAAATATAAAATAATATAATGGTATGAAATTATCCAGGGCAGCGCACCTAAAGAATCTGTTTAAATTGCGCCCCACTTTCCTGTACATGCTGTAATTTTGTTTTGTTCACTCTCGACATCCATATAAATAATCATTCAACTCTCATAAGCCTTTTTGTGAACATAAAATAATTTGTGAGGTAAATGGGGGGTGTCCAGAAGGGAAGACCATATAAAATGTTAAAGGTCATTGTTTATTTCATAAAAAATCCAGTGTACAGGTTTACTATGCTCCCCTATTGTAAAGTAAATCTATTTTTAGTATCATCATATTCTTTGTGTTTTGCAGCGGTTTACCCAGCGTCTGTCGCCGAATCTTGCCCTTGAAATGTGCATAGTACCGAAATTCCTTGAGATAACAGCGTCTTTCCCAGCTATCAAATATTCTCTGCTCACGACGTACTTGCAGATTTGTGCTTCTTGCATGGGTACAGTACTTAATAGCATGCTAAGAACTTAGGAGTTGAGCGTTTAGGCTATACCGAAAAGCCTATGAACACATTTCCTCCATAATATGCTAATGCAATTCTTCAGTATATTCTATTTCCATGTAAGCGTAGTGTACCCACAATATAATACACTCAAAGGCAATTTTTGGGCTATAGTGACTTTATTTTAAGTTGCAGTACGCAATGAAAAGTTCTATACATATTCTGTGCTCAAATCTCCGTAACCATATACACGGTGTCTCAAAAGGAGTCGACTATTTGAGGTAGGGAAAAACCAAATGGAGAGATAAAGGAAGAAATTTTACTTTTTTTACTTTTTCAAAGTAACATTCTTTAAATGGCGCCCATTTTGTTGACGGTATTCTTCAAAGCGTTTATGCACATTATCAAAACGGTCCAACTACTTAGAGTGCACGAGACGCAAATAAAGCGTGGTGGAGGGAGTAAGCCCGCACCGCTCGCTCGGTAAGAACACTGGTTAGATATTGCACTTTTAGTTGCCAGGATGCATGTTTAGCTGCCACAATATTGAAGAAAGCATCAGATCGATAGCAACTCAGCAACTCCTTGGAACAGTTTTTGATAAAATGTGCACACACGGTTTGAAAAACGCCTTCAACAAAATGGGCGTCATTTAAAGAATGTTATTTTGAAAAAGTAAAATTTCTTCCTTCATCTCTCCATTGGCACTAATCAATGGTATTTACAATAAGCCGGTTTTGGTTTTTCCCTACCTCAAATGGTCGGGTCGTTTTGAGACACCCTGTAGTATTGTACCACTATAACTACATAGCTGTATCATAGTTCTTGGGCAGTGACTCTTCTCTCATTAGCCATTACGCTTCTAATCAACACGCTCAAAGTTCCACTCATTCTAACGGCTATCTCAGAACCCTTGCCCCGTGGCAATAAGCCATTTAAGGGTGGACGCCTAGTAATATCAACGCTGAATTTACAAAAAGTCTGTATATAAATTCTATTAATAGACAGGCATAAAAAATATGGACGCCCAGTTGAGCTAACGGTGAACTATGACGCCAAGCGGCCTGTTTCTGAAACTTACTTATATACAGTTATATACGCCGGACGCTGGGTAAAACGCTTTTGGTCCGGACGCTCGGTGATCCGCTGTAAATAAATATATATATATATATATATATATATATATATATATATATATATTTTTGGCCCGTGGTACAAGTGAGGCTAACCCGTGCAAAATCTGCATAACAAGTGAGGACCGCGACCAAGTGAGGACCAATATACGGACCTCACAAGGACTTCGCTTGAAATTTTTGTGGTGAGTTGCGGATATGGTCTTGAGTCAAATTTGAAAATTTCAGCTGGTCCTCATTTTTTTCGTTTTATGGTAAATGTATACATTTTAGTTCACCACTTTGGCACCAGATGGTTTCTCGAGTTTGTATACCGCCACCCCATATACGTTACATACCAGTGCATGCAACAAGTGAGGACCTGAAATTCGGCAACGATGAAATACCGGCAGACTAATGCCTCTCACGATATTTCGCGTTCTCTTTGTGTACTTGATTGTTTAGCTTCCCATATTACACGTTGAGGTCTTTGAGAAAAAAATTAGGTGTTGCGAGTCGTGATTTTGTTCAGAAGTGCCCCATCATGAGGAACTTTTGGAATGATATCTAGGCGGCTTTTATGGCAGAAAAGTTTTAGATTGCAGGTCATCGCTCTATGCATGAAGGGTTTAATTCTTGAAAGGAGTAGGATCTTCGGTATAGCGATTACTAGACAGTTCTGAAATCATGAACCATGCCCTTATGCGAAAGAACTAGCAGGTGTTTCAATTAGTTTAATATCGAGTGATACAATTTTCGTTTGGAATCTAAGATGGTCAATTCAACTGACGTTTTAGATACCGTGTGATATGCCTTTTGAAATTATTAAAGCTCATCTTTGTACAACTGAGAGGCATATTTTAGACTTAGGTAAAAAATGGGAGAGAGTGTCTGGGAGAGTAGAGTGCTATCCGAGTCAAATCGTTCCGAGTTCGTCAGATTTTAACTGCTCCGATAAGCATCCTAAGAGTTTTTGGTCTGGCTTGACCCGATTTTACTCGTTTGATGTCAATCCAGCTTCAGCTTTAAAAATGCGATAACTTATAAAATACTTTTCTTTTCAAACATTCCAACAAAATATGTGAATTCCTCTCAGAGTACATATTATTATGTGATAGATGCAATACAGGGTGGGCCAATAGTGAGTAGACGGAGGATTGTTGACGAAGGATATTCCCAAAATCTGATAGTTGATCATGGTAGGGCCCATGAAGGCTATAACGTTAAAATACTTTCACTCAAACTTTAACGTTTATATAGGCTGATTATCAAACTAACATTTTTTAATAGAACTGCCTATATATTATTGCATATTTGAATTGCTTAGTGAATTCTAGTGTGACTTCATGTATATAATATGAAACTTTAAACAGACCGTTTAGGCGCAAATCACTTTTTTTTTGGTATAAGTAGGTATAAGAAAAGAATTGAATATCGCAGCGATCATAAAACTTAGAAGGCCGTGACTTTGCGGTGTGACTAAGCATGAAATGTGTCATCTTAGCTCATACGATCAAATTTGAATTCTTTTTGTACTTGGAGAAATCAGTAGAATAATTAAGGAGATTTCAGTCACAGGCACCTTGATTATTTCAAATGGGGATGCCTAATTTTTCTTATACCATCGAATCTAAAACCTGATAACCTTTCCAACAATGTAGGATTGTTGGAATCGATCTTTTTTAGTTTTCATTTTATTTCAAATTTTAAGTCAAATCGGTGTTTTACACTTTCCCAACTTATAAGCCATCTAGCAGTCCATAAAAAATAAACAAAAACCTGTCCAGATGGAAGAAACCAACTAACTTGGCATTAAAACGCAAACTAGATTAATGAGGCAAGATTATAAAAATTTCTTACAAGATATCAGCTCTAACCAGAAACGACAGCGGCAACAAGAAGGCTTACTTTTCACAGCCTATTAGCTATACCCAAATACCCAAAATCAGTAAAAAAAATTAAATAAAAGACAAAATACCAGCGATTGTTACTGGCAGGAGAGTATCTATATTTTCAGAATAAATTTTCACATTTAGTACCATGAAATAGCCGTAAGTCAAAAGTGATGATGCCTTTCACTCGAGCCCTTCAAATTCTTCACTGGTACTTCTACTTATTAGCAAAATCGCAAAAAATGAAAACTGAATTGCAGTATGTTATATGATAAAACATTATTTACTTGGTAGGAGCATACATGAAATAAACACAGTTACAACATGGAGTAATAAAAAAATCTAACAATCACATCAACAGATGCTCAGAGTGCTCCAGTTAGAGATATCTTTACTTTTGACTTAACAGAAATGACTACTTTTCTATCCCATTAAATGTGAAATTTCATTCTGACGATGCTAAACTGTCAGCAACAATCATTGGTAGTTTTTTTTTTGTTTCAATATATTTAATCGTTTTTTGTTATCAAGCTCTAGTAGATCTCAATAGCTGGTAGGCTGTGGAAAAATAACACTTCTGTCATACGCCAGCTGCTCATTGTCATTAGATTTCTTACCGCTGTTGTTAGTTATTATGTGTTGTAAGGAATTTTCGTAATTATCCCCCGTTGCTCTAGTTTGTGTCTTTCTACTAAGTTAGTTGGCTTCTTCTATCTTAACGGGCTTTTGTTTGTTTTTCATGACTTGCTAGATTTCTTATAAGTAGGAAAACTGAGAAACACTGATTTGACTGAAAATTTTAAATAAAATGGAAACTAAAAGGATTGAGATCGAGGTAATCAAATTCTGCATTTGATTCTGTAAACAAAAATGGGTATTCTTATTTGAACAAATCAAGTTCTCTGTATTGAAGTTTCCTTAATTAATCTACTGATTTCAAGTACAAAAAAAATCAAATTTAACCGTCTGACCTAAGGTGACGCATCTCATGCTCAGTCGTGCCGCAATGTCACGGCCTTCTAAGATTTATAATCACTGCGATATTTAAATTTTTTCTGATACCTACTTATACCAAGAATGCTGATTTGTGCCTAAACGGTTCGTTAAAGTTATATATAAGATACATTGAGTCACACTAGGATTCACCAAGGAATTCAAATATGCAATAATGTATAGGGAGTCGCCTTCAAAAAAATGTAAGTTTGATATGAACCACCCTGTATAAACATCAAAATTTAAGTGAAAATATTTAACGTTATATCACTCAAAGGTCCCTACCATGACCAAGTTACAGATTTTTTAAATATGTTTTAGTAAGTCAACAATCCTCCGTCTGCTCACTATTGGCCCACCCTGTATATGTGAATGAACGTATCAAATGTGTCCTGGGTCAGTAACCGCATGAGTTGAAAAAGTATATAATTTTATTTTTAGGCCAATGGAGCGTATTTTATGTTTACAACAAATTTTCAAGGTTTCCCCCCTTCCCACCTTCCCAATTTCAGCCCCTCCCAAAAATGGTAGATGATTAACTCATAAAACGCTCAAAACGAAGTCTGAGGGGATTTGCCTTTCACTACGCCAACGCACAGCTTTTCATGAAATGAAGCTTTACCTGGTACTACCCAGCAGCATGCCGCTTTTCAAATCTCGTTTACTTAAAAAACGCAACTTAGGCACACCTAAACCATATGACCAACTCTGTTTAATTAAAATGAGCTGTTCATTTAGATCGATAAAAAAATACTCGGGTGGTCCTCACTTTGTCGTGTATATCACCCGGTCCTCGTTTATCAGTTCTAATAGTATGAACAGGTATACACTGCACACATGACGTGAAAAAATATAGGGTGTCTCATTTAAAAAAATGCATTGTTTGCATCACCACGTAATTTATTGGGCCTGCGGGTGTTGGCCTATTCATACATGACGCAGTACACTGCGTTAATAAACTTCCCCTAACATGACCTTTTCACGGTAGCCGCGGTACTCTGGTAGTTTGGTATTTAGGCTCTGCTTATGCGATCTGCTCAGTGGAGAAAAACAGGTCTTTTCTCTAAGGGTAAGTATTCAGATATGCAGATTGCGTCTATCGCTTCCATCAGTCAGTTTTTTCACAGTACCTACTGATAATAATAATCTGGTGGTATTTCACCTTACTTTTTAAATAATTATTTAACCGGGAGATATCAATTGTATTATATTTACCTACCTATATGAAAATTTGTGAAAAAAGTTTGAGTCCTTTGCGGCCGCCACTAGCCCTCGCGCATTCCTCCTACTCGTATAAAGATACATATGTATACTTATGTGCAGAGTGCAGCTGCGGCTTCAATAATCTCTGGTAGGATTTTTGTGTATTTTTTATTTAAGCTTTTGTGCGCCCCCTTTCAAAAATTCAGGAACCGCTGCTGTTCCACAGTTTAAAAAACATTCTCTGCCCACCTTTAAAGCTGAACTTCAGTAGTATTTAGTTGTTACATCGATTTTGCTAGTAGAAACGGCAGTTCTACGTGAACAGCAGATGTGTAGTCACCGAGGTATCAAGCCTTCAGATTACGTTACTAAGGACAAATTTTCATTTGATTTTATTTGTCAAGGAATAGGTAGGTATAAGGTAGGCACAGACAAGGTCTCAAAGTAACAGATTTATTTGGAACTTGTCGGCAGATGTTTCGTAATATCTGTTTCAGATGTCACTGACAGCGAATTAATCGACACATCATGATACTTGAAAATCTTATAGTAAATAGAAGTCTATAATCGACCTTATGGATCGATTTACCTGGAGTCTCGTTTTAGGACGCTGTGCAGATAAATAACATTCACCGCAGCGGTAGTATTTCATCTAGACTAATCGAACAGGAGGACCAATGAATGGTAGCTTAGACAGAATAAGAAATCAGCAAGTATATCTCTGTACTAATAGGAGAGAACAAGTGATCATCCGTACAAAACGATCTGACCATCTTAGTATTTAAAAAATAGTTGCACTTTTTCCACATTCTCTGTATATCTCTACGATTAGAACAAATATGCGAGGACCGGTAATGTACAACCGAGGTCCACATGCATATTAATCGATCGATACTACCCTACCATCTGAAATGCCTTTCGCGCCTTTTTATGACCTCTGCTTCTTTTTAGTTAATTTTATTTCCCACACCGATAGGAAATTGTGATAGGTATTGTGATCGCGAAAATTTTCGATTTTGAGGTAATACGCTTTTTTGGGCGTTTTATGATGTCTATATAACGTCGGTTTGTCTGTCTTTGCGTGTTTTTCTAGACTAGTCATATCAGTAGCCATGGATTGTGATAAAATTTGGGTACCGGTATCCTATGGGGTCCTAGTAGGTATTGCTCCTATAATTTTAAAAATCGGTGCATTGGCAGCGGAGTAATTTGCAAAAAAACAAAAAGAATTGAATATTCCTCAAACCTCGTTTTTGAGCGTTTTAGGATTTCCTGATAATTTTCTACTTTTTTCGGGTGAGAGTGTGATTGGGGTCGCTGGGGGGGTGAGGCGGGGCAAAAATATAAAAATAACTCAAACTTCGTTTTTAGGCGATTTGGGTGTTCCTGGTCGTTTCGTTTTGTCCAGTTGAAGCTCGCAGAATAAAACCAGTGTCGATCTAGTTCCTACGGAGAGGAGCATCAAGAAGCTATTTACTAGAGTTTTTGTGTTGGATGTTTTTTGAGGGCAGGAGGGTGATGATTTGGTTGCAAGGGGATCTCAGACTACAGCTTAATGCAAAGGGAAAATAATAAACTGATATCACTTTAATGTGTGGGAAGTACTAAGTCAGTCAATTATCGTTCATATTGATTGAACCTCATATATAACTGTACAGTACAAATTCCCGAATTCATAAATGTTGTAATGTTGTACCCCTGTCAAGCATCTACCCTTATCTAACAGTATATTCTCGTTACAGATTTGTTGCCTTTCTAGCTAACTTTATTGTATCACAGACATAGACACGTTTTATGACGCCAAATGCCAATCGAAAGTGCAGTCAACTGATTCGCGCGTTAAATTAAATCAATTTTCGAATTACGCGTCTACAAATATTGAATAATTCCCAAAACATGGCCAGATATTAAAAAAATAGAAGTCAAGTTTATTGATTCAGTTCTTCTCAGGAATACTTGTTTTTCATAACGAAGGGCGATACCATTTTCAACATCAGCGATTTAGCAATTACGACTGTGAAGCAGAGTGAGTCATGTCCTATTTCAGTTGGTCCGATTAAAAAGTCTTGCTCCTGTAGTCGCAGTGCCTATAAGTTTGAGAACCCCTAGACTAGTCAATAGACGTTCAAAATAGATCCGTTGAACTAAGTTACCTGAATTCGCCGTTATTGACATGTTCAGATAATTAGCAAAATTTAGGTAATTAGAGGGGTCGTATTTTTCGCTATATGTGCCACGCGGTATTTACATCCCTATAACAGTCGAATTTTAATAGAGGTCTTATCTAAGAAACCAAATTACCTACATCGCTGAAAAGGTTAATTTTACATTTAGTTGCATTTATTTTCACTTAGCTGAAATCCGTAGTAGCACATGTTAATGAATATTATTTTACTGCATGAAAGCTGAATTAGTATATATCTATACGAATAGGAGGAATAAGTGAGGACCGCTGGCGGTGGTGAATCACTCGTACATATTAGTATTGTTAAGCTAATTTCGACTTTTCTGCATGTCATGTTTACAGTATTTACGTGTTTATGCTATTAGAACTGATAAACGAGGACCGGCTGGTGTACACGACAAACTGAGAACCACCTGAGTATTTTTTGTAAACGTCTTTCCTGCTCTTCTCATGTAAACGACAACTGCATTAAAACCAAATCGGCCGCATAACGAATACATCACATGAAAGTCACCTGTGCGCATGCCGAAAGTTGCGTTTTTAAGAGGACGATATTTTTATACATAGCATCATGGTGCTGGGTAGTAATAGGTAAAAATAGAGTCAAGTTGAATGACTCAGTACTTTCCACACATAATGATGATACCATTTTATTATTTCCCATTGCATGAAGCTGTAGTCTAAAATCCCCTTGCAACAAAATTATCGCCCATCCGCCTCCAAAAACAACATCCAACACAAAAACCCTCGTAAATAGTTTCTTGCATCTCCCTTCTTAGGAACTAGGGCGCCACAGTTTTTTTCTACTTGCTTGAACTGGTCAATGCGAAACGATCAAGAGCCTCCAACCCGTCTAAAAACGAAGTTTGGGCTGATTTTATGTTTTTGGTTTTTTGATTATTGCTGCGCCGCCTCTGACATGGTTTTTCAAAAACAGAGTCGTTTTCCATTCTCGCAGCGGTAATAAATTCTGTGTCAAAATGTTATTAAAATCAATTCAATAATTTTAGCTTTACGCGATATACATAGAACGAAATAAAGCAAAAATCGTATGTGCAGGTCACAAAATTGGTTTCTGTAATAGGCAAGCCAATGTTCGGATGGACCTAAAAAAGTGCAATATGCCGCTAGGTATTTCTTCTACAAGTCAATAGACGGACTATTATGAATACAACAAATTTTTCAGTTTTACTACCCCCCACCTCCCAACCGCCTCGATTTCACCCCACCCAAAAAAAAAAATTGAAAATGATCAGGAACCCGTAAAATGCCTAAAAACAAAGTTTGAGCTGTTTTCATATTTTTAGTTTTTTTATTATTGCTATGCCGCCACTGACACTATTTTTCCAAAACATACGCGTTTTTCATCCTCGCCTTGGGATTAATACTATGTCAAAATTTCATTAAAATCAATTGAATAATTTTCACGTTACGCGATACCGAACGATCTAAAACAATACTCGTATGTGTACATCATAAATTCTGATGAACATCAAGTCAGTAATTTCAACATTATAAAATACAGAACGATCTATTATGTATACAAGTTTGGGGCATATTTGACATATTTCGTTTTTTTCTAATTATTCCGCCCCCCGTATAACGATTTTCAAAATTATAGGAACATTACTTACTACGACCCCACAGCATAACGCTGCCCAAATTTCATCACAATCCATGCAGCGGTTATTGAGATTACGAGGGTAGAAAAACGCGACAGACAGACAGACCGACAGACAGACCGACCGACCGACAGACCGACAGTCAGACAGACCGACGGAAATGAGTGACGTGGATTTTCGTTATGTACACATCATAAAACGCCCAAAAAGCGTATTATCTCAAAATCGAAAATTTTCGCGATCACAATACTCCCCTCACCTATCCGTGTGGCAAGTAAAAATTCATTTTATAAAAAGCTTCGCGTTGGAGTAGTGAGAGACAAAACCCCCCAGACTTATTTTTATAAGTTACCAATCATCTACCGTCTTTGGGAGGGGATGAAATTGGGAAGGTGGGGATGGGGGAGTCGAAATCTCGAAAATTTGTTGTAAACATAAAATACCCTCGATTGCCCTAAAAAATATGAAAATCTTTTCCGACTTATCCGAATACTGACCTAGAAGACATTTGATACGTTTATTTACCTATACAGGGTGGGCCAACACTGGACGGACGGAGGATTGTTGACCTACTAAAACATACTTAAAAAGTCTGTCATTTGGTGGGGGGTGGGAACCCTTGACTGCTATAACGTTAAAATATTTGCACTGAAATTTTTAAGTTTATACAGGGTGATTCATAATAAAATTACATTTTTTAAATCAATGGAATATATTATTGCATATTTGGATTGCTTGGTAAAATCTAGTTTGACCCTATGTATTTTATACGGAACCTTAAATGAAATGAAATGAAATGACTTGGTATAAGTAGGTATCAGAAAAAAATTGAGTATCACAGTGATTACTAATCTTAGAAGGCCATGACTTTTCGGTACGGCTAAGCATAAGGTGCGTCAGACGGTTAAATTTGAAATCTTTTTGAACTTGGAAAAATCAGTAGATTAATTAAAGAAACTTCAGTCATAGATAATTTGATTTTTTTCCCTATATCAAATTTTAACACAGTTCTTATCTAAGAAACCAAATTACCTACATCCCTGCAAAGGTTAATTTTACATTCCGTTGTATTTATTTTCACTCAAATGAAATCCGTAGTAGCACATATTAATGAATGTTATTTTGCTGCATGAACGTTGAATTAGTATACCTCTATACGAATAGGTGGAATAAGTGAGGACCGGTAGGCGGTGATGAATCACTCGAAGATATTAGTATTGTTAAGCAAATTTCGCCTTTTCTACATGTCATGTATAATATACAGTGTTTACGTGTTTATACTATTAGAAGTGATAAACGAGGACCACCTGAGTATTTTTTGTAAGCGTCTTTCTTGCCCTTTTACCATTATTGTTCTTCAAGCAGGTATATTTTCGGATCGATCTGAAATTCATGTAACCGTCAACCGTACTGAACCCGAATCGGCCGCAAAACGCACATACAGGGTGAGTCAAGCTCAACGCCTCGGACTCTTGTGACCAAACGGTACCACTTTTCGAAAAATCGACTTTGCGGGTGTATGTAGGTCGAGTTGGACTACATTTTAAAAATAATGACTTTTATACAGGGTGTCTAATAAAAGCGTGACATATCAAAGTTATGTTTTTAAATGGAATACCCTATACATTATTGCATATTCAGGTTCCAGTGCATTTTAGTGTGACTTTATGTATCACACATAGGACTTTAAGCGAACCGTTTAGGTACAAATCACAATTTTGGGTATAGGTAGACGTCAGAAAAAATTGAATATCGCAGCTATTATAAATCTTAGAGGGCTGTGACTTTGCCGTGTTACTAAGCATGAAATGTGTCAGCTTACGTTAGACGGTCGAGTTCGAATTACATTTGTACTCGGAGAAATTGGTAGATCAATTAAGTTAACTCAAATCAAACGTAACTTGATTTTTTCGAATGGGAATGCATAATTTTTTTATACCATCAAATATGCAATTTGATAAGCCTTCTAATGATGTGCGATTGTAAATATCAATCTCTGGTAGTTCTGATTTAATTTCAAATTTTCAGCAAAACCGGTGTTTTTCAATTTTCCTACCTATAAGCAACTTAGCAGGCCATGAAATATAAACAAAAAACTGTTTAGATGGAACAAAATAACTAACTTAGAAGATAGTTACGGACAAACTAAAGTAAAGGGACAAAGTTATAAAAGTGACTTACAGCAAATCAATTCTAACCAGAAATAGCAGACATAACACATCTAAGGTCAAAAAGCTGCTGGAGTACGACAGAAATGGGTATTTTTTACAGCATACCGGCTACTACAATATTCTAAAGATTGACGATTCATAAAACCATTGTGAATTTTGAAATTAAAGGAAATCTACCACGTAATGTTGCTGGCAGCTTAATAGCTTTAGAATAAAATTTCACATTTCATGATTTAAAAAAATAGTAACCGATACCTCTGACCGGAGTTCTGCAAATTTTTCAATACTCATAGGCAAGATTGCCGAAAACGAAGAATAAATTAAAAATCTGCTCAAATTATTAAACATAATTTACCTGGCAGAAAATTAAAATATGATTTGTCAGTATTCCTTTTTTTGTGATCTTGCTAATAGATACTGAAAAATTCAAAGGACGACAGTGAGAGGTATCATTACTTTTGACTTTGACGGAAATGACTACTGTTTTATGCCATTAATTGTGAAATTGCGTTCTGAAGATATTAGACTGACGGCAACGATCGCTGAAAGTTTTGCTTTCATTTCAAAGTGTTTAGTGATTTTGGAAATTTTTAATCTCTAGTACATTGCAGTCGCTAGTAGGCTGTAAAAATTATCCATTTCTGTCGTACTCCAGCTTCTCTTCAACCTTCGACATGTTACCGCCGTTTTTTCTGGTTAGAGTTGATTTGTTGTAGGGAATTTTTATAATCTTGTTCTTTTACTCTAGTTCTGCTGGATCTTTTTGCTAAGTTAGTTGTTTTCTTCCATCTGAATACGATTTTGTTTATATTTCATGGCCTGCTAGTTTGTTTATAGGTAGAGAAATTGAAAGACACTGATTTGATTGAAATCTCGAAATTTAATAAAAACTACCATAGACTGATATTCACAATCTGATATAATTAGAAAGCCTATCAAATTGCACATCTGATCATATACAAAAATTATGCATTCCCTTTGAAAAAATCAAGTTACCTTTGATTGAAGTTTCCTTAATTGATCTATCGATTTGTCCAAGTACAATGTAATTCGAACTCGACCGTCTAACGTAAGCTGATACATTTCATGCTTAGTAACACGGCAAAGTCACAGCCCTCTAAGATTTATAATAGCTGCGATATTCAATTTTTTTCTGACATCTACCTATACCCAAAATTGTGATTTGCACCTAAACGGTTCGCTTAAAAAGTGTGATACATAAAGTCACACTAACATTCACCCAGGAATCTAAATATGCAATAATATACAGGGTGTTCTATTTAAAAAACATAACTTTGATATGTCATGCTTATAGTAGACAGCCTGTATAAAAGTCATTGTTTTTAAAATGTAGCCCAACTCGACCTACATACATTTGCAAAGTCGATTTTTCGAAAAGTAGTATCGTTTGGTCACAAGAGTCCGAGGCGTTGAGCTTGACTCACCATGTGTAACTTTAAAATGACCTGTGCGCATGCTGAAAGTTGGAAATAATATAAAAACGAAATGAATTCTCGATCTAAAAGAATAGTGAAAACTTTAATCAAACAGAGCTGGTCATATAGCTTACAGTATATTCAATCCCAAGGTAGACTCCACATAAACAGTCGCAGGCAGCATTAGCGCGGTTACTGTCCGCTGCCATCTGCGAACACGCCAGCTATAGTCCAGTACAATTATGGAATTTTATATTACTATTTAAAAGAGTTGCCCTATTAATCCATTGCAACTTAAAAGCAGCCAGTTGCCAGTTTGAAATGATCATTTAGGCAATGAACACTTGACATCGCATATTTCGATCTGATTTCCAGTCAGTCTTGGGGGTTTTTACTTGCCGGATTATAACATACAATTCACACATAGTGTATTGGACTATTAGGGACCCTACCGACACGAGCCGATCTCGCACGCCGGCTTGTTTTCATTTGGTCTAGCTTGGCTGTGAATACAGTATAGGTGCACCTACGTTGCATTTTGCATTTTTTAAATGGATGAGATTTGGATAGCAGTATATTGCTGGGTAGTAGTAGGTAAAGCTGCACTTCATGAAAAGCTGGACGTAGGCGTAGTGAAAGATAAAACCCCTCGGCCTTTGTTTCAAGCTTTTTATGAGTTTTCAATTATCTATTATTTTTTAGGAGGGGATGAAATTGGGAAGGTGGGGAGAGAGGGAGATGAAATCTCGAAAAATTGTTGTTAACATAAAGTGCCCTCCATTGCCCTAAAAAATATTAAATTCTATGCTTTTCAGACCTACACGAAAACTGTCCTTGAACACTTACCTACATTCTTTTTTGATACCCATTCATTACACTTAGGGCTGGTTTCACCGCTCTCTGATGGTTTCGGATAGCGTATCTGTCACATAGGTCCATATCATTTATATGACAGATAGGCTTTTGGTCTGTCGGTTTATCTGTCTGTTACACTTAAAACCGGTTTCACCGGTCTCTGATAAGTTTCAGATAGCGTATCTGTCAGATAGGCCCATAATATTTATATGGCATTATCGGACAGATAGGCTATCAGTCTGTCGGTTTATCTGCCTGTTGGCTTCTACCCTCGTAGTCTCAGTAAACTTTGCACGGAGCGATATACTGCGGGATCGTAATAGGTAGTATGCTGCCATAATTTTGAAAATCCGTGCATGGGCGGTGAAGGAATTAGCAAAAAACAAAAAAAAATCAAATATTCCTCAAACTGCGTTTTTAGGATTTTTGGGGGTTCCTAATCATTTTGTACTACAGGATGGATTATGGAGGGCTATGAATAGAGACGGGCATATCGGGTCATTTTTAAGATGCGGATCAGCGGATCTAGAACACCTCAAAGATCCGGAACAGTGATCCGGTTCACGGGTCAGTCGGATCCCGACTAGCGAATGCAATCGTTCACCTTCTATCTTGACCGAAGCACGAGGGAACCGCCCAATCTGGGTACTCGGTGCAGACAGAAATGAGCTAGTACAGCACAGTACACTTCATGTATAATTTATTAATTTGTTTTATCTTTATATCAGATGATATTTATTTTTTTATAAATATGTTCCTAGAATATGTATATGTATTAATACTATTCTTTATAAATTTCGATTTGAGTAAATAATTATTCAGTTTTGAGTTTCTCGTATCCTGGCATGTAAAAGGAATTTTTTGTCTCTACTATAAACAGCCACAGCTCATCATACAAGAAAAATATTCATTTATTATTCGCCCTAAAATATCTATCTAAATATTCCTTTAAATTCAGATCCCAGAACATTGACCATTATGGCTATCATGTAGCTTCAGCAGAACACTGAACCGAAAACTGAACATCGCTAATCGTCAGATCGACTGACCGACATATATCGCCGTGGCACGCACCATCCTGCTTTGTGATTCTGAATGAATAAGCGAACAAGCTGCCGGATTTGTGATCCGACTGACCCGTTGAGATTAAATTTAGGATTTGGTTCAGTTAGGTCACCTTAATGATCCGGATGAATGAATCGGATTAGAACCGTTCTACACATCTCTAGCTATGAAAATGAAAAAATTGTTGTATGCTGTCTAAAGCTTATCAAAAAATGGTCAAATATATGGAAATTGTCAATCTTGGGTTAATTCCGCATAGTGATGTAACATTTGATAATTTAATGTAAAATCTAATGCTAAAAGTAAATCCATTACACACACATGCAGACCTACACGCAAACACACTGACCTGTGAGAGAAAGACCTAATACACTTTTTTACGTCCATCCTAACAGTGCCTTGCGTATTGCAGAAAACAAGGGACTTCGAATACCAGTTTTGCTTTAGATCGTTCTGTATTGGGTGGAAACTTCTGTTTGATTTTAATGAAATTTTAACATAGTATTATTACTGTGTCGAGAAGGAAGTGCGTATGGTTTTTAGAAATCGTATCAGTGGCGGCGCAGCAATAATGAAAAAACTAAAAATATAAAAACATCTCAAACATCGTTTTTAGGCGTTTGAGACGTGACTGATCATTTTCTACTTTTTTTGGTAAGGGAGAAATTGGGATCGTTGGGGGGTGAGGGGTTGTAAAACTGAAAAGCTTATTGTATTCATAATAGGCTCTCCATTGACCTGTGACACTTTTTGAGATCCATCCGAACATTGTCTAGCCTATTGCAGAAACCAAGAATTTTCTGATGTATATGTAATAATGGCATTGCTCTAGATCGTTCTGTATTCTATAGCGTGGAAAATATTGAACTGATATTGACGAAACCTCGACACAGTATTAGTAGCACGTACTATAAGCTTAGCGAGGAGGGCAAACGCGTTTGTCTTTTAATTGAAAACCCCAGTTTTCTGTTATATACATAAGGGTATTGCTTTAAACAGCTCTGTACTATATAACACAGTGTTATTTCCGTTGCAAGGTTGGAAAGCGCGTAAGGTTTTTAGAAATTGTGTCAGTAGCGGTGCAGTGTGTATTTGGTTGCAAAAGGATCTCACATTATAGCTTCACGGTATGGGAAAACAATAAACTGGTATTACCGCAATCTGTGGGAAGTACTAACTCACTCAACTTGACTTAATTTTTTGTTCATAAATCCGCCATCACAAAGATGATATTTCAAAAGCATGCACCTTGTTCGACCCCGCCCTGGTAATAATAATCTGTCAAAGCTTTATTGCTAATGTTAGATACACACGTTAGATAAAAACCTTGAGTCCTCAAACTATGTAAAGGCAAGACAAGTACAGAACATTACAACGACCAAGTTTATTCAGTATCACGGAAAGTCCATTACCCAAATCTTAGCACCTTACTAAAAGAAAAAATATGAATCAGATCTTCTTAAAATTCACACAAAAATAACAAAAGCAAAGTCTATTCGCCTATAAATGGAAAAACAATGTAGTTACAAAGATCTATATAACACTGATTCTAAATCAATTATTTGGAGGATTCATGACCATATGTCTATGGGAGCAGAACATGATGTCAAAACATTTGTAAATTCGCACATCATTGAAGTCCATCAGGTCACACGTTATAACAACAGGGTAGTTGAAATTTAAAAAAACACCTATTCAGTAAAAGTCGTAGAACGGCTTATATCGCGGTGTCATTTTGGCAACACAGCTATGACCTCGCTTGGTGCGTAGTATACCGATTTCGGACCTCCGTTGTTCTCTGGGATAAAAAGCGGGTATATCGTGGCTCACTTAATTCTTTCATTGAAAGGTCCTCACTTGTCTCGATATACACGTATCAATTTTCTCATCGGTAAAATAGCTTTCATGTGTATATTTGAATGTTTCTTATCAAATGGCACATCTTCGTAGTATCTATCATAAAATGATGCCATTATCTCGTTGTCCTCACTTGGTCACCGATATGTATTGTCCTCACTTGGTGCGCCAGCCAAGTATATATATATATATATGTATATATATATATATATACATCATTATAACAAACCTGAGCCAATTGGAAATTGACCATATACTGAGCCACCTACTTAGAGATGTGCTAGATAAATAATAGTTTTATTTTCATCTCCAGATATATTGTGTTGTATCTAAAAACCGTAATATACATAAGAAATTATTTAAAATAAATATCTTTGAAAATGCTTATATATTCATATTTATAGTACATACATGAGCCATGCATACATTTAATACCATTGTGAGCCTTTGATATACAAGTTTATGTAAATTATCGAATCTTCCTGAGCCAAGCAATGTTGCCAAGATTACAGCTGGGTTTAGGCTCAGAATAGTTAGCAATCAAATATATACAAATAACACGCCCACTTGACCTTGACTGGGTGGAATTATTACTCCTGATGTACTGTGTGAGGCTTTTCCGGCCACCGTCGAGTGAATTTGTGGTTCTTGGGTTGTTAAGCCGGCGTCATTTAGCGTTAAGGCTTGACGTTTCGCCACCACGAGTGGATGGCATATTCAGAATCTATTTCACTTTGGCGACTTCCAAAATACTGTAATTTGGATTTTGGATACTGTAATTTGTATTGGTCAATATGGTCAAGTCATTCTCACGTGAAGCCGTGACCAAGGGAAAAGGGATTCATTTTTATTCAGGGTGTTAATTAAGTATGTTAACAAACTTTAACCACGAATAGTACTCTGAAAAATAGAAAGAAAATGTCATATGAACATGTGTCCGGAAATGCTTCCTAAGGGAGCTACGCTCCTTTGCATGGGGCACCCTAAAGACGGTTTTCCCTCGATATTCTTGAAACCATTCATAACACAATTACGGAATTAGGTACGATGGGTAAACTTTTGACGCTGAATCTGATTCTGAATTCAGAATTTCATAATTTTAATCAGAAGCGTATCATACGGGAGGAGTTAAGGGTAAAAATAAACCCATTTTCTAAATGGTAATTTTTTTGACATTTCGATTTTAGAATATGGTATTTCAGAGATTTCTACGTACAAATGGTTTTTTGGTACATCTCGATAGGGCTAACCATTTTCGAGAAAAATGCAAAGCATTGAATCGATGCAGGCTATTGTAAATAAATAAATGTTCATTTATTTAATAAGTGTGCTGTGAAAAACAATTGAAACAATTGATAAACAACTTAAGAACTGTCAGTTTATTCAGTTTAGAGTTATTACAAAACATTTGGGTATTATTTTTAAAGTAACATTATTTAATAAGAGTTTGAACAAATAAGAAATAAAATACTAAGACAAATAGAGAATGTTTCCTTAAAGTGGAAGTGACCGCCACCAGCTGAATATCAGTACACTTCTACTTGACAACAAACTCTGAAACACCATGTTCTAAAATCAAAATGTAAAAAAATTACCATTTAGAAAATGGGGTTATTTTTACCCCTAACTCCTCCCGTATGATACGCCTCTGATTAAAATTATGAAATTCTGAATTCAGATTCAGATTCAGCGTCAAAAGTTTACCCATCGTACCTAATTTCGTAATTTTGTTATGAATGGTTTTAGGTCCATCCAAACATTGCCTTCCTTATAATAGAAACCAAGGGACTTGGAATAATTTGTGATGTATATATCCGAGTGTTGTTTTAGTTTTAGATCGTTCTTTATTGCATAACGCCAAAATTATCGAATGGATTTTAATTAAATTTTGACACAGTATTACTGCCACGGCGAGGATGGAAAACGCGCATGTTTTGGAAAAATCGTGTCAGTGGCGGCGCAGCAACAATAAAAAAACTAAAAATGTAAAAATAGCTCAAACTTTGTTTTTCGGCGTTTTAGGGGTTTCTGACCATTTTTTACTTTTTTTGGGTGGGGGTGAAATTGGGGTGGTTAGTGGGTGGGGGGTTGTAAAACTCAAAAATTTATTCCATTTATAACAGTGTCCATTGACCTGTGAAAGAAATACCTAGCGGCATAATAGACGTTTGTTAGGTCCATCCGAACATTGCCTTGGCTATTACAGAAATCAAGGGATTTGGTATTGGTAGGGGTAGGTATTGATTTAGGTCGTTCTGAATTTAAGAACATGGAAATTATGGAATTAATTTTAATGAAATTTAGACACAGTGTTTTTTTTTTTTTTTTTTAGGTATAGCGGCATCAACTGCTACGGTTATTAGCCGCATACGAGATTTTATGTTCAAGATACATATATTAAATATGACAACGTTTATAGTCCCTTGGTGTCTGTTATATTCTTGAGTACAAACCGGTCCGCATTAAGAATATAAGGGTTTTCTGCCATTCCTCTTTAAGTAGAGTTTGTATACTGTTAGACATTTGTAGCTCTTGGCGAATATCAGTATAGCGTCGGCAGTATATCAGGAGGTGGTCGATAGTTTGCCTTTCGTTACATTCTGTACATCGAGGCCTTTGATCTCCAGCTAGAAGGTACGAATGTGTCATGTTAGAGTGACCAATACGAAGACGACAAAGAACGGTCTGTTGTCTGCGGGTAAGTTTTTTTGGGTAAGCCCATTTATCGGTGCTTACCTGGACAGATCTCAAGTGTCCATCATACTGATCCCAGACATTTTGCCACACTCTTTTGATGCTATCTTTTATATAATTAATGTAATCAGCTGTTGGTATCGGGATGCCATCATCTGGTGGTGTATTGGTTGCCCTGCTGGCCGCTGAATCAGCCAATTCATTGCCGGATATATTCATATGGCTCGGTACCCACATAAAACGGACCACTCTGTGACTAGTTTCTAGTGAGGTAGCTAAATCTAGAATTTGGCATATTCTTTCGTCATTTGAAAATATGTTTTTTAAAGAGCTAAGAACGCTAAGAGAATCTGATATTATTAAACAGGAAGGACTTGAAGAAAGCGAAAAATAAAGAAGTGCCTGCCAGATGGCAAATGACTCTGCAGTGAATATACTGGCGATGGTAGCCAGGCTCCACGCGTAGGAGTTACCGTTCACTGTTATTGCTGCACCCACGCCGGCACTGGTTTTAGATCCGTCCGTGTATATAATCAACTCGCCTTCAAATTGACTGATTTTTTGCCTAAAAATGGTTAGATAAATTTCAGAAGGGGTCGAGTCCTTAGGAAATGCCGTGGGGCTAGTGTCAATTGGTATTCTTGCTCTGGTCCAGGGTGGTATATGAAAAGTTGCTCTTTGAAGGATGTCATTTATTATGATTCCATGTTCTTGTTGAAATTCCAGACTACGAATTATAGTTGGACGTGTATAGGAAGGGCGACTTCTGTATTCGTCCTCAAAACTAACTGTATTTAAGTTGATATGTCGTGAAAGGGACTTTTTTTTTGTAGTGTACATAACAGTTTGCATTCCTCCTCTTAAGTGTAAGGGCAATACAGCAGCATCACAGAGAATCGCATTTGCTGGACTTGTTCTGAATGCTCCTGTAACTGTTCTTAGAGCTGCTAACTGTATCCGATCAAGTATCTTGATTTTGGACTTCCTAGCTGAGTTATATACAACCCTAGCATAGTCAATCCTGGCTTCAATTAAGTTCTTGTATACTTTGATGAGGACCTCACGATCTGCACCCCAACGAGTATTACCGATGCACTTAATTAAATTGAGAGATTTTCTACATCGGGCGGAAAGATATTCCACGTGATCTTTCCAGTAGAGTTTATGATCGAAAACAATACCTAAGAACTTAACTGAAGCTTCGTTTTTTATTACATGTCCCCGCAGTTTCAAGCCAGTTTGAAGGTGGTGAGAACGGAGTCTGCAGAAATGGATGCACGTCGTTTTTGTGGGTGAGAAAGAAAACCCCCTTCTTCTAGCCATTGAATCCAGCCTATCGATCTCATCTTGTAGATGCCCAAAGTTGCTATCGGGGGGAGCACTGGAGAAAATGCACAAGTCATCTACGTACAGGACCGATTGTATGTTTGTAGAGGCGCTATCGACTAAGAAATTAATGGCCACTGTGAATAGGGAGACACTCAGAACGGATCCTTGTGGGACACCATTTTCTAGTATTCTTATTGATGACCTGGTATCCCCAACTTGCACTTGAAATTTTCGGTCTGATAGAAAGCTTTGTATTACGTTAGGAAGATTTCCACGTAAGCCCCAATCATGCAGCTGTTTCAAGACGGCAAATCGCCATGTCATGTCGAAGGCCTTTTCCAAATCGAACATAACTGCTGTCAGGTGCTGCCTTTTAACGAATGCGTTCTGCACTGAATTTTCAAGGCTAACTAGGGCATCTACCGTGGAATGGTGCCGCCTGTACCCAACTTGATGGTCCGAGATTAAGTGGTTATGTTCCAGATACCACATAAGTCGATAGCTGATCATTCTCTCTAAGATCTTACCCAAACAGCATGTAAGCGATATAGGCCGGTAGTTATTAGGAGAGGTAGGTTCCTTATTGTCTTTCAGAATAGGCACGACTACAGCTATCTTCCACGGGTCGGGATATATTCCTGTTTCCCAAATGCTGTTAAATATTTGCAACAGCAATATCTTTGCAGTTGAAGGGAGATGACGAATCATACAGTAAGGTATTGTATCAATACCTGGCGCCGAATCCTTGCAATTTTCTAGAGCATGCTCAAATTCTTCATATACAAACGGAGCATTATATGAAGAAGCTTCTGAGGTGTCGAAGTTTATACCCTGAGCCTCAGAGGTTTGCTTAATTTGTTGGAAAGAGGGCTCATAGTTTTCCGTACTACTGGCATATGCAAATTGATCAGCAAATGCATTGCATATACCTTCGAGATCCTCGATAACTGTATTATTGATCTTAAGAGCACTAGGAGGTCTGAAGAGGTCTCGTCCTGAAATTATATTGATCTTTTTCCATACCTCCCGGACTGGTGTTTCAGAAGTTATGGAAGAGACGTACATTTCCCATGACTTCTTTTGCCCCTCACATATCAGTCTGCGTGCTTTGGCTCGGAGTTTTTTAAAAGAGATCATGTTAGCTGTTGTTGGTCTTCGCTTATATAGATTTAGAGCTGTTTTCTTCTCCTTGATTGCATTTCGGATGTCATCGTTCCACCACGGCACTGCTTTGTTAGATGTAGACCCGGATGTCATAGGGATACTTACTCTAGCGGCATCTGTAATAGCTTGTGTGGTATCATGAACTGTTGCATTGATATCTTCCACTGGTGGTGGTAAGTTGACATTTTCTGAGAATTTGTCCCAATTAGCTTTACCAGTCAACCACCTTCTGTAAGACGAATGAAAGATCTTTGCAATGTCTGTTGTTATAATAATAGGAAAGTGGTCGCTAAAATTCAGATCGTCTAGAGATTTCCATCTCAGTCTGGTTGCAAGCTGTGGAGAACACATGCTTAGATCAATAGCAGAAAGACCAGCGGTTCTAACGTCGAAGTGAGTTGGAGAACCTGTGTTGATTAGGACTAGGCTTGAAGTATCAATAAATTCTTCAATAGTTCGTCCTCGTACGTCTCTGCGTGCAGATCCCCAAAGAGGAGAGTGTGCATTAAAATCACCCATAAGGATAACTGGACCTGGAAGTTGGGGAAGGTCACAGTATTATTACCGCGGCAAGGATGAAAAATGCGTATGGTTTTCAAAAATCGTGTCAGTGGCGGCGCAGCAATAATAAAAAAACTAAAAATATAAAAATAGCTCAAACTTCGTTTTTAAGCAATTTGGGGGTTCCTGATTGTTTCGTTTCGTCCAGTTGGGGCTGAATTGTGTCGCCTACGGAGAGATTTAGGAAACTATTTACTAGTTTTTGTGTTGGATGTTTTTTGACGACAGGCGGGCGATGATTTGGTTGCAACTGTTATGTGTGGGAAGTACTGAGTCAATCAACTTGACTCCATTTTTTTTGTTTAACAAAGAGTTTAACAATTGCTAATCTCAACCAATCAGATTCCACAGAAGCGGAACATTTGATCATTGGATTATTTGATAATGATATAATGATGACAAGAAATTAGGGTTTTGAATTAAATACATTTTTTAGTGATACATGGAAATAACATTTAAGTTTTATAACAAAACTATTTTTGTTTTTTTCACAATAATTCAAAAGTTATTTCAAAATAAAAATGGGCTTTTGTATCCAGTACCGAAAACACGCCCAAAGCTCCCGAACCCACGTGTCGTCAAGTATGGTTCGTTGAAGCGATCCGTTCTGCAGAGGGTCACATGACGTAGTGGTAAAATTTGATTCAAAAACATATTCATGTCGATGGTACAAAACAAAATGTGTGTAACATGAGTGAAAAGCGTATCAATATATTTTTTTGATAAAAAAAAATAAAAAAAAGTTGCAAGCGCGTGTTTCGAGCCAACACCCGCTTGAACACAGCAATTTGCTGCATAACACTATACCACTACGCCACCCGACCCACCACTGCTGAGCGGATCGCTTCAACGAAACATATTGACTTCACATGGGTTCGGGAGCCATCGGAGTGTTTTCGGTACTGGACTGAAAAGCCCATTTTTGTTTTGTTACAACTTTTTAATTATTGCGAAAAAAATAAAACGAAAATAGTTTTGATACAAAACTTATATATGATATGATCAAAAGTGACATCCAGCTTTGACGTTTGTTCCCAATATTAATAAAATGCTATTGGATGATATTTATTAACTTATCTCTCGATACCCAATAGAAAGCTAAATGTGAAAATAAGCGCGGTAAAAAGAAAATAACTATAATACCCATATATCCCTAATGAGAATCACTCGGAGGTGACGTCATGCGCACAGCAGGCGAAAAACCGGACAGCGGAGCATCTAGCCCTGATAAAATAGCATGGACCTGATGATCGGTGTTGCCAAATCCTCTGGCTCATGTTTATAACAATTTCCGGTATATACTTGTATATAAATTATGAAATCGCAGCGCCATTTGTGGAAATTCTGTGAACTATATTTCCTAGCAATGGTATTAACCTGAGCCACCACATTATGACGTTTATTACCTTTCTGACATTAGAGCACGGAACATGTTTTCGTTATTTACAATCTGTGACATTTGATCTACCAAATCTTTGTCTGAAATTGACTGTAGTAGGCCAAATGTACCGAGAAACAAAGGCAAACGGACCTGAGCCGTCTATATGGCTCACATCCGTCAAAGTGGCTCAGGTTAATACGCTCAAGTTCCTATTAGTGGATCAGGTTAGTATCAAAGAGGAAAATATATATATGTATATGTGTGTATGTAAGTATAGTATAGTAGACCGCATATTATTATTATTATAATTATGTGCATCTGATATAATTTCTTTTTTGTTATTGTAATTTGACTCATTCAATGTCATCATTTTGATGATCCGCTGAATAAAGATTTTTGACTTGACTTGACTTGATCACCCGATTTATCGCCAATTGAAAAGGTATGGGATTGGATGGGTCGACACATAGGCGATTTACCCAATCCTCCGACCACGCTGGACGAACTGGAACATGCTATGAGGGTAGCTTGGGAGGCTGTACCTCTAGGCTTTATCAACAACTAGATTACGAGCATGCCGCGTAGGCTAGAGGAGTACATTCGTCAACATGAAGACCCCACCCATTTTTAACCTGTTGTGTTTTTTTTATAAACTAATTATGGCAAATGAGTTCGTTTATTTTTGTATCTATTTCTACAGCATTTCACCAATAGGCTTGTTCAGCATTTTTTTTATTGCATATTCTAAAAGGGCGTATTGAGTTTAGCAGCTGTGCAAAATTTCAGAATTTTCGGAGCTCGATTTCATAGTCTAATAAATTATCAAAGTGCTGCAAATTGAAAACGCGCGGCACTTGCGAGTCTGAGACGGTGACGTCACTACACCTCTCCGACCGGCGCGGCGCGTCATCTTGGCCACGCATTGTACGGGTGCTTGGTAAATAATAACGCTGCAGCGCATGCTGCTTCCTATGCAAGCTTTGCGAACTGCATACGCGTGTATTGGATAATTTATTTAATTGTTTCATCGACACTGAATACTTACCAAGCTATTTGAATTCGTTGATACTGAGTATAATAATGGAAGGAGGACAGATGAAGAAAAATTATAAATATTGTATGGTTCCCCAATGTGAAAATACGACAGTGACCACTCCTGATGAATTTTTTATTGGTTTGCCACGAAATATAAAAATCAGGAAATTGTGGCAGAGAGCTATGAATGAATTTGTGAGCGATAAGTCAACAAAGTACTCTGCGAGGACCATTTTAATATAAGTATTTTTATAACTAAGTGAATTGTATTATTATCAAGAATCCGCATTTGTGAATGCCATTCTGAAGGTATGTTGATGTCAGTTGATAGCAGATTTTGCTGGTACTGGTACACTAAAACGTAAGAGATACAAGTAGATTTTTTTAATCCAAATACTGAACTAATCATATACCTAACAATTATAAAAGCATTGGAGATATCAGTTCTCATTGATATGTGGAACGTGTAAAAGGCTGTTTTCAGTCCTTTGATGTAACCAAAATTCAATGTATTTTGATTATGTAGAAAAAATTGTTTTATATTATATTATCTAGTTCTTTGTGTCTCAAATTTCTGTATTTTGGGTAGAAAATCGTGGATACTTAGCCTACAAAATATCCCTACTTCAAATGTGTATCTCAGTCTTGTATATTTTGTTTAAATTTGAGGAAGATGTTGAAAATTACATGTGTTACAAAGTAATGAAAGATGTAAAACTCAAGATGAAACCGGAAGTAGTTCCGCACATTTGTGTTTGTCAAAAAGCCCAACAAGCCTTACACGCTAGAGATCCTCGGAATGTTTTCCTTAAGACAACGAAAATGAGATTTAGATAAACCTAGTACCAGCACAAAAAAAAATCGATGTTCGTCACCAAGCAGCGAATCTATTATAGCACCAATGTTTCGCAAGTAGAACTAGAATGTACTGAAGACAACGAGAGAGGGAACGTTGGAAGACAGATAAGTGAGTCCAAGTCAATGTAAAGGCCAAAGTTATATCAAAATATGTTGAGTGCAATATACTAAGGCAGCCACTAAGGGAAGGCAGAAACAAATGCCATTAAAACATCCCAAAATAATGTTACTCCTTAACCAGTGGTTCGAGTTCAGATCATCCAACAAGGAACTTGTAGAAAATCGAACTGCTTTTCTTATACAAAACAATCCGACACATTATATCGGGGTACCCAGTCACTCATTTTGAGTTTTGAGAACTACCGATAAAATGACTGTAGAAGAATCTGGATTTTTGAATGTGTTAGAAAAAACCACCCGATCAAACAAAACACGTCAACCAAAGCACTTGAACGTGTTATAAACCGTGTTATAAACGTATGCTGGGCGCTGTCGCTGTACAGCCGCCAGCTGGTCTGGGCTCGCCGGCAGACCCAATGACGTCACAACGATGAATTTTGAGCGCATGAAATATTTGAATCTTTGAAGGCGCGTAACTTTTTCAATTCTCATCCAATTAAGTTGAAATTTTTGTTGTATGTTACATGTAAGTAATACTTCATGAAAATGCGCATAAATATGGTTATTGGAATTTCACTGAACGACCCTATTGCAACTTTTTTCTCAGTGTTCGTATTTCACTTGCGAGTAGTATATTTACTGAGTATTGCGATTTCAAGGTAACCCAGTGTATCTCGGATGAAGCTGAAGTCGTATCGTTTTTTAATATAAGTGAAGTGTTCCGGTCCTGCTTTCGCATAGTATTAAGGCTAACAACATCATCAATTCAGAATTTAAAGAGCTTCGGCTAATTCGCGTTCATTCGATAATTTTTAACGAGCTCAAAACTCGCAGCGTTATACTTTACCGCTAAAAAATTCAAACGGGATCTACTCTCTGTTTTGTCAGCTTTGAAGGTGGTTAGTAAGGAAATATATACAGGATAAATAAAAAATACATGCTCTGATTTAAGCCTCTAGCACGTCTTCGGTGACAGAATCTGTAAAACAGGGACAGGTCAGCCACCCTCCTTCGATGCTCCAGGCTGTGGAGGTCCTTTGTGAGGTTAGGCGTATCGATTAGACTAATTGCTCTCTTCTGGATAGTGTCCAGAAGCTTTAGAGCGTGTTTCAGATGGCATCCCCACACATGGGAGCAATACTCCAGCGATGGTCGGATCTGTGCCTTGTAGAGCAGCAGTAGTTGCTCTGGTGTATACAGCTTCCCACTAAATCTGTAAAATCTATGTACTTGTACTATACGGGTGTTAATTAAGTATGTTAACAAACTTTAACCACGAATAGTACTCCGAAAAATAGAAAGAAAATGGCATATGAACATGGGTCCGGAAATGCTTCCTAATGGAGCTACGCTCCCTGAAGACGGTGTTCCCTCGATATTCTCGAAACCATTCATAACAAAATTACGAAATTAGGTACGATGGGTAAACTTTTGACGCTGAATCTGATTCTGAATTCACAATCATAATTTTAATCAGAGGCGTATCATACGGGAGGAGTTAAGGGTAAAAATAGCCCCATTTTCTAAATGGTAATTTTTTGACATTTTGATTTTAGAATATGGTATTTCAGAGATTTCTACGTAAAAATGGTCCTTTGGTACATTTCGATAGGGCTAACTGTTTACGAGAAAAATGCATTTATTTATTTACAATAGCCTGCATCGATTCAATAATTTGCAATTTTCTCGAAAACGGTTAGCCCTATCGAGATGTACTAAGAGACCATTTTTACGTAGAAATCTCTGAAATACTACATTCTAAAATCAGAATGTCAAAAAAATTACCATTTAGAAAATGGGGTTATTTTTATCCTTAACTCCTCCCGTATGATACGCCTCTGATTGAAATTATGAAATTCTGAATACAGAATCAGATTCAGCGTCAAAAGTTTACCCATCGTACCTAATTTCGTAATTTTGTTATGAATGGTTTCGGGAATATCGAGGGAAAACCGTCTTCAGGGTGCCCCATGCAAAGGGGCGTAGCTCCCTTACGAAGCATTTCCGGACCCATGTTCATATGACATTTTCTTTCTATTTTTCGGAGTACTATTCGTGGTTAAATTTTGTTAACATACTTAATTAACACCCTGTATAGTAATAATAATTCTTTATTATCAATTTGACATAAAATATGCATTGGATTGGTCAAAATACGTGAACAAACAAACAGAGCCAAAGCGATGAGTGTGTTATTTGCAATTGACCCTTTAAATTCAAATTCAAATTGTTTCTCTGTCCAAAGATTTAAATAGATAGTTATAGGACACGTCGGTAAAAAACAAACAAATTTACACTAAACGAATATGATACAACCAAAAGATGGATAAAACTGCACAGGAAACATTTTTTCTCTTTTCAATTGGAGAGCCTTACTGATCAGAATAATAGAATTTCCATTTCCAATAAATTCGGAAATACAGTAAAAACTTTTTTATCGATGAGAAATTTCTTCAGATGCTTACTAAATAAGTGCTCTATAGAAATATTCTTTATCTATGCAGGCTAAGAATTAAGGAGCCTAAAACCCATATAAAAAAGGACTATTTTATCGACGCCGACCTAAATTTCATCACAGTCCATGCGGCGGTTACTGAGATTACGAGGCTAGAAAAACGCCGACAGACGACAGACAGACCGACGGAAATGAGTGACGTGGATTTTCGTTGTGTAGACATCATAAAACGCCCCAAAAGCGTATTATCTCAAAATCGAAATTTTCGCGATCACAATACTCCTCTCACCCATCGGTGTGGCAAGTAAACGTAATGTAATAAGGGACTTACATCTGAATAGGACTTAACTACTAGTGCCTCATATTTTCGCTATTCAAACACTATACATCGCGAAAAACTATCGTCTGGATATATACTTTTAACCATTTTAAAAGATTTGACATACGATCGTATTAAAAGCCAGACAACTAGCAATTTTGAGCCAATTATCAGACTGAGTCAATTAAAAGAAAGCGGTCCAGTCGAATTTGTACTCATTAGTGAAAATGTCGCTCCCGTCTGGCTCTGAAACGTTTTAAAATCTATTTTAAATCTGCTGAAAAAGGAAGAAGGTGGAAAGCAGGTGTATCTGGTAATGAAACGACTCTGGGATGTCTCTAATAAGTTTCGTGATGTGTCTGCAAACTAGCATGGTCCATTTACCGTCGGCTGGGTCTGGCTTTGCCTTTGGTCATTCGTATGAGACCTGACAAATTAGTTCGTACATTCCAAAACATGTGAGCCTTCCGTTTTTCCTTTATTTTACCTCATACGCCAATAGTTGGAGAGAGCATAGTAATCTAGAAAAAATATTCATTTGTATATTTATTTTTATTTATCGTATGGCTCAAAAACATGACAATATAGTAAGAACTATTATAACCTATACTAAAATAAAATAGATACAGCTACAAACTAAGATACATAGTCTTTGGTATTTACAGGTTGATATCCAGTCCTTTCAACCACTTCAGCGCCAACGGTGTGGCTGTGAAGAACTCTTCTCGCGATCCCTGAAACGCACGCAGTTCACATTCGCTCGTAATATGGTTCATAGTTTGGCCGGGCGCGCCACAGTCACATAAGGGAGATTGCACATAGCCTCACTTGTAAAGGGAGCCGGCACATCTGCCGTGGCCTGTTCGGACTCTATTAAGTTTTACCCACTCTTTCCGGGGTAGTTCTGATCCAGGAAGTAAGGCTGTCCCCATAAATGCGCATCGTGAGTGGTCTTCTGCAAAACCTTCCCATTGGAAGTGCCATTGGTTTAAGGAGTCGAAGTTATTGGTTTTAAGCCCTTCTGCATCCCTTATTGGTGGTTGTCGATGGATGGGCAGTTTGTTGTTGGCCGTAATCTTGTTATACTCCCTTAGAAGGGCGTCAGTCCTTCGCAGCTGCGGTGGGGCTATTCCAGAGAGTACAGGCAGCCATTGAGTTGGGGTTGTCTTTACTGCGCCTGTAATAAGTCTCATAGTGTGATTTAGTTGGACGTCAATTAGTCTGGTATGATGACTGTTAATCCAGACAGGCGCACAGTACTCAGCACACGAATAGACAAGAGCAGGGCACTGGTTCGTAGAGTTGTAGCCGTGACACCCTACGTCGTTCCACACAGTTTTTGGATAATGTTGTGTTCTCAGTTTTCCTGCAGTGTTTGCGAAATTTTTCTTATAGCAGAGGGTGCGATCTAACGTTTGTTCATTTCTTCTATACAGTGGATGAAAAATTGTGGGCTTACTAAAACAAATTTTCGAAATGTGTCACTAGGTCATGGTAGGGAATCTTGAAGATGATGCCAAATGAATACGCGAGGATTGGTATAGCAAATGTGTTAATAGCTTCTGTAAGATTTCTAGAATGCAGTTTTGTTTTTAACAGTCTAATGAGGCGGTCTCTAAGCTCTTGTGTTAGTTGTTGTTTGATTTTGGTGTGGTCTTATCATTATATATATTATATTATTATTCTAATTTGCTAAGTTCATCTCGCATGATAGCGGTAGCAACAAGTGGTGACGGGCTGTGCCAGTCAACACCTGAACTATTACTGGTCTGAAATTAGGAAGGATCTCACAATACTACAGGTCTTCAGGATGACAGATTTTTGAAATACTTTGTGTAGCTTTTCGTCCAGGCCTAGCTGGTGCAGGTGTGGTGTGAATGTGTTAGGTGTAAGGCCTAAGACCGGCATAATTAGGGGGACAATAACAACTTTGTTTTGTTTCCAGAGTCGTTTTACTTTTATGGCAAGGTCCGTATACTTAGATACCTTCCCAGCGTAGGTGGTTTGAACATTCGTATCATTAGGCATAGCAATATATATTAAATAGGTAACTTTGCCTGTCTTCGACTGAAAAACTATCTGGTCTATTGGCTGGGATAGTTTTGTCTCTGTGTATTTCGACATCCCAGTATAGTTTGTATTGATTGTTGTCAAGTACTGATGTCGGTGTATAATTATAATATAGATATGTGTTTTCGATTAATTTGTTAGTTGTGGCTAGGGCTTGGTGTATGATTTTGGCTGCAATGTTATGTCTGGCCGTGTACTTGGTTCCAGCGAGAGTTTTGCATGCACTTGTTATGTGATCTGTGATATTATTATTATATTATTATTCTACATGCTCTTACTAAAAGTCTCCACAACGGATAAAAGTAAGTAGGTAGATCCAGTTGGAATTTTTTAGCGGTAAAGGATAACGCTGCGAGTTTTGAGCTCGTTAAAAATTATCGAATGAACGCGGATTAGCTGAAGCTCTTTAAATTCTGAATTGTTGATGTTGGTAGCCTTTATACTATGCGAAAGCAGAACCAAAACACTTCACTTATATTAAAAAACGATACGACTTCAGCTTCGGCTGAACTGTAAAATTTACTGCTTGTCATTGAAATCACAACGGAATGGTAGTATATCTTGTTTCTATTTTATATTAAAGTAGACTGTTCGAGAGAATCTCAGAGTAACAGCTGAACATAGTGGCAGTAAACAAACCACTTCAGCATGGCGTGTTCAAAGCCATCATCTTTGACACTTCAGCCTCCAAACATTGATCAGCTGTGACCTCGCAGTAACAGTTCAAATTCAACTAACCTGAAAATTCTTCTAATGCGACCCATGTTACAAACACTGCACTTTTTGAGTTCCATCTCAAAAAACTGTTAAACTACACTCGAATATGGCACAGCAAGTCCGTAAAGCTTCCCTACACTACAGTTACCAACAAATAGCGTTTCGATTTTACTGACCAAGCATAAAAGACGCACAAACAAACCAAACGTTTGACAGTCGAGGTTCTACCGTAAATAAGTCGCATGGAAGTTATATCGGCGTTGCCAGCTCCTCAAAATTTATGTAAGACTGCATAATTTGCGTTTATGATGAAGAAATACGCAGTAACGCAGTAGAGGTCTACATATGTATTGATTTTGCTGTAATCATTCCTGAACCATCAGAAGACCGTCTTTTTTAACGTAGAATGGAATATATCTGGATACTATACAATTAAGACGATAATAAACAATTATGATTGCCGTATCTGGTGGTCAATATGACATCGTAAGAAAAGATGTCGGCCTATTAGAATTAGTTGTTTACTACCTCTATGTTCAGTTGTTACTCTGAGGAGAGAATACTTCGAAAGATGGATAGGTAGATAGATAGTGTATTCATTGCAGAAGATTTAAACAGGTATTGAAAAAGTCAGGACAACATCGTAATCCAAGATACGTCATTAAACATAGTGATAGATTTCCACGTTACCCAAAATGAACTCAAGGATATCACAATCCTCATTTGGCAACAGTCTCGATGTCTCTGGTCCACGATAGCCCTGTTTCGATCTTTCGGATCTCATCAGATGGACCTGGGTAAAACCTGGTATTAGGCTCACATTGGATAAGGTTAAAGTCATTTTCTTGATGTTTCTACAAAGGAAATTCTCAAGCTAATAGTGTAATTCAAGGGATGTTTGCCCTCGGAATAGTTGTTAATTTCCTTTTACATCAATATGTCATTGTTTCGTTATTTTCAGACATACAGGGTATTCCGGTGATCATGTTACAAACTTCTAGGGTAGATAAAATACACGAAAATAAGAAAAAAAGTTCATATGAACATGGGTCCGGAAACGCTTCCTCAGGGAGCTAGGGCTCTTCGAAGATGACCTTCAAAAACTACTCCTCGTTTTATAGCTTCGGTACTACTGCAGCTATCGCCACCAATTTTGAAACATGAAATGTAGTTGGTAGGTTCATCAATTTGAGCCTTCCGGCCTTTGTCACCTTTAACTAGGGGCGTACAAACCAGGGGGTATTTGGATAAATTTGACCCTACTCTTCTAAGGCGTCAATTTTATATCTGATTGTGATTCTCCAATGCCTTTTACACAAATAAGGTACTCCTAGTAATAGCCGCTATCTGAATATGACAATGAAGTTCAGTACAGATGTATTATTATTATTTTGTATTTATTTTGGTACGTACAGCTACAGCGTTAGTAAATTCATCTTCAGGACAAAAATTTACTCTGCGTTCTCCTTGACTCACTTGTTAAACCTGTTTGTGTTACTTGTTTATTTTGTACTTTTGAAACTTCTAAGCTTTAAGTTTTTATTGGTGCAGCTCCTTGAGGAAGCGTTTCCGGACCCGGAACTTTTTTTCTTATTTTCTTGTGTTTTTATACCCTAGAAGTTTGTAACATGATCACCGGAACATTCTGTATATTGTCGTAACCGTACGCCACTGTAGACACTGTAGCTTAGTAGGGTGAACAGTATCAATTAACAACTTGGTACAGTTCCAACGGCAATCAAGTTGTGTCCGTGTGGGTGATCAGACGTAACACACGATTAGTATTCTACAGTTTAATCCGTTCGATCTATCGTAAGGAGAATAAATCCTTACTGACATAATTACTCTGTTACGTAAACGCAATGCGTTTTGAATGATAAGTCTGATGTTGTTGAATGCACTGCAGAAAAATGTTGAACCTGCGCGCCAACGTTATATTGAGATTCATGGCTACGGGGTAGTCAACGAATTCGAATAGATTAGAAGAAGTAAACAAGGTTTTTGTTTGTCCCCACAATCCTAAAGCCGCAGTTTGATGCTGGTGGCATACTGACCGCTCATGGGCTGATAAACCCGTATACCCTTTGTATCCCCTCGACGATCTAGTAGGTAAAGAACCCTTAAAATATCAGCCTGATTAGTGGCATAATATAAATAGCAACTTTGTTTTGGTTGATTGTTACAGGTTTATTGTTATAGTTTTGAGTAAATTTTGGGTTTTAACAGAGTTAAAAGACTACATTAAACAATTCCACAAAATTTAAGTCCTACGGATTTCTATAAAAAGTAATATCGTGTTTGTGAACACAGTAAATAATAACAACGGGGTATTGGGAACACACACATGCCTGTTGGAGCATGGGCGTTTCTTTTTCTAAACTATTCGAACTCGTTGGGGGTACTATACTCCTCCTTGAAGTTTTCCCAGTATAATATAGTTTGAGCATGTATTTTTTTCTGTACATCTAAAGCTTGTTGGGAAAATGAAGATTATTGTTATACTCGGGAATTTGATGGTGGGGTGTAAGAATAGCTTTAGCTAAATCTCTCCATCATGTTGCTAATGTCATGTATAGTAGCTATAATCTACTTGTTTAGTAAAGATTGTTGTTATTATATATTATTAGTAATTCAGGGTTTGAAACAAATACTCGATAGTTTAATACGTACACCGTTTTTTATAAACGCGGTTCTTGTATCCAGTATACGGGATTTCATGTTGATAGAAAACCAGATCAAGATTTGAGACTTTTGTGGTAAAACTGGAAATTCAAGGGTGTCGGAGATTTTTGATTTTCGTGGTGCGAGACTGAAACTAAAAACATCGGCCGGATCTATAATCAGCACCCTGAAATTATCCAGGATACGGGATTTCATATAGAAAGCCGAATAAGATTTTTGGATGTTGGTGGTGAAACTGAAAAACACAAGGGTGTCGAAAATTTTTGATTTTCGTGCTGCCAGACTGAAACTAAAAATATTGGCCGGATTTGTAATCAGCACCCTCAAATTATCAAGGATAAGGAATTTTATATTGATAGAAAGCCGAATAAAGAGTTTAGAATTTTTGTGGCGAAACTGAAAAATAAGGGTGTCGGAAATTTTTGACCTTCGTTCTGCGAGACAAAAACTTGAAACATTGACCATATTTGTAATCACCACCCTTACATTATCCAGCATACGAAATTTCATATTAATAGAAAGTCTAACACAGATTTTAGATTTTTTGTGGTGAAACTGAAAATCAAGGGTGTCGGAAATTTTTGATCTTCGTGCTGCAAGACAAACGAAAAATATTGTCCGGATTTGTAATCAGCACCCTCAAATTATCAAGAATACGGGACTTCATATTGACAGAAAACCGAATAGATTTTAGATTTTTTGTGGTGTAACTGGAAATAAAGGGTGTCGGAAATTTTTGATCTTCGTTCTGGGAGACTGAAACTTAAAACATTGGCCGGATTTCTAATCACCATCCTCATATTATGCAGGATACGGGATTTCATATTGATCTAATACAGATTTTAGATTTTTTAAGGTGAAACTGAAAATCAAGGGTGTCAAAAATTTTTGATCCTCGTTCTGCTATAATAGATGAAATGCCTGTATTACAAAACCTTCCTAACACACTACATAATATGAACCTCTTGTTTCAGAAACAACCTAGTCACATCTTGCTAGTTGTTTTGACAGTGTGTATGTGTATTTCTAATGAAAATGCAGAAATAACCTTAGTCCAGGATTAAGGTTGTTTCTGAAATAAATGTGTACTCTAAATCGTAATAAAATCTACAATTAAATAATATGTTAACCCTAAACGTAGAAGAAAGTGCAATAATGTCAAAATTGCGGAAATGTGACCTAGGTTATTTCTGAAATAAGTGATTCTACAGGGTGTTAATTAAGTATGTTAACAAACTTTAACCACGAAAAATAGAAAGAAAATGTCATATGAATATGGGTCCGGAAATGCTTCCTAAGGGAGCTACGCCCCTTTGCATGGGGCACCCTGAAGACGGTTTTCCCTCGATATTCTCGAAACCATTCATAACAAAATTACGAAATTAGGTACGATGGGTAAACTTTTGACGCTGAATCTGATTCTGTATTCAGAATTTCATAATTTCAATCACAGGCGTATCATACGGGAGGAGTTAAGGGTAAAAATAACCCCATTTTCTAAATGGTAATTTTTTGACATTTTGATTTTAGAATATGGTATTTCAGAGATTTTTTCGTAAAAATGGTCTCTTGGTTACATCTCGATAGGGCTAACCGTTTTCGAGAAAAATGCAAATTATTTAATCGATGCTGGCTATTGTAAATAAATAAATGCATTTTTCTCGAAAACGGTTAGCCCTATCGAGATTTATCAAGAGACCATTTTTACGTAGAAATCTCTGAAATAGCATATTCTAAAATCAAGATGTGAAAAAAATTACCATTTAGAAAATGGGGTTATTTTTACCCTTAACTCCTCCCGTATGATATGCCTCTGATTAAAATTATGAAATTCTGAATCCAGAATCAGATTCAGCGTCAAAAGTTTACCCATCGTACTTAATTTCGTAATTTTGTTATGAATAGTTTCAAGAATATCGAGGGAAAACCGTCTTCAGGGTGCGTCATGCAAAGGAGCGTAGCTCCTTTAGGAAGCATTTCCGGACCCATATTCATATGACATTTTCTTTCTATTTTTCGGAGTACTATTCGTGATTAAAGTTTGTTAACACCCTGTATATTTTTCTTGCACTGTCCAATACTTGCTGCCCTCTCGTATACGATTTTTATGATTTCGCTCGTGCTTTTGCTCTACATTTGCGTCTTTCTCTATTTGTATCTTTCTCACTCTTTTCTCTCTCTCTCTCTCTCTCTCTCTCTCTCTCTCTCTCTCTCTCTCTCTCTCTCTCTGAAACAAATGCGCGCATTAGCGATCGAATCGAGTGCCCCGTTGCACCTGAAGCGAATGATAGAGTCGGTCGAGGAGGAAAAGTGTTCTAACAGCCGTTAATTAAACGAAACTGAATTTATGTCCGAGATACACGAAAGTTTGTTATTTAACTAATGTTAAGATGTAATTTACGATTACGTCTTTCATCGGCGTTGTAATTAATTACGAGGCACGAGGATTTTTGTAATCGGCCCGTCGCGTGTCGGGCGGCTACGCAAATATAGACGCCATCGTTGTTGCACTTGATACGATATCACAACGTCGGAGGCAGCTTTCTATAGTCAATTTCAACCGGAAACTAAATTCGTCCTTTTCTTTCTGATTGGAACGTCATATATGGCAAGGTTGTTGAATGGCCAATGGATAGTTATACTACTCGCAATACCTAGCAAAAATGGAGTCAAGTTGATTGACTCAGTACTTCCCACACATAATGATGATACCATTTTATTATTTCCCATTGCATGAAGCTATAGTCTAAAATCCTCTTCCAACTAAATTATCGCCCATCCGCCCGCAAAAACAACATCCAACAAAAAAAACCCTCGTAAATAGTATCGCGAGTCTCCCTCCTTTGGAACTAGGACGCCACAGTTTGTTTTCTGCATGCTTCAACTGGACGATGCAAAACGATCAAGAGCCTCCAACCCGTCTAAAAACGAAGTTTGAGCTAATTTTATGTTTCTGGTTTTTTTATTATTGCTGCGTCGTCACTGACACGATTTTTCAAAAACAGAGTCGTTTTCCATTCTCGCCGCGGTAATAAACTCTGTGTCAAAATTTTATTAAAATCAATTCAATAATTTTCTCTTTACGCAATATACATAGAACGAAATAAAGCAAAACTCGTATGTACGTACAGATCACAAAATTGGTATCTGTAATAGGCAAGCCAATGTTCGGATGTACCTAAAAAAGTGTAATATGCCGCTAAGTATTTCTTCTGCAGGTAAAAAGACAGACTATTATGAATACAACAAATTTTTCAGTTTTACAACCCCCACCCCCCCAACCGCCCCGATTTCACCCCACCCAAAAAAACAAATTCAAAATGATCAGGAACCCGTAAGTTTGAGCTGTTTTCATATTTTTAGTTTTTTTATTATTGCTGCGCCGCCACTGACACTAGTTTTCCAAAACATACACGTTTTCCATCCTCGCTGCGATAGTAATACTGTGTCAAAATTTCATTAAAATAAATTCAATAATTTTCGCGTTACGCAATATAGAAGGATTTAAAACAACACTCGTAGGTATACATCACAAATTATAAGTCCCTTGGTTTTAATAACAAGCAAGGCAATGTTCGGATGTACGTAAAAAGTGTATTATGCTGCTAGGTTTTTCATTCTAAGATCTATGGACAACCCATTACGAGTAGCCCATTATGGATACAACAAATTTTTCAGTTTTACAACCCCCTACCCTCCAAGCACCCCAAATTCACTATCACCTAAAAAAAAGTAGAAAATAATCAGAACCCCTAAAACGCCTAAAAACAAAGTTTGAGCTTTTTTTATATTTTCAGTTTTTTTATTTTTGACGCGCCGCCACTGACTCGACTTTTCCAAAACATACGCGTTTTCCATCCTCGCCGCGGGAGTAATACTGTGTCAAAATTTCATTAACATTAATTAAACAATTTACGCGTTACGCGATATCGAACAATCTAAAACATTGCTCGTATGTATACATCACAAATTCTAAGTCCCGTGGATTCTATAATAAGCATGCAACGTTCGGATGGACCTAAAAAAGTGTATCGTGCCGCTAGGTTTCTCATTCACATATCAATGGACGGCCCATTACGAATACAACAAATTTTTCAGTATCACAACCCCCCAACCACCTCAAATTCACCCCACCCAGGAAAAAGTAGAAAATGATCAGGAACCCCTAAAACGCCTAAAAACGAAGTTTAAGGCATATCTGAAATTTTTGGTTTTTTGCTAATTACTCCGCCCCCCGTATATCGATTTTCAAAATTATTGGAACATTACCCACTACGACCCCACAGCATATCGCTGCCCAAATTTCATCACAATCCATGCAGCGGTTACTGAGATTACGAGGGTAGAAAAACGCGAACAGACCGACAGACAGACAGACAGATAGACAGACAGACAGACAGACCGACGCGAATGAGTGACGTGGATTTTCGTTATGTAGATATCATAAAACGCCCAAAAAGCGTATCATTTCAAAATCGAAAATTTTCGCGATCACAATACTCCCCTCACCTATCGGTGTGGGAAGTAAAAATCTTTGAATGGCCAACTACAGGGACACAGCTAAAGATGTTCGTGAAAACATTCACCGAATAAAATGATTTGCAAAAAAGTTGTGTTTATTTGAGCATCGCACCGGAAGATTTTTGACTTCTCTTTTGTTAGAAACTCGCTACTAGATACACATACTTTTATGTTGGAGTCGTTTTCAAATAAAACAGTTTTTTTCAGCTTTCCTCGATATCATGATTTTGGGATATGACGAGTTTCTGAAATAAGCAATTCAAATACTTCACCATGTCACTACTAGTGACAGTGCTGCGGCTAGACGTGTCAACGCTACGTCCCACAGAGCGTCAACGCGCCGGCGTCAGAGCGGCATCAGCGGCGATTGTTAATGAATTCGGCGTAATAAAGTGTGCAGGCGCCGCATTGTGTGCCGCAGAAGGTAAATGAGGTGTCACAAAGTTAAATGCTCTCCTAAATCACCGACTGATGGATTCGCGTCCCGCTAGTGTCGCGCCGCTCTTGATTAAACGACCCACTGTGTTTGCCCCGCCAAAATACACGTTTAACTTTGGAGGAATTCGAATCGCGACATTGCCAATTGATACAGGTGCCCGGGCAAAAACTCGCTTCCGTTTGAGGTTTCAGGACTGATAGGCTTTAGGCTGTGGCATGGCCGACTGTACTCACTAGGCCGGAGCATGAAATATGGCAACACTGAATCTGGGGGCCGAGTTTGCATTTGTCGTTATGTCATGTGTATTCTTCCAGAGCAGAAAATATGGTTGGAAGGTGATTATTAATGTGTTTCTAATTATTTACCTGCACAAACGAAACTATAAAGATAACAAGATGCCTGCAAAGTGTGTAGTACCAGGTTGCAGCCCAATAGAGGACATACCAAACCATGGCCCAACATAACCTTATTCCAGAGTAAAAAGAACGTTGCAAGGTGATTTTTAATGTGTTTCTACTTATTTACCTGCACAAATGAAACTATAAAGATAAAAAGATGCCTGCAAAGTGTGAAGTACCAGGTTGCAGCCCAATAGAGGACATACCAAACCATTGCCCAACGTAACCTTATTCCAGAGTAAAAAGAACGTTCCAAGGCGATTTTTGATGTGTTTCTGCTTATTTAGCTGCACAAATGAAACTATAAAGATAAAAAGATGCCTGCAAAGTGTGAAGTACCAGGTTGCAGCCCAATAGAGGACGTACCAAACCATGGCCCAACATAACCTTATTCCAGAGTAAAAAGAACGTTGCAAGGTGATTTTTAATGTGTTTCTACTTATTTACCTACACGAATGAAACTATAAAGATAAAAAGATGCCTGCAAAGTGTGTAGTACCAGGTTGCACTAGCAATTGTGCGTCCAATAAGGGACATAAACAGAAGTGGGTGAAAGGTATTCCTCGGAAGGGCTGGTTATATTTATAAGGATAAAGACAATAATTTACAAACATTTCAAAGGATAAGACCTATTTTAAAGCACAATGTGGTACCTATAATGTTTTCTGGACCCCCCAAATATCACAGAAAAATACAGTTAATAGAGCTCATCTGGGCATGGCCTGGGGCATACCTACGAAAGGATTTGATAGTGAAAGGGAAATCAAGACCAGCAAGAATGGCTTCACAGCAGGCACGTATTTAGGGGGGGGGGTCAGGGGGGTCCGGACCCCCCCCCCCGAAACGTTATAAAATGCCGTCTAAAAAATGGAATCCACAAATTTGCACCCCCCCCCCCCCCGCAAATTTAAGGATTTAAGGTGGCAACTCTAATCTGAACCCCCCCCCCCCCGAAAGGTCAACCAAGTGACGCCCATAATCTGGACCCCCCCCCCCCAAAACCAAATCCTGGATACGTGCCTGCTTCACACTGACCTAATAGTGAATTTTTCTAGCTCAAGTGACAACTTACAAAGTAAATTGAGTGTTCATTTAAGTGGAAGTGGCAACAGGAAACAGGTTGCATTTATTTTTATTTTGTAGTGTCTGACTGCGATGAAACAGACATCAAATTTAAGTGGTATTAGTAGTAGTAGTTCTAAAAAGTATTTTTCTTAATTTATTAACCGAGATGAACTCTAATACATATAAAATGTAATAATTATTCTGAAACTATAGGGCCACTATTTGACAGCTAAGCCACGTTGCCACATCTAAGGCTCCGGCCTAGTGTAGAGTCGGCCATGGCTGTGGTGATCCGGAACGCACTCCTGGCTGCCAGACGTTAGAACGCACCTTTAGCGGTCACGTGACCGAAGTTTGACATTGACGGCATCGACGGATGACTTTAAAAATTGTAAGATCTAAATGTATGAGTGTAGTCATTTGATGAAGTTCAGATAAGTAATTTATTTGATTATTACTACATCATATATTGTTCAGATATTTTGATGTTTGTCAGATCATGAGTGACTTTTCATAGTAAATAGTTACATATTAATTTTCATTCTGTGACTCAAATCTACGGTTCTGTGATGCTTTTGGGTTTTGTTACTTGAATAAAATAGGGAGTCCTTGGAGACTGGTTGACATAGTTTGTTTATTTATTACGAGCGGGGATTGTTTTTGGAAACAGGAAGAATTCATTCACCAAATTTTACACAATGCATTTTGGAGTCTTTTTCACGAATATTTGCAGGTGTGTTGTCTTTAGAGTTTGTATTATTAACTCATGTGGTCTGGCTACAATATTTAAAGTGTTTGACAACGTATACTATACATCCGGCTTTTAAGACGACTTTAATGGCGTTGGGTCTCTGATTTACGTCTACTCTAGGTATTAGGTCCTGAGGGATTGCAGGCTGGAGGTGAGCAGAGACTACTTTGTGGTATTTAGAAGTATCTATTTCAATCCGTACTGATTTCTCTTTATTTATATATGATATTTATTTACGGAAGGTCGATAGCCTGGCAATAACCCAGGTTGGGCCTATTCCAATTATCTCCTTTATTTACTCCTTTATATGGTTGGTTATATTTATTTATATATACTGATATTTTACATTTTTCCACATCCTATCCATATTTCGACGTTGAACAGAGATCTAGCCCACCATGTATTATTATTATTATTTATCATTTAGACTGTGAATGTTCATAACCATTTCTTTATTATATAATATCAATAACAAGAGCTAGTTTACCACCATTATTAAGACATTTTGAATCGTATATTTCAACATATCAATATAAATACTTCACCAATAAAATATATGAAATACAAATCACTCATGATTTAATAAATACAAGAATCAAGTAATAAAACCATCCCATAAACACTCAGCACTCATGATTAATAAATACAAACCAATGTTAAGAAACAAGTAATAAAAAAACCGTATCATAACATTTCTGTGTTTTGATTTCATTTTCTCTGAGTTGGTACACATGCATGCTAAAAGAATCTAGTTACCACGGACACACATACAACATTGGGTTCTAAATTCCACCACTAGACATCTTGATCACTTTGGCTATTTCAAGATTTGGTATCGGTTTTAACAGTGACCAGTTGCTCACTACAAGGCTTTAGGGATCAAAACATTTCCATGCGATTTCATTTTTACCGTATAGAGGACGGTCTAATATGTCATGTTCAAAAAAAATTGCGGCAAATTCGCATTTTCACCGAAACATTTTTTTTTTCAAAACTCCGATTTTCACCATATAACGAAACCAAACAACAACACAAAACAACCAAAACGTTAAAGTTATGGTTTCATTGCCAATGGATACAGGTGTCGAATTATTATTTTATTTTTTTGCCTGCCTTTGCTTTCCGTCAAGACTGAAAGCCTATTGCGTTGTAGAAGCGCTGCGAGAGGATAAGTGTCTGTGCACGTTAGATTTGGAACGCTGCAGGTTGTAGCCGTCGGGAAACAAATTACCAGACAGCTCATTCCACGGTGTCGAAGTTCTCCAAAAGAAGGAATGCGGGAGGAGACTAGTTCGGGGAGTAGAAACCTCGACCTAGTAGGGATGAGCTCACAAAGCCTCCCTAGTGTTCCTAGTTCGGACGGCCATTGGGGTTATTATCTAAGAGAGCTCACTCAAACATCTTCAGTGCTAGAATCTGTAAAACAGAGACAGGTCAGCCACCCTTCTTCGATGCTCCAGGCTGTGGAGGTCCTTTGTGAGGTTAGGCGTGCCGACTAGTCTAATTGCTCTCTTCTGGATAGTATCCAGAAGCTTCAGAGAGTGCTTCGGAGCGCATCTGTAAGCATGGGAGCAATACTCCAACGATGGTCGGATCTGTGCCTTGTAGAGTAGCAGTATTCGCTCTGGTGTATACAGCTTCCTACAGCAGAACAGAACTCCAAGCTTCTGGGATGCCATTTTAGCAATACTGACAACGTGGTCGTGCCAGGACATGTTATTGTTGATCCACAAAAGCTTGATGGGAGGTGACTCGACTATTGGGTGATCCTCCGTTTCCACAGTTGGTAAGCCATCGTGAGACTTCTTTGTCAGTGTTGTTGCCTGAGTTTTCTGCTCGTTAAGCTCTACTTTATTTACTAACCCCACCCAACAATTGGTTTGATATCTATACAGGGTGGGCCAATAGTGCGTGGACGGAGGATTGTGGGCTTACTGAAAAATATTCCAAAAATCTGTCACTTGATCATGGTAGGGACCCTTGAGGGCTATAACGTAAAAATATTTTCACTTAAATTCTGACGTTTATACAGGGTGATTCATATCAAACTTACATTTTTTTGAATGGAACCCCCTATATATTATTTCATATTTCGATTCCTTGGTCAATTCTAGTGTGACTTTATGTATCACACATGGAACTTTAAACGAACCGGTTAGGCGCAAATCACCATTTTTGATATCAGTAGGTATCAGAAAAAAATTGAATATCGCAGCGATTATAAAACTTAGAAGGCCGTGACTTTGCAGTACGACTAAGCATGACATGCGTCACCTTAAGTCAGACGGCTAAATTTGAATTCTTTTTGTACTTGAAGAAATCAGAGGATAAATTAAGGAAACTTCAATCACAGATAACTTGTTTTTTTCAAATGGGAATGCCTATTTTGGTTTAAAGAATCAAATGTAAAATTTTATTACCTTTCTAACGATATAGCACTCTTGATATCAATCTTTTTTGGTTTTCATTTTATTTTTAAATTTCAGTCAAATCGGCGTTTTTCAATTTTCCTGCATGCAAGCAACCCAGCAGGCCATGAAAAATAAACAAAAGCTCGTTAATATGGAAGAAAGCAACTAACTTAGTAGAAAAATGCAAACTAACCTGAGCAACGAGGCAAGATTATCAAAATTCCTTACAACATATTAGCTCTAACCAGAAACAATAGTGGTAACAAGAACATTCATTTTTCACAGCCTACTAGCTATTATCCAATTTCCAAAGTCAGTAAAAAAATATCTAATCAAAGAAAAACTACTAGTGATTGTTGCTGGCAGTAGAATATCTATGTCTTCTGAATAAATGTTCACATTTAATGCTATGAAAAAGTAGCCATTTCCATAAGTCAAAAGTAATGATACCTTTGACTGGAACCCTTCAAATTCTTCTTCTACTTATTAGAAAAATCGTGGAAAATGAAACTTGATTTGCAGTCTGTTTGAATTGTAAAACATAATTTAGTTTGTAGAAAACTACGTTAAATAATCGCAATTACAACATAGCATAATTAAAAAATCCTAGCGATTATTTCAATAGATGTTCAAAATGCTCCAGTTGGAGATATCTTTACTTTTGACTTAACTAAACGGAAATGACTAATTTTTTTATCCCATTAAATGTGACATTTCATTCTAAACATGTTAGACTGTAAGCAAAAATCGCTGGTAGTTTTCCTTTTGTTTCAAAATTTTTAATCGTTTTGGAAAGTTGTCAAGCTCTAGTAGATCTCAATAGCTAGTAGGCTGTGAAAAACAAACACTTCTGTCATACCCCAGCTACTCATTGACATTAGATATCTTGCCGCTGCTGTATCTGGTTAGAGCTAATATGTTGTAAGAAATTTTCATAATCTTGCCTCGTTGTTCTAGTTAGTTTGCATCTTTCTACTAAGTTAGTTGGTTTCTTCCATATTAACGAGCTTTTGTTTATTTTTCATGGCCTGCTAGGTTGCTTTCACGCAGGAAAATTGAAAAACACCGATTTGACTAAAAATTTGAAATAAAATGAAAACCAAGAAAGATTGATATCAAGAACGCTATATCGCTAGAAAGGTAATCAAATTTTACATTTGATTCTTTAAACCAAAATAGGCATTCCCATTTGAAAAAATCAAGTTATCTGTGATTGAAGTTTCCTTAATTAATCTATCGATTTCTCAAAGTACAAAAAGAATTCAAATTCAGCCGTCTGACCTTAGGTGACGCATTTCATGCTTAGTCGTACCGCAAAGTCACGGCCTTCTAAGTTTTATAATCACTGCGATATTCAATTTTTTTCTGATACCTACTTATATCAGAAATGGTGATTTGCGCCTAACCGGTTCGTTTAAAGTTCCATGTGTGATACATAAAGTCACACTAGAATTGACCAAAGAATCTAAATATGCAATAATATATAGGGGGTTCCATTCAAAAAAATGTAAGTTTGATATGAATCACCCTGTATAAACGTCAGAATTTAAGTGAAAATATTTTTACGTTATAGCTCTCAAGTGTACCTACCATGGTCAAGTAACAGATTTTTGAAATATTTTTCAGTAAGCCCACAATCTTCCGTCCACGCACTATTGGCCCACCCTGTATACGTTGATCTGTGAGGCATGTTGCTGTCGCTGACGTACCGTCTCCTGAGATGATAGTGGCTTGTAGATTGGATTGGTTGGAATGAGGAAATCTACATCCGTTCGAGGTTTCTAATCCTCCTAAAATAGAGGGTCAGTTTGAAAAATCAAATACTCTTTAAATCAATCCGATTGACTGGAGCGGATTAAAATTTGCGATTTAAGTCTACTTATTAGTGGCAGTTGATCGTCTGGTACTGGACTAACTTGCTTGCTGAACCGATTTTTCCAAACCCACTATGTTGGCATCTGTAGGGGAGAGATTTATACTAAATATCAACTTCTAATTATATTTTTAACCAACGTGTGCAACCACGTAATATTCAGCAGACCAAAGCGATTAGCGAGCTATTTGTAATCGAGCCTTTGTCCCTATACATTACGGAGCAGTTGTCTCTGTTGGTTCACTGCTTTCATGTCTTTCATTGCGTGCTATATCATAGCCGACAATATTAGTCCATTGTAATCTGAACGATGTTATTTAACATTTACTCTGAATTGTGATGAGGTAGATATTGGACAACTGGAATGGCAGTATAACTATTGGCGGAAGCAAAATATCCAACTTAAGATTTGCTGTCGATACAACCCTTATTGCTGCTTGTTAGGAAGAGCTAGTAGCTCTATTAAACATCTTAGAACAACACAGTGCAGCGTATGGTCTTGGTATTAACTACAAGATCAAGGTTATGATCGTAGATAGAGAGCACGAAAATCATCGAACAATAAACTCAGTAGGCCGGTGTAAAGTAGTTCAAAGTTTTGTGTACCTCGGTTCTTTGATCGACAATTCGGGTAGCTGTGATAATGAGATTCGACGGCGCATTCAACAGGCACGTGTGATCGTGACAAAGCTTACTAAAATATCGCGGGACCATAACACCACTAAAGCTACCAAAATGTCGCTGGTTCAGTCTCTTGTGTTCTCCATATTTTTGTATCCCTCGGAAACTTGGACTGTTAAAAAGGCAGATCGAGCTCGCATAGATGCTTTTGAAATATGGACGTGGAGGAGTATGCTGAGAGTCCCTTATACCGCTTATCGAACTAACGCTTCCATACTGGATGAGCTCGGTAATCCAAAGAAACTATCCTCCATTGTGTCGACGAGAATGCTTACTTCTTCGGACATATACACAGAAGCGATAATATGGAGAAACTTGTAGTTCAGGGTCACGCCCCGAGTGGGCGGCGCCGCGCTGTGGCCGTTACCCTACACGCTGGGTGGATACGGCGAAACATATGCTGGATATGAGTATGAAGAGCGCCACTGAACTGACAGTAAATCGCGAACGATGGCGAGCTATAGTTTTCAAAACTATTGATAATATTCGTGTTGGCAATACACTAGCTCCGACTCAATGCATTTTGCGAGTTCACAACATGTCTGTTAAGAAATTGTGACTATGATGATGAATCTGAACGAATGTAATCAGCTAGTAGCAAAAGGTTGACCTAGTGTGCAACTATACTACCTTTCTCATAGGTAATAAGATGAAGTCATCCGACTATACTATATTTGAAAATGATTGATAGCTAACATTTTATGGCATAGGTGCTAATTAGGTAAAATACAGGATCGCTCAAAGCAGAAAAAATGTAAATATTTAAACTTTCTCAATTTAGTTTTTCACAAGACTTTAGGAGGACCACTCTTGACATACATCATAAATGCAAATTAGGAATCCTTAGCGGATTAAGCAACAATTGTAGGCTTCAGTAGGGTAGAACATGAATTTACTTTATGATAAAAATGTTATATTAAAGTTAGGGCATTGTCTTAACATGTTATATTGAAAATATTTTAGGTACTAATGAATGTCACGTAATTAAAATTTACAGATTTTTATAACTAATCTTTTAAAGAATCCCATAAAAAAATTTAAAATAGTTTAACTACACAATGGCAACTTAATGGAACAATAATTAATATAAATACTGAATTACATACTTAAATAACAACGTTATTATCGTCCGGTAAGAAAGCATCATCGTCAGATTCTTAAATACTGCCTCCTCCAACAAATAAGGTCTTCTTTTTCTATGAGAGCGGATTTTCTGTCCTGTTTCGCATGAACGAAATCCAGTTCATGTAAAACTTTCCATAATTTGTCTCTTTTTAAGTTTGGCAAGCTCTGGTCTTCATTAATTTCCAATAAAACTTTGTCCAAAGTAGGTATTATTTTTTGGAAATAAAATGAGTGCACTTTTTTCGTATCATTTGTTCGTCACTATCGTCTAGTTGTATGGGTTTTCTCCCTGTTGACTTTTTCGGTGGTACGGTAAGACTTCCATCCTTTCGTTGCTTCAGCAACCTATAAATGGTCGCTTCTCCAACTCCAGTCATAGTTGAACACTTAGAAACTATACTCCGAACACTGCTAGTTATATGTTCATGTACAAGTGCATCATGTACATTTAATATTACACTTTTCAAATGCACCGTTAACTGACACTTTAATTTCACAGGAGTAAAATTTAACGTTTGTGCCAATTTTATTACACCTAATTAATATCACTACTAACAATTCTGCGTGTTGCACTATACCGGCTATATCGACCGCAACGTAAATTTTAACTAAAATTAAACAGGGAATCTGCATAGAGGTCTTGGAAAAGTACCTGCGTCATACTTTGCGGAAATCCCTAATTACCTGCTTACACACAACTTACATTTAAAAGAGCAGGTTTAGTATTTTAGGGATCGTATGGTTTACATTTTCTAGAAATCAAAAATACATCTTTAGACAGATATAAGCATCGAATTTTATTAAGTATATCCATCTCTTCGTTATATTTAAGTGAATTATACACACAGCTTACCAAGTTGAAAATATGTATTATATATAATAATACTTGTATATAGGTAAATTCACAATATTTCATGTTAGAAAGTCTCCGTCACTGTTTTCAGGTGCTACCCTCGATTTTACCTGCTATGCAATAAAATTTTAGCTATCAAGAATTTTCTAATAGACTATAACCAATTTTGAATATTTTTCTTGTCGACATCCTTCGTGGCTCGAAAAAATCAATGTTTAAACGTTTTTAATTGCAAGCTCTATCATAGCCGACAATAATAAAAGTTCATGATACTAGTCCATTGTGATTAAAAGAATGTAGCATTGTAGCAAGCTGCCAGCAAAAGGTCAGTTCCCACGGCAGATTAAGTGCTTACCTACACCAGACTACTGGTCGTTTTGATAGAGACAAGATGGTAATTCCCTATTGAGGAATGTCGCTTTGTGGGCGAGCCACGGTTTTATTTCGTATTCGTGAAACTTATTAGAATATCCACGGATTATGAACGCTCGTGACGATTTTCCAATGTCCCGGCGAAACCGTTGACGATAAATTTCACCAGTCCAAGTCATTTTACGATCGTACTGCCACTTAGTATACAGGGTGTTCTAAAAGTTGGGACTTTCCTCTTTAGAAGCAACGACCCTTGAAACGGCAAAGCATGCATGGTGAACCAGCAAGGACATTCGACGATTCTAGCAGAGTTGCATGAGGATAGTCCTATTTTGTTGGCGAGGAGCGATATAGCTTCTCCTACGCATCGCTTCAATCGCAAATTTACGGTGGTGTTTCCGTCAAGGGAAGAGTGGGAGTCTAGGGAAAGACAGCTCATCGAAGGAGGAGGACAGGTCTGGTACACAGACGGTTCACTCGCTAGAGAGGGCTCGGGCTCGGGAGTCTACGGACCCCATACAAGACTTTCATTCCCTCTTGGGGGGCACACCACAGCATTCCAGGCTGAGGTCTATGCGATACTTGCTTGTGTAAATCGTATTCGGGAAATTGACGGGTCTAGGAGGCGGATTACTATCTGCTCTGACAGTCAGGCAGCCATCAAAGCACTGAGTGCTTGGAAAATAACGTCGGGACTGGTCCTGGAGTGCAGGAGAGCTCTTGACGACATCTCAGCTAAACACAAGGTATCACTGATGTGGGTACCTGGGCACGCTGGGGTAAAGGGTAACGAAATGGCGGATCATCTGGCTAGGATGGGTTCCGGCAACAGTTTTGTGGGCCCGAAACCAGCCTTAGGACTATCTGCAAACTTGATTAGGAAAACAACTGGAGAGTGGATCCAGAATCAACACTCTCTGAGATGGAACAACGTCTCTGGTCATCTCCGTCAGGCTCGGGAACTATTAGCAGGGCCTGCAGAGAGAATAGGACGATTTTGTCTCTCTCTGGATAGGAGTAACTTGAGATTGCTAGTAAGCCTATTAACGGGTCACAACATCTTCAGGCGTCACTTGTTTGTGATGAGGGTGGTCAATGACCCAACGTGCACGTGGTGTGGTGAAGAGGAAGAATCTTCGGCACACATCTTGTGTCGCTGTGAAGCCCTGGGTTATCACAGGCAGACTATGCTGGGCTCAAGAACCTTGGAACCAATAGAGATAAAACGGATAGGACCTAAGAATGTACTTGCCTTTGCCAAAAGGGCAGGTCTTAGGAACTAGCGCGGATAGAGGCGCAAAAGGGCCCATCGTGTGACCTATGCACCAGCCACATTCCGTGCTGGATAGCCTCTGGTCCTTATTCATTCATTCATAGTGAACCAGCAGCAAAACGATTTATGATATCTTCTTCAATTTGGACCTTACGAGGTTGTCTAGATTTTCCAGCGTGTCCACCACGATGTGGATTCAGACATCCTGTGTCTCTATCTCTTTGCACGACCGAGACAAATCGACGAGGTGCAGGGTGAGTACGGTTAGGGAAACGATCGGCATACACTCACGAAGCCGCAGCGGTATTTCGACCACACTCACCGTACATTAAAATCATGTCCACCAGTTCATTATTGTTAATAAGCGTGCGTCATTGTTGTTGTTTTTAAAGTCCGATCGTCAGATGTAACAGGTCAAGCACTCTCGTACACTATGCCACAGCAACGCGACGTATGACGAACTGCCTGTTTTAGTGTTTTCTCACCGATATCGGCACCGCTGGAGCTGCCTTGTTTGTTGTGATATTATGACATGGTGAGCCATTGCCCAGGGATGGACTTAGAATTGGGGATTTTTTTAATGGTCAGTATCTCGTTTTCTCTAAATATTTGGTTTATATGTTACTGGGAAAAAATGCGAGTACTATCCCTTGTATGAAGAAAAATGAAGTCAAGTTGATTGACTCAGTACTTCCCACACATTACGCTGATACCAGTTTCCTATTACCGATACTACAAACTTCTCAGTTTTACAACCCCCCCCCCCCCAACCACCTCACTTTCACCCCCACCCAAAAAACTGGTAGGAAATGATCAGGAACCCCTAAAACATCTAAAAACCGAATTTGAGTTGCTTTCATACTTGTCGCGTTCTTTGATTATTGCTACGCTGCCACTGACAAGATTTTTAACAAACATACGCGTTTTCCATTCTCACCACGGTAACAATACCTATACTGGGTCAAAATTTCATTAGAATCAATTTAATAGTGTCCACGTTACAAAATACAAAACGATTTAGACCAATAAATTCTCGTATAGTATTCAGAAAATTCTAAGTCCCTTAGTTTCTGTAATAGGCTAGGCAATGTTCGGATGCACCTAAAAAGGTGATTTGTGTCGCTAGATCTTCCTTCACAGGTTAGTGGACAGCCTATTATGAGTACAAGAATTTTTTTTGATTTTACAACCCCCCACCTCCCAACCACCCCAATTTCACCCCCACCCCAAAAAAAGCAGAAAATGATCAGGGACCCCTAAAACGCCTAAAAACGAAGTTTCAGCAATATTTAATTTTTTTTGTTTTTTGCTAATTACTCCGCCGCCTATGCACCGATTTTCAAAATTATAGGAACATTACCTACTATGACCCCACCGCATACCGCTGCCCAAATTTCATCACAATCCATGCAGCGGTTACTGAGATTACGAGGGTAGAAAAACGCGACAGACAGACAGACAGACCGACAGACAGACAGACCGACGGAAATGAGTGAAGTGGATTTTTGTTATGTACACATCATAAAACGCCCAAAAAACGTATTATCTCAAAATCGAAAATTTTCGCGATCACAATACTCCCCTCACCTATCGGTGTGGGAAGTAAAAGTTCCAACTTATGGAACACCCTGTATACTACGACCAACATAAGAATGAATTTAACTACTGGCTCTTGGGCAGTTCGGCCGGTGTCGGTGCGGTTAGTTACCTGACGTTCGTTACCCATGAGTGGATGGCATCCTCAGAAATTGTTACCTATTCCACGACTTCCCAGAAACTGAGACCAGTTCAGCGGCGTCGGCCCTGGTCCATTTGAACATTGCCTTACCTATTACAGAAACCAAGGGATTTTCTGATGAATACATACGAGTATTGGTTTAGATAGTTCTATAATGTGTGCCGTGGAAGTTATTGAATTGGTTTTAATGACATTTTGACACAGTATTACTACCGTTGCGAGGATGGAAAACACGTATAGTTCTTAGAAATCACGTCAGTGTTAGCATAACAATATCAAGAAACTAAAAATATGAAAAAGCTCAAACTTCACTTTTACGTGATTTGGAGGTTCCTGATCGTTTTCCATATTTTTCATCCCACACCGCGAAAAGTTCGATTTTGAGATAATACGCTTTAAGGATTTTTTATGATATCCACATCTAGTGCTTCCACTCACTGCAACTCATCGTCGCCAACGGGTAGATTAGTGCCAAGAACACCGACAATGACATGATGAGTGGAATCAGACGGCCTTCTCCGACGAGTCCAGGTTTTGTCTGAGGGCACATGACCGACGCAACGTGTTACGGCTCCAGATACCGCTGACCAGACAGAAGATAAGAAGCAGACGGAAAGCAGCGTCCTATTGTTCATTCATAAAGGCAGGTGTGCATTCATTATGTTTATCACCTTATATTTTTATCTGACATATAAATACCCATTGCATTGTATTCATTTTTCAGTACCAGCAATACCAGCATCAGAGTGGTATCTCACAAATACCACAACAAACTCTGTACTATCTGTACTCAAATAAACGGTTTCTCGTCCGAATTGAAATTTGAATATTTTTTAAAAAGTAAGTTCCGTGGCGCAAAATCGTAATTCAACGCGTAAGACGACGACAGGGTGAACGACGTGATCTCCAGTTTGCTGTTGAGTGCCATGTACACCGTCCTATTCGTTTGATGGTTTGGGGTGCCATTGCATTGAACAGCAAGTCACATTTGCTTGTGATTCGTGGCACAACGACTGCGCAACGTTATGTGAATGAGGTGTTACCAATTGCCGTTCCATATGTCCGAGGCCTCGAAGAGGGTTTCTTCCAGCAAGATAATGCACGTCCTCATATTGCAAGGGTATCGATGAGGTACATACAGGAAGCTGAGGTCAGGGTACTTCCCTGGCCTCCTCAATAATAATGGCAAATTAGTTCGTTTATTATTATATTTAGTTCTAACACATTTCATAAACCGCGACCCTTTTCTTCTGTTTTTGGATTTCACTTGCGAGTAGTATATTCTGAAAAGTGTTTGAAAATCTCAAAAGCCGACGATGATCATTTTTAAAATTTTAAAAAGTGTCAAAATGTTGTGTCTATTGTTTTGTGTTTTGGAGATAATTCCCACTAAACGCACCGCTCATGTAGACCAGGTCTGATTGTCGCTAACAAATGGGCGTGAGACCCTTGAGGAAGGATTAATGGGCGTGCCAGGCGACGCTACGACGGAGGTGGAGGCAGCGCTCCAGCGCGGCTACCGGCAAATTGCCCAACTAAAAAATTGCCGCCACACTGGATCACTAGACTAGATAGTAGAAAGTGCAGCCGACTGAAACAAATGCCGACGGGCTTCAGCTTCTTTCTCTGCTATCTCGAAATCAGTAAAAAGTTGTGTAAAAGTTATTATGCCCTGTTACAACTGAAAAGCTATTTTAATGTTGCCCAGCTAGTCAGAATTTACTTCTCGATTGTATATCCACATCTATCATACCATATAATAATTTGGGGAAATTCCGCGTTAGCAAATAGAATCTTTATAGCGCAAAAAAGACTGATTCGACTTATTTTCAATTTGAAGTTTGGGGAATATAAATCTATACTATCTTCCAAGACAAATTTAGATAATTATGAAAAAAATTCTGATTTGCATAGTTACCATACTAGGGGCAGCAACTCACTTAGATCAATTAAGCACAACACCGCAATATACGAAAACAGTCCTTTTTATATGGGCCACAAACAATTCAGATCTCTACCGAGTTCCATTAGTTGTCTAAATGGAGCAAAATTTAAAAGTGCTTCGAAAGGCTTTCTGACAAATGGCGCTTTCTACTCCTTGCAAGAGTTTTACGATGCATGTAATGCATGAATAGTAACTGTTTTTAATTTGTGTAATCTTTTATGTGTTTTTATATATGTGAAAATGTGAATTTACAATACTGATTTTAAATCTTGTGTATGTTGACGTATCCAATATCTGTATCAGATCTGATGGATTAATAAATGAATTGAATTGAATTGAATTGAAACGACGACTTGCGGTTCAGCAGAGGTATCACCTGAAGAAGAAATGAATAAATGTGTCAAGTAGCATAACTCAATTTCGAATTTTCAAGCGTTAATTATATCCTTTGCAGTCAATTTCACAACTTTTGACATTGCATTAGAAGCCGTGAAATAAGATTCCCTTGCAACCAAGTCATTGCCCGCCAATTGTTCATTTAAGTTAGGATAAGTTAGTAGGGAACGCTTTAGATAATAACTATGTTGCTCTGTAAATGGTTATATTACTGTTGAGCAATAAACTCTATCTGACTATCTACGTTCCTCTCGCATAATTGCGGTAGCAACAAGTGTTGACGGGCTGTGCCAAGTCAACACTCTAACTATTATTGATCGGAATTTAGGAAGGATCGCACAATATTACAGGTCTTCAGGATTACAGACTTTTGGAATACTTTGTGTAACTTTTCGTCCAGGCCCAACTGTTGGAGGTGTTGTGTAAACGTGTTTGGTGTAAGGCCTGACACCGACATAATGAGGGGGACAATACTGACTTTGTTTTGTTTCCAAAGTCGTTTTATTTCCATTGCAAGGTCCGTGTATTTAGATATCTTCCCAGCGTAGGTGTTTTGAATATTCACATCATTGGGAATGGAAATATCTATCAAATAGATAATTTTGTCGGCCTTTGGCTGGAAAACTATATCTGGTCGATTGGCTGGGATAGTCTTGTTTGTATGTATTTCAAAGTCCCAGTATAGTTTGTATCGATCGTTTTCGAATACTGATGTCGGAGTGTAATTGTAATATGGATCTGTGTTTTCTATTAATTTGCTTGTTGTGGCTAATGCTTGGTGTAAGACCTTGGCCGCCGAGTTATGTCTGGCTGTGTATTCGGTACCGGCAAGAGTTTTGCATCTGCTTGTAATGTGATCTATTGTTTCTTCTTGTTGGTGACTTTTTCTGCAATTATCGTCTGTTATGGATGGATTTTTAATTATATATTTTTTGTAGTTTCGTGTTGCAATAACTTCGTCCTGGATAGCAAGCATGAAACCCTCCGTTTCTGGGAACAGCTGGCCATCCTGCAACCAGGTGTTTTTTGTTAATGTGGTCTTGGGTGACACGGTATCTATGTTTGCCGTGCAGTGCTTTCTGCGACCAGGTGTTAATTTTTTCTTGTTGTGATTGGATATGATTGTATGTCATCTGGACTAGAGAGGTTATTATTATATGTCATTGAGAGCAACCACTACTTTTTGCCATTACTATATGCCCTAACTTAAGAAACACCCTGTATATATCATACTCAGGCTCTCGCTTAATATTCAGCATTCGCGCTGGGTCTACAGTTGACTGGAGCCACCCCCATTTTTTTCAATTGAATTAAATACCTTCTCGGAACAACAATGGCAGAGTATCATTTTCATTATGGTAATCGACATCACCACCCATTATATTATCTTGGATGTACGTTTTATTCAGAGAAACAAGTTAACATGGAAATTATAGTGCAGTAATGATTACAAATGATTCGTGTGAAGGTCTCTCATCGCAGTTATTATATTACATCCATAGGCATGCCTAGTAGTCTTTACACCTTCGATCATATACATATAACTAGATACATTATGCAGACGATAGTTCTGAGTCCAAGACAGAGATAGATTCATACAAGATTCATACAAATGGCGTATATATCAGTAGATTTCAAATTTGGCGCGCTTTGTCTGTCAACGAAGGAAGAGGCAAAGGTTAACCGGCTAGCGTTCAGGCGTCATTTCACGATTCAGTCTTTGTCTCAGAGTAACAACTGAACATAAAGGTAGTAAACAAACTACATCAGCGTGGCCATCATCTTTGACACTTCAGCCACAAAACATTGACGAGCTGTGACCTCGCAGTGACAGTTCAAATTGTAAACAATGCTGTGTAACGCCAACTAACCTGAAAATTCTTCCAATGCAAACCATGTTACAAACACTTCACTTTTTTAATTTCCATCTCAAAAAACTGTTAAACTACACTCGAATATAGCAGAGCAAGTCCGTAAAAATTCACTAGAGTTACCAACAAACATCAAATTCGATTTTACTGACCAAGCATAAAAGACGCACAAACAATAAACAAAGCAAACGTTTGACAGTCGAGCGCATGCGGCGTTGCCAGCACCTCAAAATTATGCAAGACTTCAGAATTTGCGTTTATGATGAAGAAATATGCAGTAACGCAGTAGAGGTCAACAAATTGATTTGCTGTAATCATTCCTGAACCATCAAAATACCGTCTATTTTAACGTAGAATGGAATATTTCTGGATACTATACAATTAAGACGATAGTAAACAATTATGATTGCCGTATCTGGTGGGCAATATGACAACGTAAGAAAAGATGTCGGCCTATTGGAATTAGTTGTTTACTACCTCTATGTTCAGTTGTTACTCTGAGATCTTTTTGTCTACGTTGGTGGCTAAGCGTGTTTTGAGTAGTATTGTGCAAATTGTGATCAAAAACAGTGATTAGAACCTGTTCTGTGTGAAGAACTTTTGAACTTTTGAACTTTTAACCTGAATATGTATTGTACACAATCTGACGAATATATGGGTGAGTATACAGTTTTTTGTGTCTCTATGTTTTCATTAGTTTTATTTTATGTATGTAACTCGTCTTTTGACATGTTCTATACCCTAATAGGGTCATTTGAAACCAATAAGGATTATCTATCTATCTATATCCTTTTAGTTGTAGATACAATGATACAATATTCTGCTGTCTCTGTTTTAACACAAATTATATCTGTTATTGTTGAATGATACACTATGATAAATTCATTGATTTTTTTTATCCTCAACTGCAAGCTACTTTATTATTTTCAAGGGATTAATAAAATGTTCACATGTATAGTGTTTCATTTACAAGTTTGATGTAACAGAGCTAACAATCAACTCCCATATTAGGTATATTGTTCTGTTAAATATGGACTGACGACACTGGACACATCCACATATCAATCTCAGATAGAAGTTTGTGACCCGCTTTCAAATGTATATGCACCCGCCTATGTCCTGTCTAGGGTAAACATCGTGGATGTTGTTTTAACATGTATAGTTCATAAACGCTTTTACGCCCGAAATACATACCTACAGAATTTTATGGACCATCGGTCTTGCAATCCGTTATTAATAAATAAATATGTTTTTCACTTTCACTTTCTGTGACTAGCTTATAATAAATACCGTTGCAACTTGCTTGAATTTTATATTTCGGTGGTACATATTATTAATATATATACAGGGTGAGTTTTTAGTACCGGCTCGGTCGATAACTCCACTACTATAGAAGATAGCGAAAAAAGTTGTATATAAGAGTTGTAGCCACGGATATGCTCCTTGCTCAGAAAATATTTGAATTTATACAGGGTGATCCATAACTACGTGGTGATGCAAACATGCATTTTTTTAAATGAGACACCCTATATATTATTCCATATTCAAATTCTACTAATGATTTCCGTTCTTCCAATATAGGGTTTTGTTACATTATACAGGGTATTTCAAAAGTTATGACCATTTTTATATTCAAATCGCGGTCAAATGAACGTACTGTATATCAAAAAGTAATAAATCAAAAATTATTTTTTTTACATGAAAATATTAAAAATATCCTCTAGTTTTAATATCGGCTATAAAAAAAGCCCGTGACGCATATTCGTATACAGGGTGATGTAGAATGCAAAATCCAAATTTTCTCTTTTTTTTTAAATGTAACCCCCAATATTTTATTATCTCAAAGAATTTATTTTAATATGCTCTTTCATCTTTGTATAGCACTTGTTGTACCTACGTTCATCAGTTTCCGAAATATTTCGATTTTTCGGTAAATTTAAAATTTAGCTTCTATTTGTGTACTGAAATTTATTTATTTTGAGAAAATACTATCTAATTTGTTTTTTATTTAACGAACAACTAAATTATCAGGTCATGATACTATTTGATGAAGTCAAAACCCTAAATCATCGAAATAATAAAGTCAAGTATGCTGAGGAAACAATTTTGTTGGCGTCATGCATAACTATCAAGCAGATTTATCAGGTATGCTTCGAAAAATTGACAGTTTTCATAACCCGCTCGATAATTCCGTACTGTGTGAAAAACCAGCTTTAAAAATTAATTTTTCCTTTGAGGGTATTTAGGAGAATCTTTGAGAAATTGTCTACTTGCCTCTAGAATATATCAACTACAGAACAGCAATATCCACAACGGAGGCAGTCTAAAACTAATGCATTTGAAAGATTGAAGATTCGTTTTATTTGGACTGTGTCGTTTGATATTTCATAGCCTCCCTGATACATCTGCTTGATAATTTTGCATGACGTCTATAGAATTATTTCCTCAGCACACTTGACTTATATCGTTAATTCAGTGTTTTGACTGGATTAAGTATTATTATGGCCTTATATTTTAGTGGTTTGTTAAGCAAAAACAAAATTTGATAGTATTTTCTCTAAATAAATAAATTTTAGTAAACAAATAGACAGTATATTTAAAATTTGTAGAAAAACCGAAATATCTCAGAAACTGATGAATGCAGCCATAACAAGTGCCATACAAAGATGAAAGAGCATATTAAAAGCGATTCTTTGGTATAATAAAATATTGGGGGTTACATTTAAAAAAAGAGAGAAAATCTAGATTTTGCATTCTACATCACCCTGTATACAAATATGCGTCACGTGTTTCTTTTATAGCAGATTTTAAAATTGGAGGATACTTCTAATCTTCTCATTCAAAAAAATCATGTTTGATTCATTACTTTTTGATATACAGTACGTTCATTTGACCGTAATTTAGATATAAAAATGGCCATAACTTTTGAAATATCCTGTATAATGTAAGAGTACCCTATATTGAAATAACGGAAATTATTAGTAGAATTTGAATTTGGAATAATATATAGGGTGTCTCATTTAAAAAAATGCATGTTTGCATCACTACGTAGTTATGGATCACCCTGTATAAATCTAAATATTTTCTGAGCAAGTAGCATATCCGTGGCTACAACTTTTATATACAACTTTTTTCGCTATCTTCTACAGTAGTGGCGTTATCGACCGAGCCGGTACTAAAAACTCACCCTGTATTATAATACACCTTGTGTAGTAATCTGCCAAATTATTTATATTCGTTTTACAGGAAATAATTAAATAAAAATAAGTTTTACTGCAACTAATAACAGATTATAAAACAATAATCTGGACACCTATAACCGCGTTACCATAGCAACTAAGTAAATAATATATAGTCGCCATTTTTAACTACAGTTGGAATGCAAATTGCAGGTTCTGTACGTTGCTACGTCAGAATATTTTCGAATTTTTTCGATATCACGAAAAGTAGTAACGATGAAATGGTTTCCTGAACACCACCCGAGATTTTTAAGCCAGCGAAATATGCAAAATTAAGTTTACTACCCGCAAAATCGCAGAAAATGTACGACAAGGCCTATGGGGGGGGGGAAAGAAGCTCGCGGGCGCTAAAGTGGCACTTTGCGCCCGCTAAATGTATCAATAATGTGTACTTTGCCGTCAGATCGTGCACAAAATAATATTTTTATTCATAAAAGTTAAAAAGTTGTATTTTATAATGTTTCTTTTATACTTATATTATATTTAAAACGTTAAATAAACAGTGTGAGTGTTTGTGAGGCATTGTCTAATATCTTATCACCCAGTTCTTACTCTGAATTTGTGATGAGACAGGTATTAGACAACTGGAATGGCGGTGTAACTATTGGCAGAAGCAAAATATCCAACTTAAGATTTGTTGACGATACAACTCTTATTGCTGCTTCTCAGGAAGAACTAGTAGCTCTAGTAAACATCTTAGAACAACGTAGTGCAGAGTATGGTCTTGGTATTAACTACAATAAGACCAAGGTTATGATCGTAGATAGAGAGCATGATAATTATCGAGAAATAAAGTCAATAGGTCGTTGTGAAGTAGTTCAAAGTTTTATATACCTCGGTTCTTTGATCGATAATTCGGGTAGCTGTGAAAATGAGATTCGACGGCGCATTCAACAGGCACGTGTGGCCATGACAAAGCTTACTAAAATATGGAGTGACCATAACATCACTAAAGCTACAAAAATGTCGCTGGTTCAGTCTCTTGTGTTCTCCATATTTTTGTATGCCTCGGAAACTTGGACTGTTAAAAAGGCAGATCGAGCTCGCATAGACGCTTTTGAAATGTGGACATGGAGGAGAATGCTGCGAGTTCCTTATACCGCCCATCAAACTAACGTCTCCATACTGGATGAGGTCGGTAATCCAAAGAGACTATCCTCCATTGTGTCGACGAGAATGCTTACATTCTTCGGACATATACACAGAAGCGATAATATGGAGGAACTTGTAGTTCAGGGTCATGCCCCGAGTGGGCGGCGCCGTGGCCGTCCCCCTACACGCTGGGTGGATACGACGAAACAGTTGCTGATATGAGTGTGAAGAGCGCCACTAAACTGACAACAAATCGCGAACGATGGCGAGCTACAGTGCTCAAAACTATTGATAATATTCGTGTCGGCAATACTCTAGCTCCGACTTAATGCATTTTACGAGTTCACAACATGTCTGTTAAGACATTGTGACTATGATGATGAGTTCTTACAAATGTTAACAACGAAATGGAGATTGACGTTAAACTGACTTCGCTATTGCATTTATACGAAAAAGTACGCACTGTTTAAATTGAACAAAACCGTCGTTCATGCGAATCGGCAACCAAAACTGCACTACTTGAACTAATGATTGTGACATGATGTGACATATACATCCTTAAACTCATATTGTTCATTCCTGATCATGCGAAAAACAGGAATAAGGTCATTTGCATAAACATATTCTGGTCCATTGGCTAACGCGAATCTGTTGGAAGATCAAGGATAGACAAATCAGAACATTAATAATACATGAAGGTAAAATAATCACTGTCGATGAATGATTTTGTGAAAAATAGACGATACGAGAAAAATTTTAGATTTTCAATCAGGACAAAACTCCTGTGTTGCTTGATTTTGGGACACTGATCGCGAATTCGGCCTCTGTTCCGAAATTTAATGTATATTAAGTAAATTAAAAACTTTGCATTTCGCGCAGATCTCCATATTTCCGAAAAATATATTATTCTGTGTGAGGGAGACGTCCCAGGTCGAATCTGAGTATGTCATTAAATTCAGCGGTCAATTTTCTATAACAGAAAGTAGGAAACTATGTAATAATACTCCAAAATTAAGAATGAGCGAGAGAGAGGATGCTCTAAAATCGAAATATATAATACAATTATAAATATAAAAATGCAGTCAAGTTGATTGACTCAGTACTTCCCACACATAATGATGATACCATTTTAATATTTCTCTGAAGCTTTAATAGTCTGAAATAACCTTGCAACTGAATTATCGCCTACCCGCCCACAAAAACAACATCCAACACAAAAACCCTCGTAAATAGTTTCTTGCGTCTCCCTCCTTAAGAACTAGACCGCCACAGTTTTTTTCTGCATGTTTCAACTGGACGATGCGAAACGATCAAGAGCCTCCAACCCGTCTAAAAACGAAGTTTGAGCTGATTTTACATTTTTGGTTTTTTGATTATTGCTGCGCCGCCACTGACACGGTTTTTCAAAAACACAGTCGTTTTTCATTTTTGCCGCGGTAATAAATTCTGCGTCAAAATTTTATTAAAATCAACTCAATAATTTTCGCTTTACGCAATATACATAGAACGAAATAAAGCAAAACTCGTATGTACAGATCACAAAATTGGTTTCTGTAATAGGCAAGCCAATGTTCGGATGGACTTAGAAAATTGTAATATGCTGCTAAGTATTTCTTCTACAGGTCAATGGACAGACTATTATGAATACAACAAATTTTTCAGTTTTACAACCTCCCACCTCAAAACCGCCCCGATTTCACCCCACCCAAAAAAAATTGAAAATGATCAGGAACCCGTAAAACGCCTAAAAGCAAAGTTTGAGCTGTTTTTATATTTTTAGTTTTTTATTATTGCTGCGCCGCCACTGACACTATTCTTCCAAAACATACGCGTCTTCTATCCTCGCTGCGGTAGTAATACTGTGTCAAAAATTCGTTAAAATCAATTCAATAATTTTCGCGTTACGCAATATAGAACGATCTAAAACAATACTCGTTTGTATATATAACACCGATTCTAAGTCCCATGGTTTTTATAATAAGCACGGCAATATTCGGATGTACGTAAAAAGTGTATTATGCCGCCAGGTTTTTCATTCAAAGAGCAATGGATAACCCATTATGAGTACAACAATTTTTTCAGTTTTACAACCCCCCACCCTTCAACTACCCCAAATTCACCCTCACCCAAAAAAAAACATAGAAAATGATCAGAAACCCCTAAAGTGCCTAAAAACAGAGTTTGAGCTGTTTTTATATTTTTAGTTTTTTTATTATTACCGCGCCGCCACTGACCCGATTTTTCCAAAATATACGCGTTTTCCAACCTCGCCGCGCTAGTAATACTGTGTCAAAATTTCATTGTAATGAATTGAACAATTTTCGCGTTACGCGATATCAAATGATCTAAAACAATACTCGTATGTATACATCACAAATTCTAAGTCGCTTGGTTTCTACAATAAACATGCAACGTTCGGATGGACTTAAAAAAGTGTATCATGCCGCTAGGATTTTCATTCACATATCAATGGACAGCCCTTTACGAATACAACAAATTTTTGAGTTTTACAACCTCCCACCCCCCAACCACCCCAAATTCATCCCCACCCAAGAAAAAGTAGAAAATGATCAGGAAACCCTAAAACGCCTAAAAACGAAGTTTGAGGCATATTTGAAATTTTTTGTTTTTTGCTAATTTCTCCGCCCCCCGTATAACGATTTCCAAAATTATAGGAACAGTACCTACTACGACCCCACAGCATATCGCTGCCCAAATTTCATCACAATCCATGTAGCGGTTACTGAGATTACGTGGCTAGAAAAACGCGTACAGACAGACAGACCGACGGAAATGAGTGACGTGGATTTTCGTTATGTAGACATGATAAAACGCCCAAAAAGCGTATTATCTCAAAATCGAAAATTTTCGCGATCACAATACTCCCCTCACCTATCGGTGTGGGAAGTAAAAGGACCCCCCTTTTTTGAAAAATAGTTCGCAAGCACACTGACTACAGCCTCACGCTGTAATAACAATATAATCGAGTACTTCGGAAATCAACCATGTTTTTTTTTTCGACATTGAACCATAAAATGTTAACCTTCTTTAAGTGAAAAGGTAGATTTTCCAACAGTTCTTTTTGTTCGTCCAGTCATGCTTTCGCAATAAGAAAAGGCTTCTATCTGGTGTACTGATTTAATAATGATTGAATAATTGAGCACTTTGAGCACGATTTCTTTCGTTTTCTTTGTCAATGCTTTGCAAAGTTTTCTGTCTGTTATCTGCCTTCCGGCACCACGTCCACTTTATCCAGCTTCAGCTTCCCTGGTAAAACTTATAGTGATAGAAAGATGAAAAATTGTTAAATGGACTTAAATTACATAATTTATTTGCTTTAAAAAATATACCGGAAAATCAAGAATACTTGAAATTAAACTTCGTATACCTCACTACTGCTATCCAGACTAGCATACTGGACGTGCCTAGACTTATCCAAGCTGTTGTTAAGGATGACCCATAACAGTTATAAAAATTTGCAGTTAAGGTTGAAACTCTTTTCTGAGGTGCACATGGAACATTTCACATTTCTCTTCATCTTTGTTGCTTTCTTATTTCTTCCCTAATTTCTGCCTGATTTTGTACGGTACTTGGGTAGCCTGACCGATCAACCGTCAAAACTTTTCAAAATTTCTACAGAGTCAATCAACTTTAACTCATTTCTCCGCAGGTGTCGTTTGTTGAATTTCCATTTTGAAACAGTACCCACGACGTGTTGTCAGTCTCGATAAATGTAGGAATTTATCCGTATAGCCAGCCGAAGAACCTGTCAACGTGCGCATACGTCAAAAGCTTATCAGATCCGGTACGCGGACGCTTTGAGGCACCCTTCCTTCTCGGGAAAGCCTCCTTATGCGAAAATCACCGCTATTTATAAGGATTCTCTATTCGAACACGACGGTAATGTGAGCAACGAACTGCGTTATGTATCTATAGCCCGGGCAGAGTTGGCTCTATTCGTCAATGTGTGTCACAAAAACATCAAAACTGTCGAGATGTCACGTCAAAATTTTCTGAACAAGATATTTGGCATGAAGCATATTAATGCTTATATGCTTATATTATATAAGAAAAAAATGAAGTCGAGTTGATTGACTCAGTACTTTCCACACATTATGGTGATACCAGTTTATTATTCTCCCATAGCATGAAGCTTTAGTCTAAGATCCGCTTGCAACCAAATCATCGTCCGCTTGACCTCTCACAGGTCAGTGGATGACCTGTTATGAATACAAAAAAGTTTCAGTTTTATCACCCCCACCCCCAACTACCCCAATTTTACCTTCACAAGAAAAAAGTAGAAAATGATCAAGAAACCCCTATCGGTGTGGGAAGTAAAACAAAAAACTAAACTGAGACGTTGAAATACAGACAGACAAAACTATCCTAGTCAATAGATCAGATACATTTTTTCAGTCAAATGCAGGCAGAGTTACCTATTTAATAGTTACTATAGGATTCCAACGCCCTCCCATCGTATATCCTGCGTGTCGTAAAAGGTGACTAAGAGGAACCGAACTACTGTCGGTATAAGCAGTAACCTCTTCTCAACCAACAGCTTCGAGTGGACGAGTTGAGAAGAGTCAGGACACCTTCATGTCCTTGGGGTGAGAAATTGCCCCTAAAGGCGGATGAACCAGTAGATACCATCTGGTCAACGGCATGAGGATGCAGAAAGCAAATGGGAAACTACTGCATTAAAGATCTTAAAGATATCCCAAGAGAAACTCGTAAAATGTGTAAATGCATTTTACGAGTTCACAACATGTCTGTTAAGACCCCACGCTACGCGTGGCGCCTTATATACACTTCATCGAACCATCTAGAGAATGGACTAGTATCATGAATTTTATTTCTGGTTGCATATGATAGAGTACGTCATAAAAAGCATCTCATTTTTTTCTCCGATTTTTTTGGGCACAGGAAAGCCGTGAAAATGAGGAAAATATTTGAATTCTCCTAGGGCAGTGACGTCACTGCCCTATAGGCGAACAGCCAATCAAAAGACAGATATGTGTGCTGTGTTGCCGCATTCTGATGGCGCGCGGAGCTGTACGCGGGCTGGCTCATCTATCTTGTCTTCTGTTCCCGTCTGATATGTTTTGTGGTTTTAATGTCCCGTGATCCGAAATTCCAGGGCTGTTCCAAATTACGGTTCTATCACCGTCCTAGAACTGTTTTCATCATGCCCCACCCATTTTGTGATTCTAGAATCGATGATTGGTTGGTACGCTGGTGGACCAACCAATCGTCGTTTTGAGAACTGTAAAATGGGCGGGGCATGATGAAAACAGTTCTAGTACGGTGATAGAACCATAATTTGGAACAGCCCTTCCGAAAGCTAAGTTAAGGTTCCTGATCCGTCAATCCTGTCAATCAATCGTCATTCGGTCATTGTCATTTCCAAATTCCATTGGGCTTTGGCTGTAATTTTCAACAATCTTAAAGTTATTATTATTTGTTTGCGTTTATTTGTACAGGATATCCTTTTATTCCATTTTAGTAGGTTTCAAGTTATTTTATCATAACATAACCAACAAGTATGGGTAAAATCGATAGTGGATTCACAAACGCCGATACAGATAACCTGCCTAAAGTTGATATGGCTATGGTGAACGACTTTTATGTGGATAATATGCAGTTCTTCAATACGAAGATGAGAAATGTGAAAGCTAAGAAGTGAGTTTCAAATTATTTATAACACTTTGGATAGCAAATAACATGTTTATGTGAAATGTAAATGTTTTGCGAGTCGGAGCTGTTCTTGGCAACAATGCACTGCTGATAATTCGCGCGGTTGGCACTGATTGGCTGAATTTGAATTCCTTTCTTTAAACTTTAGAATGGAATTACTAAAAAACAAAATGATGTAGAAAGTAACGAAATGCAGCAGAACGTTTATTTGTGTATGCACTAAGCGGCCATAATAATTAAATCATTGTTCTTAACCCCGTGATACTAGTCCATTCGATGACATTCGAGAATGCCATCGGTCATATTCCCGAAAACTTTAGACGATTCGATGACGTTTATAATAATTACACTACACTTGCAACAATTGGTTCTGGACGAAAAGTTACACAAAATCTTCCAAAATATAATGTAATCCTCAAAACCTGTAGCATTGTACGGTCCTTCCTCAATTCAGAATAATAATAGATCATCGCACAGCCCGTCAATATTTGTTACTACCGCAACTATGTGAGAAAAATTTTGAATTTCAGAATAAATCAAGTATTTCCAAATATGTCTAAGATACCTGGATTATTATATTCAATACATGACATTCATGTAGGAGATGCTATTGTATATTTATTTAACTCTCCATTGTAATGGTGCGTACAAGTTACCTGTTAAGTCAAAAGAGTTAATATTAATGATAATGGTTATCCTTCCTAGTATTTTCTTTTGTTAAGCATATAGATGAAGATGATGATAATATCCAAGTACATAGATTTAGAATTTAGGGTTCAAGTACTCGTATGATTGTATAAATGCGACTTCAAGGGAGAATATCAATTGGTACCATTTTCACGAAATCCTGTTTTTTGGTCTTTATCTACAGGGTGAGTTTTTAGTGCTCGGTCGATGACTCCACTATTGTAGAAGATAGCGAAAAGATTGTACATAAAAGTTGTAGGCACGGATATGTTGCTTGCTTAGAAAATATTTTGATTTGTACAGGGTGATCCATAACTACGTGGTGATGCAAACATATATTTTTTTAAATGGGACACCGCCAAATTTCATGTGCAGTTCGAGTAACTGCTCTGTCAGCCAACTGATGATATGAGTTTGATGTCATTTTGCATTCTGAGAGCTCAATTTTGTTCCGTGGACTAAAAATGATATTTTATGATTTCTGTATCAGTAAATACTTATATCTGGTAACGCCTCTTCTTTCGTCAGTTTATGAACATCTTCAACGAACATTAGTATGTTTAGTTGTTTGTAGTATAACTAGATATGGTTCAATTTCCTCATCATCCGAAGATGATGATGCTAGCAGTTCATCCAACATCACATAGCGTACCTTTCGTAACCTATCATCCATGCTGCTATGTAAACAATTAACAAACTTCCACCAACATAACCTTTGCACAGCAGCTGTGGTACTCTGGTATTTAGGCTTTACCTACGTGGTCTGCTCAGTTATAAAAAAACCCACTTCTGTTAATTATTTTTTTGACAAATCAAATAAGTTATAATTTATATTTGATAACTATCAAAAAGCACTGAAGTCGGTCAGATAGTCCGTGGAGATAATATGCACTTAGTGCAATGTCAATTCAAATAAACGGATAAGTAGAAAACAAAAAACTAGACGAATTTTGCACTCAACTGTAAGACGAACATAATGTTAACACTCAGTGCATATTGGTGCAGTGATAGGGCAATAAGTCGAAAACGCTATACGAAATTTACGTTTGACAGACGATATTATCGTCTGCAACATACGTGATAAGGCAGCCGACTGTATCTTCTGCTATTTTTGCTTTTTGTAAATGATATATGTGATACTTTAGATTGCGGCAAATTGATGTATGCAGATGACTTGAAACTATTTTTTGAAATAAACTGCGTTAATGATTGCGAACATTCGCAGCTTCAACTATCTGCTTTAGAGCACTGGTGTATAATTAACAAACTGGATTCAAATATAAGTAAATGTAAAGTAGTTACATTCTCACGTAAACAACAACAAATCTTATATTCTTATTGTCTTTCTGGAACTGAACTCCTTAGATATGATACCGTCTGTGATTTGGGCGTGACTTTGATAGTAGGCTAAGCTTTGATCATCATATAAGTCAAATTGTTTGTAGTGCTAATAGATCTTTAGGCTTTATAATAAGAAATTGTAAGTTCATTTATGACGTAGTGGCATTGAAATCTCTACATTTCGCTTATGTCCGATCCAAATTTGAGTACGCATCGCTGGTATGGAGTCCTTTTTACACATGTTATGTCAACCTCATTGACCATATCCAAAAAAGATTCTTAAAATATTTGGCATTTAAAAACGATGGAGTTTATCCTCCGAGCGGCTCAGACTACACGTTACTTTTGGAAAGGTTTCAAAAGTTATCACTCTCAGAAAGAAGAAAGGATAGCTCTGTGATTTTTCTATACCAACTATTACATGGAAAGGTTATTTCGCCAGATCTGTTGTCACAGCTAAATTTTTTAGTTCCTAGACTGAGCTCCAGAAACAATGTTTTATTTTTTTGTAGCCGTGCGAACTCCAACCTAATATTGAAATCGCCTGTGCGGGTAATGTATATGGATTTCAATAGTATCTGTAGTGTTTGTGATATATTTACGTGTTCATTGGTGAAATTTAACCGCATTTTAGAACAGTACTTAAGGTAATATGTTTATTTTCTTTTTATTTAGCAGCAACATCACCTTTATAGTTTTGTAAATTAATAGGATTCAGTATATTTGTGTTATATGTTGGTTTGTCCTGTAAATGGAAACTTATTTCTGTTAATAAATGCTATATTATTATTATTATTATTAAGAAGGGCGAGACCGGCCCTGACGCCAGCGCAATATCGTAACGAGTGACAGGCCAGCAAAGTAGACCGGCCCAGAATGTAAATACTTAATTAATGAAAATGTTCCTGTCGCTGGGACTTCGCCATCCTCGCGTCCAACGACGAGCGACAAGCAGCCAAATTTAATCTTGGCACGGCGTCATTTCTGCCGGAAAAGTCCACTTCCACCACCACTCCAACCCCGTCACGGCTTCACCTGCATTGACGTAGCTTAGTTGGAAGCAGGATAGACGTGACAATGCGTCAAGTAGATCGACTTGATGCTTCCTGAATATTTTCGGTTTTTTTTCTTTTCATTTATATGTAATCCTACAAATGTTGCCACCCTCGAAGGTAGTACCTTGTATGAGGGGATTGACATAGTTCTGACATGTACCAACCTATTACTCCAAATATTCCACCTTCCTTATTGAAGCTGATTGTGGACAATTGGGTCTGGTCATCTTTCGTTCTCCTTTTTTTGCTTTTCTGTATAACGAGGCTCTAGCAGCAGATAAAGATTTTAGATATTTAGGGCGAACTTGAAGATCTAAGGACCCGAAAATTTTTGATGTTCGTTACCTGAGGCTGGAACTCAAAACTACGGCCGGATTTGAAATTGGCGCCCTCAAGCTATACAGGATACAAGTTTTTATCCAGATGGGAAGCCAGATAACGATTTTAGATATTCAGGGTGAACTTGAAGATTTGAGGGTCTGCAAATTTTTTATTTTCTTTACATGAGGCTGAACCTCAAAACAACAGCCGGATTTGAAATTGGCACTCTCAAACTATACAGGATACAAGTTTTTATCCAGATGGGAAGCCAGATAACGATTTTAGATATTCAGGGTGAACTTGAAGATTTGAGGGTCTGCAAATTTTTTATTTTCTTTACATGAGGCTGAACCTCAAAACAACAGCCGGATTTGAAATTGGCACTCTCAAACTAAACACGATACGAGTTTTCATCCTGATAGGAAGCCAGATAACGATTTTAGATATTTAGGGAGAACTTGAATATCTGAGGGACTGGAAATTTTTGATCTTTATCAGAGGTTGAAACTAGAAACAACGGCCGGATTTAAAATTGGCACCCTTAAACTATACACGATATGAGTGTCCGTCCTGATAGAAAGCCAAATAACGATTTTAGATATTTAGGGTGAACTTGAAGATGTGAAGATCTGAAAATGTTTGATCTTCTTTACCTGGGGCTGCATCCCAAAACAGCGGCCGGATTTGAAATTGGCACCATCAAACTATACACGATACGAGATTTTATTCTGATAGGAAGCCAGATAACGATTTTAGATATTTAGGGAGAACTTGAACATCCGAGGGTCTGGAAATTCTTGATCTTATTTACTTAATGATGAACCTCAAAACAATGGTTGGATGTGAAATTGACACCCTCAAACTATACAAGATACGAGCTTTCGCCCTGATAGGAAGCCAGATAGCGATTTCAGATATTTAGGGTGTACTTGAAGATGTGAGGGTTGGCAAATTTTTGATCTTCTTTACCTAAGGCTAAAACTCAAACAACGACCGGATTTGAAATTGGCACCCTCAAACTATATACCATACGAGTTTTCGTCCTGATAGGAAGCCAGATAACGATTTTAGTTTTTTATGGTGAACTTGAAGACAATATTTTCTTCCCTAAAGTTGTCAGGTTGATTATGCTAAACAGAGTAACTGAAAGTAAATGTCTGTTTGTTGTTTGTAATGCAGTGTACATATGCCTCTCCGTAACCTGAGGCAGATGCAATCGATCAAACCGAGTGTATCAATATCAATATTTGAATTGAGCCGGCAAATTGACGACATTGTGCTTAACTACAATAAACAGAACGGTTCGTGAGTCAATTATCGTCAGCACGTACTGCTTCGAGTAAACGTGACCAGCATCAAACCTTCATCAACAGCCTACAGGGTGAATTTTAGGCCAGTGAGAATATCTGGTTCCGCCCAGTAAAATACTCGTGGTTGGTATCTATTAGAATACATACGTTCATTCCTTCCTTCATTCCGTTAGACTTCATAAATAGGGCATTCCATTCAAAATTATGACGTAAAATTTTACGTTAGACTTCATAAATAGGGCATTCCATTCAAAATTGTGACGTAAAATTTGTAAATCTGACAACACTGATGTTAGCGTTTTTGAAATCTGTATATTCAAAAACCCCCAAGTATTGAATTTTACCTCTCCAGCTGTGACAGTTTTGGAAATATTTAAGCGTTCCGGTACCGCTTACTGAAAAAGCGGTGTTGCCGTATCTCAGTAATTAATGGAAACAAAATTTTGAAATTGTGAGATCTTACTAAATTCGACATGCGCAATTCACTGCAATGAAAATAAATAGAGGATTCTATCAAAAATAAATTTAAATCGGGGATATTTGTCTAAAAATTTGGAAAAATAATTTATAATTTGGCAACGTCGCAAAAGCAAAAAAAAATATTACAAGGAGAGATAGGGTATTAGTAGATATTTCGATTTAAAATAAAAAATACAGGGTGTTACATTTAAAAAAACAAAGTAAAATGACCTTCAAGTTGCCGTAATTTTAAATTCTGCCAAAAACACCCTGTAGATACAAATTGCTGGTACATCCAAAAAAATATCCACTTGATATTCAAGTAACTCGTTGTATAATATTATTGAGAAAGGTTGAACGAATATATCAATTTGGACGTATTACTTGCGACCTTGCAAATCCGGAAATTAATAGAAAATAAATTATGACTTGGCAATGTCGCAATCGATCCCAAAAATATTTCAGGGTTGAATAGAGATCAATGATGGAAACTAGAAGAATTTAAGAAAAGGTTATAGTTCCATATAAAAAATCAGGTTGATCACTATCCTACTTTCCCGCAACACCCTGTATATTTCAAAATATTTTTAGGATATGCGTATTAAGTAACCAAATAACTTTTGTATTTGACATTTTCTTCTATCTTGTATACCTTGCGATATATCGAAGAATTACACACTAACTGGACACCCTGTATATCGTCTCGAACATAAAATCTTCTACTCAAGTACCGCGTAGGTTCAGATATACCTTCAAGCAAGTCTTGGCATTTGGATATGCCGACCTCCCTGTAGAAGACGAGCCAATGGTAAGCAAGACATCACGAGGATCCGTCAGCACGTCCTAACTTATATGGCACCCACCCATCTATGCACAATTACATTTCCTCATAAGCTGAAAACGGTCGAGGAGTTCATCCACTGTACCGGGAGCATTGTACCGACCACCCACAACTGCACATGCTGCCATATAGGCGCAATGTGTTAATAGGCCAGTCAACAAATTGCATGTTTCCAACAACGAATTTGAAATACCGTTAGACATTGCTTTCCATATCGTACACTCAGAAAACCCGCCCTGTTAAAGTGTTTAACTGGTACATTTTTAATAGCCTATATTAAAGTTGCGTGCTGTTTCTGAAATGTAGCTTCATAGTGAGTCATAAAAACTGAATTCTAGTACTTCGATTTTGTCAGAGAAAACGCATATTATTGTAACAATTAAACTGGTTTAAGTACTATTACTTTCAATTAAACATTTTAATAATAATGATTAACGAGAGTTACTATAAAAATAAATCAGTAACTGTCGTTATGAGTATTCCTGTCGGAGACATTTCATATATGCGAGAAGGAAGCAAGATACAAAGTTCGAAGAATAAAGGATTTGCTATTTTAGATGCTTAAAATTGTGTTATGGTTCTAGGTCTTTCTTTCACGGGTCAATGAACAGCCTATTATGAGTACTTTTTCAGTTTTACAACCCGCCATTCAAGAACCACCCCAATTTCACCCCCACCCAAGAAAAAGTAGAAAATGATCAGGGACCCCTAAAATGCCTAAAAACGAAGTTAAAGCTGTTTTATATTTTTATTTTTTTTATTTTACTGACACGGTTTTTAGAAAACGCGTTTTACATCCTCGCCGCGGTAATAATACTGTGTGAAAATTTCATTAGAATCAATTCAATGGCTTCCACGTTGCACAATAAAGAACGATCTATCGGAATACTCATATGTATACATTATAAAATTCCCTTGGTTTCTCCAACAAGCAAGGCAGTGTTCTGATGGAGCTAAAAAAGTTTATTAAGCTACTAGGTCTTTCTTTCACAGGTCAATCGACAGCCTATCATGGATACAACATATTTTTCAGTTTTACAATCCCCAACTCTCCAACCACCCGAATTTTACCCTCACCCAAAAAAGTAGAACATGATCAGGAACCCCTAAAACGTCTAAAAACGAAGTTTGAGAAATATTTAATTTTTTTTTATTTTTTGCTAATTACTCCGCCGCCCATGCACCGATTTTAAAAATTATAGCAGCATAACCGACCACGACTCCACAACATATCGCTACCCAAATTTCATCACAATCCATGCAGCGGTTACTGAGATTATGAGGGTATAAAAACGCAAACAGACAGACAGACCGACAGACAGACCGACGGAAATGAGTGACGCGAATTTGCGTTATGTATATCATAAAACGTCCAAAAAATGTGAATCTCAAAATCGAAAATTTTCCCGATCACAATACTCCTCTCACTTATCGGTGTAGCAAGTAAAAACAGATTTTGAAATAAATTTTCAACACCCTGCATTATTCAAACCAAGCGCCCTGGAACAAAATTTATTCCACATTTTCTTCTTAAATTTAAGTGTGAATTGACTTGACCCTCATTTTGTCAGAAAGATTAGGAAATGCCCTGTATATTATGCAGAGATGAAACCCAAAAGCACAGCATAGTAAACAACCAGCACAATAACTCAGGTTGGCGGCAATTACACGCGCGTCCACACTTTTGGATGATTTTTTTGTAGGGATGCTAACGATACTTCGATACTTTCACTTCTGCACTACTATCGAGTATTTTTATCTTAGATACTTTTTGAGCGATTCCAAGCTGGTATCGATACTTTTGTAGGGGTATCGGTATCGAAAATAATTATATAATTATTGAGGGGAACCAAACGCGCCTATTTGGCTAAAAAATATCAAGTTGGTACCTACCGGTTTCGATATTTTCATTTTCGCATCTCTATCCAAACTTCACAGCCGTAAAATCATCCGTAAATCATTCCAAGGTCAAATTTTGTGGAAACCATTTTTATATATTAAATCTCAGAGATATTAGGCAGTTTTTGTTACTTACAAAGTGATGTTCCGTTAAACGATATTTGACAACTTTGACATTTGCATCTCGTTTTACGTATACCGTAACCGCTAAATGCCGGTATTGTACGGACGATAGCCATAGCGATTAACGAAGCGACACGCATGCGCAGCACGAATAAAAATTAGATCATAACCTGTTTTGGTTTTGACGGTGACACTGGTTTTGACTTTTGAGTAGGTCTGCAACAATTATTATCCGTCGTTTTACAAAAATGCTTCCAAATTCGTCAAGTTCAAAGAGTGTGTTACAAATAATAAAAATGGAGTCAAGTTGATTGACTCAGTACTTCCCACACATTACGCTGATACCTGTTCATTATTTTCCCATAGCATGAAGCTCTAGTCTGAGATCCCTTGCAACCAAATAATCGCCACATACCCCCCCCCCCCTAAAATTGTCTTATGCCACTTAACTAGGTCTTTGCTTCACAGGTCAATGGACAGCCTATTATCGATACTACAAACTTCTCAGTTTTAAAACCCCCCACCCCCCCAAACCACCTCACTTTCACCCCCACCCAAAAAAATGGTAGGAGATGATCAGGAACCCCTAAAACATCTAAAAACCGAATTTGACTTGTTTTCCTACTTTTTTCACTTTGATTATTGCTACGCTGCCACTGACACGATTTTCAACAAACATACGCGTTTTCCACTCTCACCACGGTAACAATATACTGTGTCAAAATTTCATTAGAATCAATTCAACAGTTCCTCGTTACACGATACAGAACGATCTAAAGCAATACTCTCGTATGTTTATATCAGAAAAAATTCTAAGTCCTTTGCTTTCTGTATAAGGCAAGGCAATGTTCGGATGGACCTAAAAAAGTTATTTATGTCGCCAGATCTTGCTTCACAGGTCAGTGGACAGTCTATTATGAAGGCAACAAATTTTTCAATTTTACAACCCCCCACCCCCCAACCACCCCAATTTCACCCCCACCCAAAAAAAAGTAGAAAATGATCAGGAACCCCTAAAACGCCTAAAAACGAAGTTTGACGCATATTTGAAATTTTTCGTTTTTTGCTAATTACTCCGCCGCCCATGCAGCGATTTTCAAAATTGTAGCAACATTACCTACTACGACCCTACACCATATGACCACCCAAATTTCACCAAAATCTATGTAGCGGTTACTGAGATTAGGAGGCTAGAAAAACGCCAACAGACAGACAGACCGACAGACAGACCCACAGACAGACAGACAGACAGACCGACAGACAGACCGACAGACAGACCGACAGACAGACCGACAGACAGACAGACCGACAGACAGACCGACAGACAGACCGACAGACAGGCCGACAGACAGACCGACAGACAGACAGACAGACCGACAGACAGACAGACCGACGGAAATGAGTGACGTGGATATTCGTGATGTGATCATAAAACGCCCAAAAAGTGTATTATCTCAAAATCGAAAATTTTCGCGATCACAATACTTCCCTCACCTATCGGTGTGGGAAGTAAAAAGAGTCAGAGTTCGTTTTACTGAGGAAGACGACCAAATTTTATTAACAGAAATAAGAATAAAATCAACTCATCTGCTATTTTGACGTTATGGTGTCAAAGTTGTAGCTCTAAATAAGGTTAGGGGGCATCTTACAGTGGTGTCTTGCTCCGAAAACTATTTATTTATCTGTCAAATAGCGGTTCTGACAACGTATTTGTTAACCGAAGCGGTAAGATTAGGTAATTAAGAACAACGAAAACTACCTATTGTGCTGGTTGTTTACTATGCTGTGCCTAAAACAATGCGTCTACGTTTGTACCCGGCTGTTTCTATAGCAACCTTACACACAAATTTCTTTTTATTTAGCATTTTCGTGACATAACTGCATCTCGCAGAATTACAAAATGTAGTCACAGTCGAGCACAAACACACATTTTGGAGGCATTACTGAAAATTTAGACACATAACTACAATTTCGTCTGTTTGCGCTCCGAGTTTATAATTAGAAAACTTTGTTTAACGGCTGCGTCGAATCAACCTAACTAGGAGAAAATTCAGTTGTGGCGTGGCTTAAAAACTTCAAACAAACCGTGTGTTAGAGAGCTGTATTTAATTTCGCCTATACGACGGAGCGCCATAGTTTTACCCAGAAAATGGCGTCAAGTTGAATGACTCAATACTTCCCATACATAATGTTTTTTTTATGGTCGGCCTCCCGCAAAGGCTGAAAGCCTATGGCGCTGTAGAAGCGCTGCGAGGGGATAGGTGTCGGTTCACGTTAGATTTGAAACGCTGCAGGTTGTAGCAGTCGGGAAACAAATTCCCCGGCAGCTGATTCCACAGCGTCGAAGTTCTCCAAAAGAAGGAATGCTGGAGGAGACTGGTTCGGGGAGTAAGGACCTCGACCTGGTAAGGATGAGCTCGCAGAGCTTCTCTAGTATTCCTGGTTCGGACGCTCTTTGGTGTTATTATCTGGGAGAGCTCACTCGAACACCTTCCGTGATAGAATCTGTAAAACAGGGGTAGGTCAGCTACCCTTCTTTGATGTTCCAGGCTGTGGAGGTCCTTTGTGAGGTCAGACGTACCGATTAATCTAATTGCTCTTTTCTGGATAGTGTCCAGAAGCTTTAGAGTGTTTGGCAGCGCATCCCCACACATGGGAGCAATACTCCAGCGATGGTCGGATCTGTGCCTTGTAGAGCAGCAGCAGTTGCTCTGGTGTATACAACTTCCTATACAGCGGAACAAAACTCCAAGCTTCTGGGATGCCGTTTTAGCAATACTGACGACGTGGTCGTGCCAGGTCATGTTATTGTTGATGTTGATTCCCAAGAGCTTGACGGAAGGTGATTCGACTATGGGGTGACCCTCCATTTCCACAGTTGGTAAGCCATCGTGAGACTTCTTTGTAAGTGTTGTTGCCTAAATTTTTTGTACGTTGAACTGTACTTTATTTGCTAATCCCCACTCGACAATTGTTTTGATATCTGCGTTGATCTGTGAGGCATGCTGCTGTCGCCAACGTACCGACTCCTGGGATGATAGTGGCTTGCCTGGTTCCATGCACGACACTAATGTACTGTCATCTGCGAAGCTGTAGATTGGATGTTATTTTCGCATTGATTGAAGCTATAGTTTGAGATTTTATTATTGCTGTGCCGCCACTGACAAGGATTATAAAAACCATGAGCATTTTCCATCCTCGCCGCGGTAACAATGATTTCATTAAAATTAATTTCAGGTTACACAATACAGCAATGCTCGTATGTATAGATACATCAAGTCCCTTGATTTCTAAAATAGGCAAGGCAATGTTCCGATGGACCAAACCAAGTGTATTATGCCGCTAGGTCCTTCTTTCCTACTATGGATACAAAAACTTCTACAGTTAAAACTCCCCACCCTCAACCACGCCAATTTCTCCCCTCACCAAAAATGTCAGGCATTACAACTTTAATGAGAACCTATAATGATTTTGCAGACATTTGCTAAGCACTGATATTTTTTTTGTTTCCTTTTCTTGCTTTTTACACAAGTTACTCTTTGAAATGTTGTGTGAAATGTTCTATTTATTGTCAAGGAACATTTCATTCTGTTTATTTTTTCCTGTGTAATGTGAGCTTTTTTAACAACTTTTGTTTATACGCAATGTAAAATTTTATATATTGTAATTTTGACTTGTGCGAACACTTTTGTGTAAAGCACCAATAAATTATTATTATAAGAAAAGTAGAAAATGATCAATGACAGATCGACAGACAGATAGACAGACAGACAGACCGACAGATCGACAGACAGATAGACAGACAGACAGACCGACAGACCGACGGAAATGAGTGACGTGGATTTTCGTTATGTAGACATCATAAAACGCCATACTCCCATCAACTATCGGTGTGGGAAGCAAAAACTATGGAAATGGGATGAAATGAATTATTCAAAGTAGTAGGTAGAATCGCGGTTGTAATTGATCGTTTTCTACTATTTAGCGCTGTTATCTGCTTGCTTTCTGTTGTTATGACCTGTTCTCTGTTCTACTCGGTTGTACCTGTTCGTTTTCTATTGTTTAGCGCCGTTATCTGCTTTCTAATTTCTGCTGAGCTGTTTTCTGTTCTTTTCTGTTGAATTAAACGCCTAAAAACGAAGTCTAGATATATTTTAATTGTTTGTTTTTTTTTGCTAATTACTCCGCCGCCTGTGCACCGATTCTCAAAATGATAGAAGCATTACCTACTACGACCCTACAGCATATCACTACCCAAATGTCATCACAATTCATGCAGCAGTTACTGAGATTACGAAGCTGGAAGGCCGAAACAGACAGACAGACCGACGGAGCCGAAACGAGTGAAGTGGCTTTTCGTTGATTTGTCCTTATTTAAGGTGGAGTTTTGTGATGTAGACATCATAAAAGAATTGAGGTTTTGAATAAAGAAAAAAATATATTTTTTTTGTGATAAATCGAAAGATCATATATAAGTTTTATAACAAAACCGTTTTTGTTTTCTTTTTTTTCGCAATAATTCAAAAGTTATATCAAAATAAAAATGGGTTTTTGAATCGAGTACCGAAAACACGCCGACGGCTCCCGAACCCGTGTGACGTAATGATGGCGGTTAAGATGCACCTTTGACCAACGACATCCTACATCGATACTAGATTCTAGATTTCCAGCCAAACGTGAAAATACTTGCTAGTAACTAGTGTATATTTGTTGCAATATAGCCGATGAATGAAGTTTGCAGCTCAGGACGACCTCTACGATCGAAATAAATGTCTTTTTGAATGTTTGAAATCAGATTACAGATTCCAGTAAGTAAGTACCTAATCAAATATGTCTTATTGAAACTATCTGGCTTATAACATTGAAACTCATAGAAAAATAAGTTTTGTTTGTTTGCATTGCATTTTTATATTTTTATTTGTTAAATTTTTATGAAAATTTAATTATTAAGCTTCATTGCTCAAAGTTAAATAAATAAAGATACCAAGTGATAAACAGAAGACTGTTGTGATTACGAGTTTGACTCACTTTATGTTTATATTAAAAACTTAAAAAATGGAGTCAAGTTGATTGACTCAGTACTTCCCACACATTACTGTGATATCAGTTTATTATTTTCCCATAGCATGAAGCTTTAGTCTGAGATCCCCTTGCAACCAAATCATCGGCAGCCTTCCCTCCCCTAAAATTGTCTTATGCCGCTAAGTATTTCCTTCAGAGGTCAATGGACAGCCTAAAACATCTAAAAACGAAGTTTGAGTTGTTTTCATACTTTTAGTTTTTTGATTATTGCTATATACGCTGTCACTGACACGATATTTAACAAACATACGCGTTTTCCATCCTCACCACGGTAATAATACTGTGTCAAAATTTAATTAGAATCAATGTAATAGTGTCCACGTTACAAAATACAAAAAGATCTAAAGCAATAAATACTCGTATGTATGTATACAGAAAATTCTAAGTCCCTTAGTTTCCGTAATACGCTAGGCAATGTTCGGATGGACCTAAAAAGTTGATTTATGTCGCTAGGTCTTCCTTCACAGCCCCTACCCTACACCCTATTATGAATACAAGAAATTTCTCAGTTTTTCAACCCCCCACCCCCTAACCACCCCAATTTCACCCCACCCAAAAAAAACGCAGAAAATGATCAGGAACCTCTAAAACGCTTAAAAACGAAGTTTGAGCTGTTTTTATATTTTTATTTTTTTTTTTATTTCTGAGCCGCCACTGGCACGATTTATAAAAACCATACGCGTTTTCCATCCTCGCCACGGTAGTAATACTGTGTCAAAATTTCATTAACATCAATTCAACAGTTTCCTTGTAACACAATATAGAAGGATCTAAAGCAATACTCTCGTATGTTTACACCAGAAAAAATTCTAAGTCCTTTGGTTTCTGTAATAGGCAAGGCAATGTTCGGATGGACCTAAAAAAGTTATTTATGTTGCTAGGTCTTCCTTCATGGGTCAGTGGGCAGTCTATTATGAAAGCAACAAATTTTTCAATTTTACAACCCCCCACCCCCCAACCACCCCAATTTCACCCCCACCAAAAAAAAGTAAAAAATGATCAGGAACCTCTAAAACGCCTAAAAACGAAGTTTGAGGAATATTTAATTTTTTTTGTTTTTTGCTAATTACTCCGCCGCCCCTGCACCGATTTTCAAAATTATAAGAACATTACCTACTACGACCCCCCAGCATATCGCTGCCCAAATTTCATCACAATCCATGCAGCGGTTACTGAGATTACGAGGACACAAAAACGCGTACAGACAGACCGACAGACAGACAGACAGACAGACAGACCGACAGACAGACAGACCGACAGACAGACCGACGGAAATGAGTGACGTGGATTTTCGTTATGTAGACATCATGAAACGCCCAAAAAGTGTATTATCTCAAAATCGAAAATTTTCGCGATCACAATACTCCCCTCACCTATCGGTGTGGGAAGTAAAAATGAATGGATTTTGTTTTATTAACCAACTATTACATTTAAAAAAAATATTGGCGGTTGATATTGACGGACAAACACCATTTGAACTGATTTTTTGAATTGTCCACCGCGTCCTGTACTTAGTTTTTGCACTGTGCAGTGCAAGTAATATGTCTGATAGAATTTGTTTCAAAAACATATTTATGTTGATCGTAGAAAAAAATGTACATAACAAGTGCAAAAAGCACATGAATGAATTATTTGATAAAAAAAAATAAAAAAAAAATTGGTCAGGCTGAGCTTTGAACCCAGACCAACGGATCCATTAGCCTTTAACACATTTATTGATTAATTATTATTACAATACTTGTCGTGGTATTTATAATTAGCCAACACTCTAACCACTAGGCCAGCCGAACATGCACCAGATAGTTTCAATAAGACATATTTGGTACTTACTTACTGGAATCTGTAATCTGATTTCAAACATTAAAAAAGATATTTATTTCGATCGCAGAGGTCATCCTAAGCTGCAAACTTCATTCATCGGCTATATTGCAACAAATATACACTAGTTACTAGCAAGTATTTTCACGTTTGGCTGGGAATCTAGAGTCTAGTATCGATGTAGGATGTCGTTGGTTAAAGGAGCATCTTAACCGCCACCATTACGTCACACGGGTTCGGGAGCCGTCGGCGTGTTTTCGGTACTCGATTCAAAAACCCATTTTTATTTTGATATAACTTTTGAATTATTGCGAAAAAAAAGAAAACAAAAACAGTTTTATTATAAAACTTATATATGATCTCTCGATTTATGACAAAAAAAAAATTGATTCAAAACCTCAATTGTCTCAAAATCGAAAATGTTCGCGTTCACAATACTTCCTTCACCTATCGGTGTGGGAAGTAAAAAGTGGGATGAAATGGATTGTTCCAGGGCTCCTAGTAGTATAGGGTGCCCCAATAAGAACGATAGGAAAGAAAAATTACATAAAATAACAACGGTTTGAGATATCAAATTGGTTTTGGCTTTATTTTGAAGTTACATCCATGACATTATGTATGGAATAGAACATCATCCAAATGTCTGCCTCGGGCTCCCTGGCAGTGGTTCAAGTAGTTGGTCCCATTTCGGATGACATTTTGGAGCATTTGCGACGTTATGGCGTTGATGGCTACTCGAATATTGTTTTCGAGGGCATCCAAAGTGGGTGGTTTGTTGGAGTAGACCAATGATTTGACGTACCCCCAAACAAAATAATCGAGAGATATCAAATCACACGATCGCGGTGGCCAATCAATGAACGCTCGTCTGGTGATGATCCAGTCGCCAACTTCTGTCGAACAACTGACACAGCACAGCCACTGAGGTAAAAATTGGCTTCGTCTGAGAAGATGATTTTTCAGCCAAAATGAGTATCTTGAGCGGGAATTTCCGTAGTAGTTTTTTATGATTTCCAAAGGATCGGCAAGCGTGAAACGATCCATGATGAATTGTCAAACCTTACTGAATATTTTGACTACTGGATGACGTTTGTATTTTTAACAGTTGTCTAGATATCCCTATTAGGAAACCTATCACTTCTATTGGGGCACCCTATAGCAGAATCGCAGCAAGTGTAACGTAGCTCCGTGAGCCCCGGATTCGGAGGTAAATCTTCCCATTCAGTGTGTATAATTAACTTTTCCCGTAACGGGAACCAGTCCAGCCACGTAACAATGGAAACGCAATTACGACTATCTGGATGTTTGTTTTGCTCCTCTTGCCTCTTCTGCCCGGATTTTGATTAGGAAAATTGCTTATCGTTCGTTACATTGGCCGAGTAGCATATTACTGCGGACTTCCGTATACAATTAACTCTAAATAGTTACATCTGGAGTTAAATGTGTCTTCCAAAAAAAAAAAAAACAAATCCGGTGGGCCTTGGGAATCGAACCAGCTCTTAGTTTAGTGTATTTTCCCCAAAAATATCAGAATTTGCATGAACGTGGTTAATGAATGAATATGGACCAGAGGCTATCCAGCACGGAATGTGGCTGGTGCATAGGCCACACGATGGGCCCTTTTGCGCCTCTATCCGCGCTAGTTCCTAAGACCTGCCCTTTTGGCAAAGGCAAGTACATTCTTAGGTCCTATCCGTTTTATCTCTATTGGTTCCAAGGTTCTTGAGCCCAGCATAGTCTGCCTGTGATAATCCAGGGTTTCACAGCGACACAAGATGTGTGCCGAGGATTCTTCCTCATCACAACACCACGTGCACGTTGGTTCGTTGACCACCCTCATCACGAACAAGTGACGCCTGAAGGTGTTATGACCCGTTAGTAGGCCTACTAGCAATCTCAAGTTACTCCTATCCAGAGAGAGACAAAATCGTCTTATTCTCTCTGCAGGCACTGCTAATAGTTCCCGAGCTTGACGGAGATGACCAGAGATGTTATTCCATCTCAGAGAGTGTTGATTCTGGATCCACTCTCCAGTTGTTTTCCTAATCAAGTTTGCAGATAGTCCTAAGGCTGGTTCCGGGCCCACAAAACTGTTGCCGGATCCCATCCTGGCCAGATGATCGGCCATTCCGTTACCCTTTATCCCAGCGTGCCCAGGTTCCCACATCAGTGATACCTTGTGTTTAGCTGAGATGTCGTCAAGAACCCTCCTGCACTCCAGGACCAATCCCGACGTTATTTTCCAAGCACTCAGTGCTATGAAGGTGGTAACAATCAAAAATTTTCAGATTCTCATAACATCAAAATGAAAACTCGTGTTATGTATAGTCTGAGGACACCAATTACGAATCCGGTCATAGTTTTGAGTTTCAACCTCAAGAAACAAACATCAAATATTTTCAGATCCTTAAATCTTCAAGTTCACCCTAAATACTTCAAATCGTTATCTGTCTTCCTATCAGTACGAAAACTCGTGTCGTGTTTAGTTTGATGACACCAATTACAAATCCGGCCGTAGTTTTGAGGTTCAGCCCCAGGTAACGAACATCAAAAATTTTCAGACACTCAGATCATCAAGTTCACCCTAAATATCTGAAATCATTACCTGTCTTCCTACCAGTACGAAAACTCGTGTCGTGTTTAGTTTGAGGATACCAATTACAAATCCGGCCGTAGTTTTGAGGTTCAGCCCCAGGTAACGAACATCAAATATTTTCAGACCCTCAAATCTTCAAGTTTACCCTAAATACTTAAAATCGTTATCTGTCTTCCTATCAGTACGAAAACTCGTGTCGTGTTTAGTTTGAGGATACCAATTACAAATCCGGCCGTAGTTTTGAGGTTCAGCCCCAGGTAACGAACATCAAATATTTTCAGACCCTCAAATCTTCAAGTTTACCCTAAATACTTAAAATCGTTATCTGTCTTCCTATCAGTACGAAAACTCGTGTCGTGTTTAGTTTGAGGATACCAATTACAAATCCGGCCGTAGTTTTGAGGTTCAGCCCCAGGTAACGAACATCAAATATTTTCAGACCCTCAAATCTTCAAGTTTACCCTAAATACTTAAAATCGTTATCTGTCTTCCTATCAGTACGAAAACTCGTGTCGTGTTTAGTTTGAGGATACCAATTACAAATCCGGCCGTAGTTTTGAGGTTCAGCCCCAGGTAACGAACATCAAATATTTTCAGACCCTCAAATCTTCAAGTTTACCCTAAATACTTAAAATCGTTATCTGTCTTCCTATCAGTACGAAAACTCGTGTCGTGTTTAGTTTGAGGATACCAATTACAAATCCGGCCGTAGTTTTGAGGTTCAGCCCCAGGTAACGAACATCAAATATTTTCAGACCCTCAGATCGTCAAGTTCACCCTAAATATCTGAAATCGTTATCTGTCTTCCTATCAGCACAAAAACTCGTGTCGTGTTTAGTTTGAGGATGCTTATTACAAATCCGGCCGTAGTTTTGAGGTTCAGCCTCAGATAACGAACATCAAATATTTTCAGACCCTCAGATCGTCAAGTTCACCCTAAAGATCTGAAATCGTTATCTGTCTTCCTATCAGTACGAAAACTCGTGTCGTGTTTAGTTTGAGGATACCAATTACAAATCCGGCCGTAGTTTTGAGGTTCAGCCTCAGGTAACGAACATCAAATATTTTCAGACCCTCAGATCGTCAAGTTCACCCTAAAGATCTGAAATCGTTATCTGTCTTCCTATCAGTACGAAAACTCGTGTCGTGTTTAGTTTGAGGATACCAATTACAAATCCGGCCGTAGTTTTGAGGTTCAGCCTCAGGTAACGAACATCAAATATTTTCAGACCCTCAGATCGTCAAGTTCAGCCTAAATATCTGAAATCGTTATCTGTCTTCCTATCAGTACGAAAACTCGTACCGTGTTTAGTTTGAGGACACCAATTACAAATCCGGCCGTAGTTTTGAGGTTCAGCCTCAGGTAAGGAAGATCATAAATTTTCTGGTCCTCAGATCATCAAGTTCACCTTAAATATCTGAAATCGTTATCTGTCAACCTATCAGTACAAAAACTCGTGTCGTGTTTACTTTGAGGACACCAATTACAAATCCGGTAGTAGTTTTGAGGTTCAGCCTCAGGTAACGAACATCAAATATTTGAGACCCTCAGATCATCAAGTTCACCTTAAATATCTGAAATCGTTATCTGTCTTCCTATCAGTACGAAAACTAGTGTCGAATATAGTTTGAGGACGCCAATTACAAATCTGGCCGTAGTTTTGAGTTTCAGCCTACCATCATCAAAAATTTTCAGACCCTCAGATCCTCAAGATCACCATAAATATCTAAAACCGTTATCTGGTTTCCTATCAGGGGTGGGATTCCGTTCTGAATCGAGAAACTCGATCTCGATAGATGATCAACTCGGCAGAATTATAAACCTGGATTCTGTTACTCGATCTGTTTTGGCTTCGGAAATCTTCGGGAATTCGATAGTTGAAATGACACATATGGACTACCTAGGACATAATCGTTGTTTTTTGGTCTTAACTTGTGGTCTTAACCTCAAATATATCCTTATACCCAGAAAAATTATTTTTTCCTTTTTTTTTACTTCTGTGTCATCGGCTTCGACTGCTCTGGTGATTAGCCACATTATTTTTTTTGTTTCCATATTTGTAGTAATAATAATATTCATAGACATAATAATGTTGCCAATTGTGAGAGAGTATTTATTACAGCAACAGAGAGAACAGCAACCACACAGCAACACTTGACTAATATTCGGAGGAGAATGGAAATTAGAGAAAAAGGCAATCCTTTCGAGCTTCCCGACATCCGGGCGATAGATTTATAGAACTGTTTCGATTAAATAAAGAGTATACATGCATGTATATTTATCGAAATTATATAATAAGATAAACAATTCTACGCCACAGGTTCATACCAACGATGTAGGTATTGGACAAGAATTTATAGCTGGAATGAGTCAAACATCCATAGTAAAATAAAAGTTTATTTTCTAGTTACTGCAGCCACTAATATACTCACAATTTCCCTTAAGTTTGAAAAAACTGAAGTACAGCGTTCACTATAAAATTGCAATGTTTGTGTAAACAGATGTATAACCTCACTCTTGAGAATCTAAGCATCGAATCGACTGCTCTGCAGCTGTCGAGTATTGGTATCGAGTTTATTATTGAATTGTGGCAAACGGAATCGCTACTATCGTTTTTAATGTCAAACTCGATATCATTTTTAAAACGGAATCCCATCCCAGGACGAAAACTCTTGTCGTGCATAGTTTGAGGACGCCAATTGCAAATCCGTCTTATCAATACGAGAATCCATTCTATGGGAACACTATAAGTAGATGAACGGGACACTTTGACTGAAGATACACCCAGTTTTATTGACTATAATGGCGGCGACCTATCGAATCGGGTAGTGGCATTCTTTCATGGTCAGGTCAAGGGAAAGTGTATTAATCGAAATTATTTTATTATGTTGTCAATATGAATGGGCCTATACCGTGATCTCAAATTGATCAATTCATTTACTGCGGTATTATTTTTGATGATACATATGACCGTTTACTGTAAAAAGTCAGCAGAAAACTTGATCCAAATGAGAATAACACTAAAAAATTGTACTGTAATTTGAAATAGCCGATGATGACGTCACCTGTAGGGAACCAATGAGAAGCGTCCTTTCTGTAGGGAACCAATGAGAAGCGTCCTTTCGTGGTCCGATGACTACGAGCGGATGCTATTGTTTTGTACCAGTGAGCCCTTATTGGTTCCCTACAGGTGACGTCACGACCGAGGCGGGAAGTGTATGGATTCAGAAAATTCAATATTTAGAGCAATTTTTTTCGGTTATAAATACGATAGAAAAATTTTGTAAAATTATTTATGTCATCTACGTAGTGTCAGGGTTCGTTTAAGCCAATAAACAAAAAATGTGGTATAGGCCCATTACGTACGTAGTCGACTACCTTGTGGGACACCAAATGTAATTCTAACGGGGAGTGACCTATCAGTTGATAGTTTACTATTTGCTTACGGTTAGTAATGTATAATCGGACCTCAGAGTAACAACTGAACATAGAGGTAGTAAACAAACCACTTCAGCATGGCGTGCTCAAAGCCATCATCTCTTGACACTTCAGACCCAAACATTGCCAACTAACCTGAAAATTCTTCCAATGCAACCATCGAGGTAGAATCCCAAGGAGACGCTATAAGGTTCAATTTCGCGTAACAAAAACGGTAGCAGGAGGCGTGGCTAAGTGTGGTACCAATATGGACGCCTCGCCAGAGCCGGATTACTTTCTTATGTAAATAATTTTGAAAATTCATTACAATGATGATTTAGATATGAAACATTGGGTTGATTTTTCAATCTAATGCGAAATTCATAGTTAAGTATATGAAAAAACAGGCTTTGTAGAGACGACATTCATCATCAATTGAATAACACAACTGTATTATTGCTGCGATACGTTACACTTTATTGAGATAATGATTACAAATGCGGTCCTGTACATTGTTATTTTTTTGCATACACACCTATGAAATGTATTTCCTGTCGATTTCTTCTTATCCATGCCATCTCTGCTAGAGCAACTCTGATAAGCACATGAAACCATTATGTCCTTTATGAATTCACTAGAACATCAATTAAAAATAAATAAAAATCTCGGTAAAAACACTCAAAAAAAAGCAAACACGAAATTGTCAAAGAAACGTCAGCTGTTTGACATAAGTGTCGAATCAATATGGCCAACCTGCACCTGCTTTCAGCCACGTTATGACGCCTCCATGGGATTCTACCTCGATGAATGCAACCCATGTTACAAACACTGCTCTGCACTGTCTCATCTCGAAAAACTGTTAAACTACACTCGAATATAGCACAACAAGTCGGTAAAGCTTCACTACAGTTACCAGCAAATAGCGAATTCGATTTTACTGACCAAGCATAAAAGACGCGCAAACAAAACAAACGTTTGACAGTCGGAGGTTACCGTAAACAAATCGCAGGAAAATTACATAGGCGTTGCCAACTCCTCAAAATTTATGTAAGACAGAATTTGCGTTAATGCTGAAGAAACACGCAGTAACGCAGTAGAGGTCAACATATCTATTGATTTTGCTGTAATCGTTTCTGAACAATCAAAATACCGTCTTTTTTAACGTAGAATGGAATATTTCTGAATACTATACAATTAAGACGACAGTAAACAATTATGATTGCCGTATCTGGTGGTCGATATGACAACATAAGAAAAGATGTTGGCCTATTAGAATTAGTTGTTTACTACCTCTATGTTCAGTTGTTACTGTGAGAATCGGACCCTCTGATACAGATCATCGGTGTGGTGATCCGTAACGCGCTCCTGGCTGCCACACGTTAGAACGCGCCTTTAGCGGTCACGTGACCGAAGTTTGACATTGATGTCATCGACGGATGATTTATAAAAATGTAAGATCTGAGTATGAGTGTAATTAGTTGATGAAGTTCAGTTAAGTAATTCATTTGATTATTACTACATCCTATATTGTTCAGATATTTTGATACTTGTCAGATCATAAGTGACTTTCTATATTGATTTTCCATCCGTGTTAATTGTCAATCCGTGTTCACAGAAAAAGATATTGTTCTGTGATGCTTTTGGTTGTTGTGTTTGGTCACTGGAATAAAGTAGTGGGTTGTGGAAAGCGTTGCCATGGTTTGGTTGATAATTTGTTTAATAATTACGAGCGGGGATGGTTTTTGAAAAAACGTAACAAGCTGGAGACCAAAATTTCAACAGAAGGGTTTTTGAGTCTTTTTCAGGAATATCTGCAGGTACGTTGTCTTTTGTGTTTGTATTATTAACTCATGTGGTCTGGCTACAATTTTTAAAGTGTTTCACAATGTATATACTATACATCCTGCTTTTTAGACGATATTATATGGCGTTGGGTCTCTGATTTCCGTCTACTCTAGGTATTGCAGGCTAATGGTGAACAGAGATAACTCTGTCTTATTTATTTGTATCTATTTCAACCTTTACTGATTTCTCTTTATTTATATATGATATTTATTTACGGAAGGCCGATGCCTGGTAACAACCCAGGTCGGACCTATTCCAATTATCTCCTTTATTTACTCCTCTATATGGTTGATTATATTTATTCATATATATGCTGATATTTTACACTTTTCCACATTCTATCCATATTTCTCTCCCTGACGTTAAACAGAGATCTAGCCCACCATGTATTATTAATATTATTATTTATCGTTTATACTGTGAATGTTTATAACCATTTCTTTATTATACAATATCAATAACAAGAGCCAGTTTACCACTATTATTAAGACATTTTGTTTCGTATATTTCAACATATCAATATAAATACTTCACCAGTAAAATATATGAAATACAAAGCACTCATGATTTGATAAATAAAAGAATCAAGTAATAAAATAATAAACCATAACACTCAGCACTCATGATTAATAAATACAAAACAAATGTTAAGAAACAAATAATAATAAAAAACCATATCATAACATTTCTGTGTTTTGATTTCATTCTCTCTGAGTTGGTACACATGCATGCTAAAAGAATCTGGTTACCATGGGCACACATACAACATTGGGTTCTAAATTCCACCACTAGACGTCTTGATCACTTTGGCTATTTCTAAATTTGGTATCGGTTTTGACAGTGACCAGTTGCTCACTACATCGGTAAGGCCATTCGGAGTTAGTCTCTTAACCACCAGTTAGTGATTGATTTTGTCCTTGCCCTGGCCTTGCAGAAATCAGTATGACTTGACTTTTATTGTCAGTGGCCTTCCGTAAATAGTTGTTCGCTAGCAGTCAAATGCCGTTCGTCTAGCGGCACCTTAAAACCCAAAGTCCAAAGAAAGTGGTGAGCTATGCGCGAGAAGTCACTACCGATTATTTGATTAAGAATTTTATAGCATGTTTACGACCTGTTTCGCACATAGGGGGCGCTATTATATTTAAGGAATTGTGAATCCCGCATCGTAAACATTGCAGCGGACAGCCATCTTTTTAAATGTTGCTTAATAAAAATCGGCAATAAAATGGATACCCATAGGCGTACGTTGGAAACTGAATGAAGGTATTTTCGGATCTTGACACATAAAAATAAGTTCTCAATTCAGTCGTACGCACACATAAAAATAAATTCTTGGATGGGGAATATTGCAGTGAAGCCATGTGTATGGAATATTATATACTTTTTATTTATTTTTATTTATTTATTTATTTGTTGGTGTTAAAATACACTTACGTGTTTACACAAGTCACACACAAGAGCCTAGAGTTCAAGACTATTCACAAGTCGTCACTTTTACAATAAAGTTATTTAAAATGCCCAGATAATTCTAAATAAAAAGAACAGACAGACGCACATTGTCAAGATACATTATGTAAATAAAAGAAAAATATATACGCTATTATTAATAAAATTTTATGAAAAACCGATATAAACCTATAAAAAAACAAACAAACAGACACACATTGACAGAAACAGTGTGTAAATTAAAACAAAATATACAGAACCACTACTTAGATTCGCTGAAATTATGGCTCAGAAATTCTTCGTAGGTATAAAACGCTTTGTTTAATAGGTATGACTTAAGCTTTTTCTTAAACAACTCATGACTCAGATTTTTGAAAGATTCTGGTAAAATATTATAGAATTTGATGCAATAGTAGTTGGAGCCATTTCTAGATGTTTGAAGTCGTTGTTTTGGTATATTTAGTTAATGCATATTCCGTGTAGGATAGCTATGAATGTCACTATGGGTTTTGTATAGATGCAAGTTGATATGTATATGGCATAAACAAACAAATACATAGAGAGAGGGTAGTGTTAATATTTTTAGTGTAATGAAGGCATCTCTACAGTGTTGCGTATATTTCAGTCCTGAAATATATTTGGAGAGCAAAAACTTTGGGCATATGAACCGAATGGCCCCAGTTCAGTATTGCATATGAACGTCATGAGAAACAGAGTTTTTTAGATTTCTGATTATAGAAATGCATTTTGCTAGCTCAGAAAGAGTATTGTTAACACGGGCCTCCCAGGTCATATGTGTATCTGCCCACACCCCTAAAAATTTTACTGACTCTAAGGAATCAATGTTATGTTTACGCAGACTGATTATCATCGATTGTGTTTTGGAATCATTTAATGTCAGCTTATTTGCCAAGAACCATTTTTCTAAACTTTCTCGAAACATGGCATTTTCACTGCATAGTGCTTCTATAGATTTTCCGCTATGTAACATTGTCGTGTCATCGGCAAACAGTATTAGATTCATTGCAGTATTGCAGTTAGGAAGGTCATTAATATAAATTAAAAATAAGAGTGGCCCAAGGACCGAGCCCTGTGGAACGCCAGTAGTAACTACTTTTTTCGCAGAAGTGGTGTTGTCGAAATTGACGTACTGCTTCCTGTTATGTAAATAAGATAATAGCAGTTTGATACTTTTTTCGTGAAAGTTATAGTATGATAGTTTTTTCGATAGGATATCATGTTGAGCACAATCAAAAGCTTTTGAAAGATCAAAAAAATTGCCAGACAGTAGGAATTATTTTCAAAAGCCACGTTTATAATCTCTATAAAACTATCGATTGCCAGTGAAGTAGATTTGCCTGATCTGAAACCGAATTGGCAGTCATTGAACAAATTATTTACTTCAAAGTATTCATTGATCTGACCTTTTAAGATAATTTCAAATATTTTAGCTAAAACTACTACTACTACTCGCAAGTAAAATATTTGTTAGGTGCCACGTATAAACACTCTGCAATGCAGAAGCATTCGCTCCCCTTGCGACACTCAATCATAACGGGCGATGACAGAGAGTTTTCAGTCAGCCATATTTTGAATCAGCCAATCATCAGACGCTTTTCAAAAATCACATTAAAACAAGAATGATAATCATAACGCTGACCTGAACAAACATAAAACACGAGTGGTCCTTCGATAAGCACGCACCTTGGGATTTGACGAAGAATATTCGACGGTAACCCAGGCCCAACAATATTGTTACAAGTCTTTAACTATTATTTACACAAACTGTATACACTACGCCTAACCTAATACTTAACAGTCTAATTTATTTACAGTCACTGAATCACTTCACTAATTTATGTCACTGTTCATTTATTTCGCGCTCGCCCCCGGTATACCACGCTTCGCGGCTCGCTGCACTGTTAACTTTCCAACTCTGTTTATCTGGCCATCCGAGGCGCCTATACATATATTAGCGTACGCATATCTGGTTCTCGAAAGCTTCTCTGAGTTCGCGTCATTTGTCTCGTTCGCGACCAGTTTCTGGAAGTCTGGATTCGAGAATTCACGTATATGCCCGGCAGACAGGGCCGGACTGGCACAATATAAACACCTAGAAAAAAGGGTATATTTGCACTGAAAGTACACAGCTTGTCGCAGTACCATCTGTAGTACACATGTTTATTCAGACGCTATTTACGACGTGTAAAAACAAAACATGGCCTTTTGTCGATTCAAAAACGATGATATGTGTTGCAAATTTGTCGAGAGACTAGTTGGCTGTGTGAAGATGCCCCCTACAAGACGACAGCTCCAGTTTACGCAGTTAAGCCCCTTTGAAGGGGGTCGAATTGTAGGTCAACCAGAGCGTGGTGCTTCGTTCAGACCAATTGCTGTAGCGTGGCTCCAATTGTAGCAGCATGGCGCGCATGGATCGCAGAAGGGCGAATGCAACGTGCTAGAGGTTTTGGAGTACGTAGAAGAGCTACAGACCGACAAGATCGTCATCGACGACTACTGGCCCTTCGAGACAAAAAGGCGATCTACTCGAGCTTGGTATGCTGCTGTAGGGAGGCCATCCGCATCTAGTGCTTCTACCCACTGCAACTCATCATCGCCAACAGTTAGATTTGTGCCAAGAACATCAACAATGGTATGCTGACTGGCTCCAGACAGCCTTCTCCGGCCAGTTCAGGTTTTGTCTGGGGACACATGATGGACGCCAACGCGTAAGACGACGACGCGACGGGGTGAACGACGTGATCTGCAGTTTGCTGCTGAGCGCCATGTACACAATCCTATTGGTTTGATGTCACCTTTACTTGTGATTCGTGACACAATAACTACGTAAGGTTATGTGAATGAGGTGTTAGAGCCAATTGCCGTTTCATATGTACGAGGCCTCGAAGAGGGTTTATTTCAGCAATATAATGCACGTCCTCATATTGCAAGGATATCGACGAGGTTCCTACAGGAAGCTGAGGTCAGAGTACCATCCTGGCCTCCACGACCACCCGATTTATCACCAATTGAAAAAGTATGGGATTAGATGGGTCGATACATAGGCGATTTACCTAATCCTCCGACCACGCTGGACGAACTAGTTGAGAATCATCGTCAACGTATTATCTAAACCTGCCATGATATCCCTCAACATGTTTTTGCAACTGTTTTTAAAGTCGTCTATCTCTTTGTTTGGCCAACATTTGAACACTTATTGCAATAAAAAGTGATATTTTCATGTGTCTTTGTATTCTCTTTGAACAAGTTAGGATACATAAAGATTCTATTTTTCTCGGAAACGAATCGACCGATGTCAAAAAATCAAACGTCGACATAAAGGACTGCGACATGCCTTTAAAACAAGATATTACTCGATACTCCTTCTCATTTAAAATTTTTAAAGGGATAATCCTGAGGGGTAGAGGGTACAAGAGGGTGAACTAGCTTTTGGTTACAAAGTTGTCCCCCTGGAGTACTCTGAGACTTACACCCGTATGCACCGTAAGTCAATTGCGCGATTAGTTACGTAAACCTGGATTAGATTACTTGTTTACTATGCACCGCAAGCTGACAATTTTGACACTGTCACTGTCAAAACAATCTTGAGAACACAACCTTCCGTATCTACAATCTGGATTAGTTAGTCTCTTGACGGTGCATGGCTAGATGTCAAAGATTAGCAAAACACGATTAGGAAACTAGGATTAGAATCGCCAAACGGTGCATACGGGTGTTAGTGGAAGAAGAAATAGAACATAAACAATCAGAGGAACAAGCAGGGTTTAGAGCAGGACGGTCTACAATAGACAACATATTCTCTCTTAAAATAGTTCTCGAGAAAATAATGCAGAGAAATAGAGAAGTTCATATTGCTTTGATCGACTTGGAGAAGGCCTATGATAGCGTTCCAGTGTCAAAGTTGTGGAACAGCCTGGAAGATCTTGAAGTGAACAAAACTCTTATCAAAGCATTACAAAAAATCTATAAAGATAACACGACGAGAATACGAAACGCACAACACTTCTCATCAGCTTTCTCCACCTCGAAAGGTCTACGGCAGGGTTGTTGTCTATCACCTACTCTTTTCAAAATATATTTAGACAAAGCCTTATAAAGCTGGACAAAGAAAATCAAGTATATGGGGCTGCAAATTGACGATCATAATTTATATAGTCTCTTTTTCGCCGACGACCAAATAGTTATAGCTGAGGATCGCGATGAGTTGAGCTATATGATAAGAAAGCTGCAAGAAAGTTACCATGAAGCAGGACTGACCATCAATACGAACAAATCCGAATACTTAGTTATCGGAAACGACGAGACAGATAATTTACACCTGGAACAAGATTGCACAAAAGGAGTTAAAACCTGTAAATATTTGGGTGTAATATTCAACAAGCAAGGAAATAGCCAGGATGAAATTAAAGAAAGGATAAGTAAAGGAAAACAAGTCACACGGTCTCTCAATTCTATACTATGGGACAAAAACATCACCATACAAACGAAGAAAACACTACACAAGACTATATTTGAAACTGTCATCACGTATGGGGCAGAAACATGGGATATCAGTAGTAGCAATCGCAATAAACTCCTGTCAGCTGAAATGGACTTCCTACGTCGCAGTTGCAGAAAGTCTAGATTAGAAAGGGTTAGAAATGAAACAATCCGGGAAATGACGAAAACAGACTCAAATCTGATAGATAGGATCCATCAAAAGCAATTGACGTGGTTTGGACACACAAAACGAATGGGAGAACATAGATGGCCTTGACGAATACTAGAATGGGTGCCACTAGAAAGAAGAAAAAGAAGACGACCGGGAAGAAGCTGGAGGGACGAGATAGATGAAGCCATGGAACTGAGGGATTTGGAAGAAGACATGTGCTTCGATCGAAAAAATTGGAAACTGGGAACGGAGAGAGAGAGAACGGAGGCCGTAAAACAAATCCGTATTATATATTATATAAGTTGTCCCCGTTGACTAATCTTTTGACATGTCTCGACGTTTATTCTTTTAATCAGCGGTTTTCGATAAACCTGTAGTGGGAAGTTTCCAAATGAACACCCGGTATAATAAAAGCGTGTCAGTAACAGTAGTAAAATATCGTGGATACCAGTGGTGGATACGATGGCTGGTCCGACGGATTTGAAGCCGCTAAAATCGTTTTCGCCGCAAAGTTCAACGTTCGGTCCGATCTCTTAATCCAAAGGCGAGTTACAAACCCACAAACAAACATACAATTGAAGCTAATAAAAGCGCTTTAACAGAAAAAAATGTCCCAATGATACGCTCGTGCGTTGCACGCAGAGAGACTTGCGTTTATAGCCGACTCCGTAAAAAATATAAAAGGTTATCTTTACGAGGTTTGAAAATCCGACGCACAGACTGTGGGATCGCGTATTTCAAAATAATCGTAAAAGTCAGAAAATGGTCTGAAAGGAAATTGCGGTGGACGGTGGACGGGCGACATGGAGGATTCGGCGGACGATGATCATCGTAAATTCGCAGATGGGGCTTTGATCGGGACATTATCGTCCAACACAGGGCCGGATCTGGTCGAATATACTTACTCACAAGTGAAATCCGAACACAGAGAAAAAAAAATGAAGTCAAGTTGATTGACTCGGTACTTCCCACACATTACGGTGATACCAGTTTATCATTTTCCCATAGCATGAAGCTATCGTTGAGATCCCCTTGCAACAAAATCATCGCCAGTAACCCCCCCCCCCCCAAATTGTCATATGCCGCTAGGTCTTTCCTGCACAGGTCAATGAACAGCCTATTATCAATAATACAAACTTTTCAGTTTTACCACAGTAATAATAATGTGTCAAAATTTCATTAGAATCAATTTAATAGTTTCCACGTTACAAAATACAAAACGATCTAAAGCAATAAATACTCGTATATATACAGAAAATTCTAAGTCCCTTAGTTTCGGTAATAGGCAAAGCAATGTTCAGATGGACCTAAAAAGGTGATTTATATCGCTAGGTCTTCCTTCACAGGTCAGCGGACAGCCTATTATTAATACAGCGAATTTTTCAGTTTTTCAACCCCTCACCCCCCAACCACCCGAATTTTACCCCCATCCAAAAAAACTCAGTAAATGATCAGAAACCTCTAAAACACTTAAAAACAAAGTTTGAGCTGTTTTTTATCTTTAGTTTTTTATTGTTTCTGCGCCACCACTGGCACGATTTATAAAAACCATACGCATTTTCCATCCACGCCACGGTAGTAATACTGTGTCAAAATTTCATTAAAATCGATTCAACACTTTCCTCGTTACATAATATAGAACGATCTAAAGCAATACTCGTATGTTTACCCCAGAAAAAATTCTATGTAGATTATGTAGACATGAAACGCCCAAAAAGTGTATTATCTCAAAATCGAAACATTTCGCGATCACAATACTCCACTCACCTATCGGTGTAGGAAGTAAAACGAGATATTTGCATTGAAACTTTTATATATTGGATCAGAACCCCCCTGCGGGTGCCTAAAAGCACAATCAGACACCAGGTCGTAGACTAGATGAGACATCAGCACAAGGAGCAGTGGAACTTGTTGCCAGGATGTGTTCATTGAAAAACATTCATTAAAGCTCCATGCAAGAAAATAGCTGAAACACTGCTCTCCTTGAGTAGAAGTCAGCTCCGCATAACGACGGGTCTCCTCACGAGATATTGTGGCCTGAAGGAACACCTGAATAAAATGGGACTGTACAATGGAGATCTCAACTGCAGACTATGTGGTTGAGGGACTGAGTCAGCCCTGCACGTGCTCTGTGAGTGCGAAACGCTAGATCACAAGAGACAACAGCTCTTTGGGAAGCCCAAGTTAGAATCAATGGAGTACAGCTCAGCACCAGGACCAGTAGAAAAACTGCATAAACTTATGCAGGAATCCACATTGCTGGAGTGGATTCTTTAATTGAGGGGAGTTATAATACAATAGGCCTTAAGGCTTCAGTATTGACGGGGACAGTATGGTCACGCGGCTTCTGGAAAGCAGTGGTCCCAGATGACACCAACCAGATTTCGTGAGACTGCTCGGAAAAAATCGTGAGAAATCGCGAGATCGTGGATTTGACGTTAACACTGTTGTCAGCCTTACCACTGCCTAAATACTGGTAACGCTGTAAGGAGTTTATTTGGCTTACGAGGACTTGTCAAGAATATCTTTATTTCACGTAAATGCATCAAAAAATAAAAAATCAAAGGCCATTTGAATAATTGACTCATTAATTCGTCTAAATAAAGAAAAAAGGATGGACTTTTTATTTTTTTATTTTTTTTTTATGGTCGGCCTCCCGCAAAGGCTGAAAGCCTATGGCGCTGTAGAAGCGCTGCGAGAGGATAAGTATCGGTTCACATTTGTTTTGAAACGCTGCAGGTTGTAGCCGTCGGGAAACAAGTTCCCCGGCAGCTGATTCCACAGCGTCGAAGGTCTCCAAAAGAAGGAATGCTGGAGGAGACTGGTTCGGGGAGTAAGGACCTCGACCTGGTAAGGATGAGCTCGCAGAGCTTCTCTAGTGTTCCTGGTTCGGATGGCCTGTGGTGTTATTATCTGAGAGAGCTCACTCGAACATCTTCCGTGATAGAATCTGTAAAACAGTGATAGGTCAGCCACCCTCCTTCGATGTTCCAGGCTGTGGAGGTACTTTGTGAGGTTAGGCGTATCGATTAGTCTAATCGCTCTTTTCTGGATAGTGTCCAGAAGCTTTAGAGAGTGCTTCGGAACGCATCCCCACACATGGGAGCAATACTCCAGCGATGGTCGGATCTGTGCCTTGTAGAGCAGCAGCAGTTGCTCTGGTGTATACAACTTCCTACAGCGGAACAAAACTCCAAGCTTCTGAGATACCGTTTTAGCAATACTGACCACGTGGTCGTGCCAGGACATGTTATTGTTGATTCCCAAAAGCTTGACGGAAGGTGATTCGACTATGGGGTGACCCTCCATTTCCACGGTTGGTAAGCCATCGTGAGACTTCTTTGTAAGTGTTGTTGCCTGAGCTTTTTGTACGTTGAACTGTACTTTATTTGCTAATCCCCACTTGACAATTGTTTTGATATCTGCATTGATCTGTGAGGCATGCTGCTGTCGCCGACGTACCGTGTCCTGGGATGATAGTGGCTTGCCTGGTTCCATGCACGACACTAATGTACTGTCATCTGCGAAGCTGTAGATTGGATTGGATGTTATTTCCAGCAGCTCGTTGATGTACAGCAGAAACAGTGTAGGGGATAGGACAGATCCCTGAGGAACACCGGCGTTTATTGAAAATACGTCTGATGAACAGCCCTCGACTACAACAAACAGAGATCGGTCGTTCAAAAAGCTATTCAGCCACTAGCGCAGGCCAAGTGGTAGTCCATAAGCAGCAAGCTTGACCAGAAGTCCGTCATGCCATACTCTGTCGAAAGCTTTCGATATATCAAGTGCAACAACACGGGATTCGCCATGATTGTCTATTGCTCTGTTCTACAAGTAAGTGACGTAGGCAAGGAGGTCACCTGTAGACCTGTGCTTACGGAAGCCATACTGGCGATCATTTATGATGTTATTGTTGTCCAGGTATTTCAGGAGCTGTGTGTTAATGACAGTCTCCATAACCTTAGACATGATGCTGAGAAGAGCCACAGGTCTATAATTGGTGGGATCAGTTTTTTTGCCTTTCTTAGGGATGGGTTGTACGCAGCCAATCTTCCACGAAGCGAGAAACACGCCTCGTTGATATGAAAGTTTGAAGAGCTTGCAAAGAATAGGTGCAAGCTCAGCGGCACAGCGTATTGAATCAAACGAAAAATAAAACATTCTAAATCATAATATACTAAGACATGAATAATAAAAAAAGAAAAATAATAATTACGATGATACCATAACATAAAAAATCTAATCTGAATCTGAATTTGTTTCAGAATTACTTTACGGTTTCTTTTGTGGCATTGAAGTAGACGCATTTTCGATGTCACTATCTTCGGAAGACGATAAGGACGCCACTTCTATATTTGCTATTTTAAACAGAAGAACAGAAGGTCGTACGGGGTACGGGCGAATTATTTATGCCTAGAATCTATCACTGGTCACTTAATGACAGGTTAACCCATCACCATATATAAAATATTTTTAGGTTGTGTTAGGTTAACCCATCACTGTATCACTCACGCCGTGAGAACAAGCACAATCCTGACCTTGCGCGCCTTCATGGCAATGTGGCATAATACAATCGTCCAATACAATCACAGACCATAAAACAGAGGAATACAACACAGTTGTGCAACACAGTCAACCAGCATAAGTTTGATTTTTACACCGCATGTATTTTACCTTTTAGCCTTCCGAGTCTTCGCAAATAGATTTTTAAATGGTTAACAAATAATAAGGCAAAAAGTTGCATTGGAAATACATTTTAGGGGTTGCGTTTTCCATCCCTTGCAACCAAAGGGTCAACCAAATAAATTACTGGCTAAGTGTCTTTGTGATAGTAGAAAATGTTAGGTTAATTTCAATATTGTAACTTTTTAGTGCTTGTGAAAAAAATTATTAAACAAATTTTATGTACCCCCTTTAAGGGGCTGTATCTGAACAAGGGATGCTCCAATGAAGTTTCTTTATATGAAAGATTTTTTTTCTTCGATGAGGAAAATATTTTACACTTATTTAGTCACATCCTGTATAACTTACAATAGTGGAATATCAAATTCTGTTTCCTAAATGGATAGGTGGATTAAACACGTCTGACGCATCCATAATTTTTTTAACCCCCGAATGCTCAAGTGCATTAAACTGCATAATTCCAGCAAAAAATTAATTTAGCCATTTAAATCTCCAGGGTTTTAGCTTCACCCCCATATTTATGAAGGGTAGTTAACTGTAACATACCAGCTGAGCCTTGCAGGGGTATTATGTACAGGATTATGATGTGCATGTATGAAATATATTTAATTTTTATGGTCTGGAATCCCTAAAATAGGGTAATTCATATATGCACGGTGTTATGAGCAAGAATTAGCTTGACAGAAATATCAGAGGTGTTTGTATAAAATGCTGATGCTATGTTTTTAGCTCTGTTGGGTGGAAAATATTGTGGTAAATGTTTTGTGTTACAATTCGTCAATTCTTGTCAGAATTGAATATGAATAAGGACCAGAGGCTATCCAGCACGGAATGTGGCTGGTGCATGGACCACACGATGGGCCCTTTTGCGCCTCTATCCGCGCTAATTCCTAAGACCTGCCCTTTTGGCAAAGGCAAGTACATTCTTAGGTCCTATCCGTTTTATCTCTATTGATTCCAAGGTTCTTGAGCCCAGCATAGTCTGCCTGTGATAATCCAGGGTTTCACAGCGAGGCAAGATGTGTGTCGAGGATTCTTCCTCTTCACTACACCACGTGCAAGTTGCGTCGTTGACCACCCTCATCACGAACAAGTGACGTCTGAAGGTGTTGTGACCCGTTAGTAGGCCTACTAGGAATCTCAAGTTACTCCTATCTAGAGAGAGACAAAATCGTCCTATTCTCTCTGCAGGCCCTGCTAATAGTTCCCGAGCTTGACGGAGATGACCATTGATGTGGTTCCATCTCAGAGAGTGTTGATTCTGGATCCACTCTCCAGTTGTTTTCCTAATCAAGTTTGCAGATAGTTCTAAGGCTGGTTCTGGGCCCACAAAACTGTTGCCGGATCCCATCCTAGCCGGATGATCCGCCATTTCGTTACCCTTCACCCCAGCGTGCCCAGGTACCCACATCAGTGATACCTTGTGTTTAGCTGAGATGTCGTCAAGAGCCCTCCTGCACTCCAGGACCAGTTCCGACGTTACTTTTTAAGCACCCAGTGCTTTGATGGCTGCCTGACTGTCAGAGCAGATCGTAATCCGCCTCCTAGATCTGTCAATTTCCCGAATACGAGTTACACAAGCAAGTAACGCATAGACCTCAGCCTGGAATACTGTGGTGTGCCCCCCAACAGGGAGTGAAAGTCTTGTATGGGATCCGTAGACTCCCGAGCCCGAGCCCTCTCTAGCGAGTGAACCGTCTGTGTACCCTCCTTCGATGAGCTGTCTTTCCCTAGACTCCCACTCTTCCCTTGACGGAAACACCACCGTAAATTTGCGATTGAAGCGATGCGTAGGAGAAACTATATCGCTCCTCGCCAACAAAATAGGACTATACTCATGCAACTCTGCTAGAATTGTCGAATGTCCTTTGCCTAGATTCATAAAAGTCCAGCTACCTTGACTCCAGAGACGGAACCCAGTTTTTCTAGCTTCACCTTGAATTACCAGATCCAGAGTTAGTTACTTAGCTCTTGGTTACGGTCGTGTCGGTCGATCAGCCTGTCAGGTCTTGTTACCTAGAGACAAGTCAAAGTCATGGAGAGTTTATCATCATCATAGTCAGAATGTCTTAACAGACATGTTGTGAACTCGTAAAATGCATTAAGTCTGAGCTACAGTACTACCGACATGAATATCCATAGTTTTGAGAATTGCAACTCGCCATTGTTCGCGATTTAAAGTCAGTTCACTGGCGCTCTTGATACTCATATCCAGTCGTGTTTCGTCGTATCCACCCAGCGTGTAGGAGAACGGCCACGGCGCCGCCCACTCGGGGCGTGACCCTGAACTACAAGTTTCTCCATATTATCGCTTCTGTGAATATGTCCGAAGAATGTAAGCATTCTCGTCGACACAATGGAGGATAGTCTCTTTGGATTACCGAGCTCATCCAGTACGGAAACATTAACTCGATGGGCGGTATAAGGAACTCTCAGCATTCTCCTCCACGTCCACATTTCAAAAGCATCTATACGAGCTCGATCTGCCTTTTTAAGTAGATAGATAGATAGATAGTATGAAGTGGTTTTACTCAGGGCTCCCCTAAGCCTCCAGTTTAGTGCAGTGTGTAACAGAAAGATAGAAAGATATATTACATGGAACACGATGTATATTCTACTAACATTTTTGTGTGTAAATAAGCTTTTGCTAAATAAAGCTCTTTCATTCAATAATTGCTGACGGTAGGTCAGTTTTGGCCTGATTTGGTGAAAGCAGATCACGCAATCCTTGAGGCTTGTCGCTTTGTTCCACGATCGGCAAAGATTTCTATTTTCTATTACTGAATAGGTAGATATCACTCCAAATCAATGGAAAAATCGTTATTTATTGAAGGTCTGAAGTTATATAATAAACTGCCTCTGATTATAAAACACACACAAAATGTACAGACTTTCAAAGATACCAAGATGATAAAGAGGCTCACACATCCACGCGATCTAATTGAGGGAATTTCAATTTTTTTGCTATTAAAAATAAACATACAATTTAATTATATTCTATCATAAGTCGGTGCCAGAAATCATCCCTTAAGGTTTTGGAGATTCGTCCTGGGGTGATATGTATATAAGTATGTTTATATGTGATGATGATTAGTAAAGTGAAGGGAACTGGTAATACCCAGTGTATTGTATTGCTCCAATTCGTAAGGAGGTTACCAGTTCGGGGCGTGAGATATTGGAAAATAAGCATATATTTGTTTAACTAAAATTGTTTATAAACAGACCACAGAGTTAACATCTCTAGAGGGAGCCTAATTTAAATATTGACCAGCCAACATCTATAGCGCTATTGCCACTCTTCTTCGTCCGCTTCCAGTTTCTTCAAAATCTGGCAGTTTCCGCAGTTTGAACACAAAGTATTTAACTGGGTATTTAACTATACATTCCAATATACTTGCAGTGTAACAGATTTACGTGAAGATAATTTGTATTGATTTAATGAAATCTCAGAAATGGTAAATTTCATAGCGGAATGTCGCAATAACTTCTAATATGTCGTAAATCTGCCAACCTACAATCGGCGTGCCCTTAAGCTGTCATGTGGCTGTCATTGTAGTTGTGGTTATTACGTGTGTCGAGATTTTTGTGATTTTAGTGTATATTTGACTAACATTGTGACTATTTGAGGTGTGAATTAAATTATTTATAAACAATGTTGTCATAATTGCATGATGAGACAACATAAAAAGTGCATAGTTTGCTGTAATAGCGACGAATCGGTGAACACTTCTTATCATAGGTGAGTATAGGTTTTGTTTTAGTTTTCAGTAGCGTAATATATGGGGATAACTGGGAACAAAAGTAACTTCACTCAAGTTTGAGAAATAATAATGGTTGTTTAATGTACGTTTTGTGCACGCATTACATTCATGTCAACCAACATGAATTTTCCAAATTCCATTTTTTAAACTATTTGAGGACGTGAAATGCAAAAACGTATGCCACATTTACTTACAGAAAATCTATCTGTGAGAATTTTATAGAACTGGATATTACCTAATGCAATTATTATATTTTATTGCTGAAGTAAAAACACGATGCAGCCATTCCAACAGGCTATCTATCAGAACACTGTTAGATCTGTTTGAAAAACACTTCATGGTAATAATAAATTATCAACTCTTGTAATGAAATTATAATAAGAGTAACTCTCTAAGTATAGCTAAATACTAATACAACTTATTGGTATCAGTTTGTAACGTCACAGTAATAATTGAATCTATTAATGAACATCCAATTTTAATATAAAGTCGCACACCACTGGTAATGCCTTCAAGCTGTCAAAATTTCCGTTACATGTTGGCTGGTCAGCGACCTGTGTATTTTGTTGTTTACACTCCCTCTATAGATGTTAACTCTGTGAAACAGACTTAGTATGTTAAGTATGTCAATAGGATGTGGGTTAGATATAAGATACATCTGGAGTTTGTAACGAAGTCAGATCAATATACACCAAGTTTCAAGGATGACGTGGTTTTACTCAGGGCTCCCCTAAGCCTCCAGTTTAGTGCAGTGTGTAACATAAAGATAGAAAGATATATTATAAATGGGACACGATGTATATTTTACTAACATTTTTGTGTATAAATTAGCTTTTGCTAAATAAAGCTCTATTCATTCAATAATTGTCGATGGTAGGTCAGTTTTGGCCTGATTTGGTGAAAGCAGATCATGCAATCCTGCAGGCTTGTCGCGTTGTTCCACGACCGGCAAAGATTTCTATTTTCGCTGTCCATGTCCGGGTACAGTACCATAATACCATCATTCCTTAAATAGAGCTGCGCGGACCCAATCATCAATCATCCATTGAGAAGCAGCAACGCAAAATTACTGATAATTAGGGGATCTCTTCCTAGTTGTCGTTGTTTCCTATCGTGATGGATGACACAATGCGTTACGGGTGTGCCGGAAATCTAACGATGGCACTCGAATCATTTCGCAATTTGTTGATTTGAGTCTCATTGCTTAGCTGGTATGGTACAGTCAGATTTGGCGCTCATAGTTGAACTGTCCATCCACAGAGTTAACATCTATAGATGTAGTGTAAACAACAAAATGCACAGGTCGCTGACCAGCCAACATGTAACGGAAATTTTGACAGCTTGAGGGCATTACCAGTGGCGTACGATTTTATATTAAAATTGGATGTTCATTAATAGATTCAATTATTACTGTGATGTTACAAACTGATACCAATAAGTTGTATTCGAAGGAAACCTACACAGATGCACATAACATACATTAAACAACCATTATTATTCCTTAAACTGGAGTGAAGTTTTTTTTGTTCCCAGTTATCCCCATATATTACGATACTGAAAACTAAATCAAAACCTATACTCTATATACCTATGATAAGGAGTGTTCACCGATTCGTCGCTATTACAGCAAACTATGCACTTTTTATGTTGTCTTATTATGTAATTATGACAATATTGTTCATAAATAATTTAATTCACACCACAAATAGTCACAAAGGCACTCAAATATACACTAAAACAACAAAAATCTCAACATACGCAATAACCACAACTACAATGACAGCCACATGACAGCTTAAGGGTACGCCGATTGTAGGTTGCTAGATTTATGACATATTAGAAGTTATTGCGACATTCCGCTATGAAATTTACCATTTTTGAGATTTCATTAAATCAATACAAATTATCTTCACGTAAATCAGTTATATTGCAAGTATACTGGAATGTATAGTTAAATACCCAGTTAAATACTTTGTGTTCAAACTGCGCAAACTGCCAGATTTTGAAGAAACTGGAAGCGGACGAAGAAGAGTGGCAATAGCACTATAGATGTTGGCTGGCCAATATTCAAATTAGGCTCCCTCTAGAGATATCAACTCTGTGTGTCTATCCGAAAGAGATGTTTTATACAATATTTGTAAGAGGTCTGGTCCTCCGGTGTTCGGCCAGATGAATGGTGCACATCCATTTTTGTTCCACTTCATAAAAAAAGGGATCTCCAACAAATCCAGACAATTATCGCCTACTTTCGTTAATCTCTCATGCAAGCAAGTTTCTACTTTATACCTTACAATCTCGCTTGGAGGGTTTTATTGGATGGCAAATTTCTCAGGCGCAGGGAGGTTTCGTGAAAGGACGCGGTACGCGTGAACAGATCTTAACCTTAAGGCAAATTATTGAAAAAGCCAGAAAGCATTATTTTCCAGTTTGTATCTGGTTTGTGGACTATTCCAAGGCGTTTGATAACGTAGTGGCCTAAACTGTGGGAAATCCTCATCTCTATGGAAGTTCCTTATCACCTAGTGTTTCTCATACAGCAACTCTATGAGTCCAATTCGGCTCGTGTAAGAATTGATTGTAACCTGTCTGGTCAAACTGCACCCAGAAAAGGAGTTCGTCAGGGATGTGTATTATCTCCGATCCGACGTTAGTTAACATTTACTCTGCATTTGTGATGAGACAGATATTGGACAACTGGAATGGCGGTATAACTATTGGCGGAAGCAAAATATCTAACTTAAGATTTGCTGACGATACAACCGTTATTGCTGCATCTCAAGAAGAACTAGTAGCTCTATTAAACATTCTAGAACAACACATTGCAGCATATGGTCTTGGTATTAACTACAGCAAGACCAAAGTTATGATCGTAGATATAAAAGCATGATAATCATCGGGAAATAAAGTCAGTAGGCCGTTGTGAAGTAGTTTAAAGTTTTGTGTACCTCGGTTCTTTGATCGACAATTCGGGTAGCTGTGAAAATGAGATTCGACGGCGCATTCAACAGGCACGTGTGGCCATGACAAAGCTTACTAAAATATGGCGTGACCATAGCATCACTAAAGCTACCAAAATGTTGCTGGTTCAGTCTCTTGTGTTCTCCATATTTTTGTATGCCTCGGAAACTTGGACTGTTAAAAAGCAAATCGAGCTCGTATAGATGCTTTTGAAATGTGGACGTGAAAGAGAATGCTGAGAGTTCCTTACACCGCCCATCGAACTAATGTTTCCATACTAGATGAGCTCGGTAATCCAAAGAGACTATCCTCCATTGTGTCGACGAGAATGCTTACATTCTTCGGACATATACACAGAAGCGATAATATGGAGAAACCTATAGTTCAGGGTCATGCACCGAGTGGGCGGCGCCGTGGCCGTTCCCCTACACGCTGGGTGGATACGACGAAACAGTTGCTGGATATGAGTATCAAGAGCGCCACTAAACTGACAGTAAATCGCGAACGATGGCGAGCTACAGTTCTCAAAACTATCGATAATATTCGTGTCGGCAATACTCTAGCTCCGACTTAATGTATTTTACGAGTTCACAACGTGTCTGTTAAGACATTGTGACTAGGATAATGATGAGTGTATATAGCTTGTGCAAATAAATACTTAAATCCGTACCAAGTCTTTTTCCGGCCAATCCGACTAAAGACTTGTAACAATATGTTTACCTTCTAGTGCTGAAAGCTTATTTCGCTCTGCATAACAAGTACATTCATATGACTAAGGGCCGGTTTCTCAATGTCCAGTTAAAGTGTCAGATAGGTATCTGCCGGTTAGCGTTTCTATGGATAGTAACTGTCAGATAAGATTTACGTGACTTCGTAAGTTTAGCCTTCAATTGTTTCAACAATTTATCTAACAGTTAACCGTTAACTTCCAGATAAATATTTAACTGGACATTGAGAAACCGGTCCTAAAGTAATGACATTGAGACATTCTGTTATCTCCTATATGCAGTCTGCTCTGTAGGTGGTTTCGCAATCTGAGGCGTGGGAGTTGTTAGTCTTCGTGTATACGTAGAAAATTGCTTTAGCACAATTAATCATCGCGGATATAGAGCCATTAGAGAACAAAATGAAATCCCGCGTCCAGACAAAAGAATACCTACTACGATCGGAGGCTCGTTTGCTGGAAATTAATTTCTCCATATGTCCATTAAACATTGTCTATTGTTCCCGTACTTGCTGCATCGCGCTTTTTTATAGGTCATTCACAGGCATGGAAGCATATCGAGTAATAAGAAGGCGAGATTGAAAACTTCCAGTGACGGTTCGTGGAAATTTTTATAGGGGTGTCAAATCTGTAGAATTTTCAAAATCATAGATATTGATATTTTAGAACATATACATAAACACCAAAATAATCATCCGGAAACAATAAATCTACAAAAAATCATCATCATCAATCATTTGTTTTCATCTAATCCATGCACTTCATAGGCATTGCTTTTTGTGACACAGAACCCCCATTTTGTCATTTAACGACGAATTACAACAGCGATAAAAAACTTGTAGTTCAGGGTCACGCTTCAAGTGGGCGGTGCCGTGGCCGTTCCCCTACACGCTGGGTGGATACAACGAAACAGTTGCTGGATATGAGTATCAAGAGCGCCACTGAACTGACAGTAAATCGCGAACGATGACGAACTACAGTTCTCAAAGCTATTGATAATATTCGTGTCGGCAATACTCTAGCTCCGACTTTTAATGCATTTTACGACTTCACAACATGTCTGTTAAGACATTGTGACTATGATGATGAAGGATATGATGTTGCTCTTTTTACTTTAAATGAAATATCTGATACATTAAAGTAGTTAAATGGTTCACGGTTTATGAAAATACCTTTAAATTGTTGCTTATTAAACAAAAGAAAAATCCCTAACAGCTGTTTTAAATTTTGGTCGCTATTTAACGAAATCGAAACTTTCGGACAACAAGTAAATTTGTAAGATAGCCAAAAATGATTTTCTGGTGGAGAATAAGAGGCTGTAGGGCCAATTTGAGTACACCTTTGGATTCATCGGTAAATTTTATATGAGGAAGAGAAGGAAATTATGAGGCAGCGTTCCAAAATCAAGGATGAAAGTCGACGTTCTAGAATCAAAAAAACCAAAAGTCCGTTTGCTAAAAAGAACAGGTCGCGCAACATTTTTGGTTTTCAATCAAGAGAAGAACTCGTGTGTTGTGTTGTGGAAGTTGGTCACGAATTCGGCCTCTGTTCTGAATTATGGCAAAATATGTTTTTATGGGAATGTGAGGTCTCTAGACAAGTCAGAATACACCATTGGATTGAGCGGTAGAAATAGCAGAACATATTGCGGAAACACCTTAAAAGGCCTTTGAGAGTCGGCGTTTTACAACCAAACTAAACCAAAAGACGTCATTGAAAAATAAAAATAAATAAAAGTGTAAAAAAAAATATTTCGACGTGTGAACTGAGAAGTACAAATGGTTTTCTTAGACCACAATTATATCTGATGCTCCGTAAACCTATTTGTGACCATTCTGGAGAAAAATATCCCCCTCCCCCTGGACTTGCCCATGCCACTATGTACATTTTCAGAGGACTAGGTATTATTATGGCTTTCTAAATTCCTATCGCATGATTGCGGTAGCAACAAATGTTGACGGGCTGTGCCAAGTCAACACCTGAATTATTATTTATCTGAATTTAGGAAGCATCGTAGAATATTACAGTCTCAAGGATTATCACCATAGTCACAATGTCTTAACACGCATGTTGTGAACTCTTAAAACGCATTAAGTCGGAGCTAGAGTATTGCTGACACGAATATGATCAATAGTTTTGAGAACTGTAGCTCGCCATCGTTCGCGATTTACTGTCAGTTCAGTGGCACTCTTGATACTCATATCCAGCAACTGTTTCGTCGTATCCACCCAGCGCGAAGGGCAACGGCCACGGCGCCGCCCACTCGGGGCGTGACCCTGAACTACAATACAAATTTCTCCATATTATCGCTTCTGTGAATATGTCCTAAAGAATGTAAGCATTCTCGTCGACACAATGGAGGATAGTCTCTGGATTAGCGAGCTCATCCAGTGTGGAAACGTTAGTTCGATGGGCGGTATAAGCATTCTCCTCCACGTCCACATTTCAAAAGCTTCTATGCGAGCTCGATCTGCCTTTTTAACAGTCCAAGTATCCGACGCATACGAAAATATGGAGAAGACAAGAGACTGAACCAGCCACATTTTGGTAGCTTTAGTGATGTTATGGTCACGCCATATTTTAGTAAGCTTTGTCATGGCCACACGTGCCGCCAAACTTTCGTCTGGGCTTCTGTTGCAGATGTGGAGTAAATGTGTAAGACCCGGGACCAACATAATGAAACGGACGATAGTAACTTTGCTTTGTTTCCAGAGTCGATTTATTTTCATGGCATGGTCAGTGTATTTGGATATCTTGCCACCGTAGTTGTTTATTTATTATGATTTTTTTTATTATCGTTTTTTCCATTTTTCTTATAAAACTCATTCCTGATTGACACAGTCAATTATTTTGCTCACAATTCTGCAAATGATTTTTGTTTTGTAGTTCTGTTTTCTAACAGCTGTGATGGTAAGTCATGCTTCCTAAATTCTAAAGCAGCCCACAGACCCTCCGGAAATCCTCACAGGAAAAACTGCACAATCCTGGCCTGAAGGCCCTTGCACTTTGAATACACCCACCTTCACAGACGCCCAGGAAACCTTTCAGTTCAGTTCTAGCAAGCATGGCATCAAAAGACGGCCTGCGCAGGCGATCGAATGGTTTTTCAATTCCACATCCGGCGGCCTGTACAGTCCGGCGAACCTCCACATACGCTCCGATAATCCTTGAGGCCAGGATTGTGCAGTTTTTCCTCTGAGGATTTCCGGAGCGTCTGTAGGCCGCTTAAAGGACCTCTGGTGGTATGAGGCCTGTGACAGAGACAACGAGATGCAATATGAACACTGTTCGTTATGATTATTATTGTAAATGATAACCGTGCACATCAGTCAACGTCTTTACTAACAAACTCACAGTCCGAATTATGTATAATTGAATATGCAAACAGGATTATTAGTTCAAAACACGCTGAGAGGCAGATAACGCTGTACGTTTTACATACACCTCATTACGTTCACATGTAATTCGCCAATATTTTCAGGTCTTTACAGCCCATATTATAACAGATATTTATGTCGCGTTTGCTCAAAAACAACAACCGGAACTGTGTATCATATTCGCTGATCACTGTGAAATTAATTTCTTAAAAGTAAAACACTTTGCGGATGCAGTCAGCTTGCATTTGCATTTCTGTGTTTTATTTTTTTACTATATGAAAGTATTGCGAAAGTAAGAATTTAAAGTAGATCTAAAGTAGATAGTAATGATGATTGGATAAGTACAAAGTATTATATGTCCCATAATCTCTGAAATATAAACTCATTATTAACAATTCGGGCACCTCCGCGTATCAGATGATTTTAGGGCGCTAGTTACAAATGGTCACAGTTCTGAGTTTCAGCCTCGTTTAAAGCATATCGATATTTTCAAAGTTCCTGAACTTCAGGTTTATTTAAAAAAATCGAAACACGTTATTTGGCATTCCATCAGGCTGAAACTTCCTGCCTTAGCTGATTTGAGGACGCTTAGTAGAAAGTCGGTCGCAGTTTCGAGTCTCTGTCTCGTTTAAAGAAAATCGATATCTCCAGAATCGTTTATGTAGAAAAAAATGTGGACGTTGAAAGAGGTAGACCTCGTTCTAGGGAATTCCCCGACCAGGGTTGCCAATTTGTGAGTAATTCCTCACATTTGTGAGTATTTTCATAGCTTGTGAGTTATTTTGTGAGTAACGCACATTTCTGAGTAAAATGTGAGTAGTGAAGACTGAACGTTCATCTTCGGTTAAAATATTGATGATTTTTCGTTTTTAGCTGCAACCACTTTTGTAAAGCGTTTTGTAATAACATTGTATTCTGGCAGCAGTGTCCCCGACTTGAGTGCTTGTTGTTCATCCCCTAGTTAGACACTTTTTTAGTGCAACCCCCACTTCCTTTAACCCTTAGCAGTCCAATTGAATAGTAATATTATTTTGAGGTAGACTTGTTTCTCAAACGATTCAGTGCACAAATACAGCAGTTAATGACATTTGAGTATTTCAATTTATTTAAATTTTTAAGCCTCCACTCCAGAAAAAATTAACATGTGACGTATCATTTTAGACATAAAGACATGTTCATATTTTTTGTGCACCCCCACCCTTTTTAACCCCTACCCCTCCCCCTTTGTCCAATGGGCACCAACACCTTTTCGAGTCAAAAGGATCTTTATTAATTCAAGTTGGTCACACAGAAGAAGATCAAAAACTCAAAATTTTCCGATTTTCTTCAAACCTGGTCACTATAGCAAAGTTATTACCATGGCGAGGATAGTAAGAGCTTACGGTTTTTAGAAATCGTGTCAGCGCAGCGATAAACAAAAAACTAAAAATATACAAACAGCTCAAATCTCGTTTTTAGGCACTTCAGGAGTTCCTGATCATATTTTACTTTTTTTGAATAAGGGTGAAATTGGGGTAGTTGGGAGGTAGGGGGTTGTAAAACTCAAAAATTTGTGGTACTCGTAAAATACTCTACCATGCACTGAAAAATTGATTTTTTTGATATCATGTGGTTCTTAGACTTATTCGAAAGTTGTCTTTTAATTTTATATGTGTGGAATATTTTTATATATATTACATATAATCCTGTAACGTGTATCTTGGAAACGACGTACTTGATTGTGATGAAATTGTGACATTGTATTACTACCGTGGAGGAAATGGTGAAATGGTAATCGCTCAAACTTCGTTTTTGGATGTTTCAAAGGATCGTTGTTAAGATTTTGATGAGGATGATGTAGGTATAGAGGAACTCCAAATTTTTTGTTAGCATCGATAATATGTGGGAAGTACTGGGAAGTACTGAGTCAAGACACTTGACGCCATTTTTTCCTTTTATTTCGTTTGAGCTCGTGTTGGACTATAAGTGAAGTTAATCAAACAAGAAGTGCCCAAGCCAACACCAGGTTCTAATGAACAACCGAACCGGGCTGTGCCAAGGAGTCACTCATTCAAGCTCTTAGGAGTCAAACATTACAGAAAATATGATCTGGCACGTTGCCTCAATTGCAACAGCTGCTGGTAAAAAGCTTGGATACCTATTTAGACGCAGAAAGTAACCTCACCATGTAACCTCCTCAGGCTATATAAAGCCCAGATAAGACTTGGTCTGGAGTATTGCTCTTATGTCTGGGGAGCTGCTGCCCCTACTACCCTGTCTATACTAGGTGCCGTCCGGAGAAGGTCAATTCGACTATTTGGCGACCCAACCTTAACGCGCCACCTTCAGTCACTTTCTCACCGGCGTGTTGTTGGTGACCTCTCACTCTTCTACCGATATTCAAAAGCAATCTGCTCCTCTGCACTATCTTCTATCGTTCCGGCGCTCACCGCTCCTATCAGATGCACCCGCGCGACCGCTGCATCTCATCCTAAGGCGGTCGTTCTTCATACATCAAGAACCGAGCGGTACTACCACACATTCATTCCCAGGGTATCCAAGGCTTGGAATAAAGTGCCAGGAGATGTATTTATTGGGCCTGCGGGTGTTGGCCCATTCAAATCCCGCATTAACAAACTTCCCCTAACATAACCCTTCCACAACAGCCGCGGTACTCTGGTATTTAGGCTCTGCCTACGCGGTCAGTTATAAACTAGAACAGGATACCAATTGTTACAAGTCCCATAATTACAAAGGATTTTCGCAATTCCAGTAACCTAATCCGAAGAAGTCGTTAATAACATCTTTAGCGATCGCTGAGACTTCAAGTCGTTAATTAAGAATCGTATCTGCAAATTAGCATCTTCCACAATTTATAATGAAGGTATTTTATCCGAATCTGATATAATTGTGGCAATTAATTTGCATCTGGCTTCGGAACCACATTCTCATTTTCGCATAAACAAATTAAAATATGCGCCTGAAAAACTGTTCGACATTTTCAGGAGGATTCTAAATAATCATCGGTGCGTGTGCCTCTCCAGGACACGAGAATTAAAATACCGAAGGATAATTAAGGAGCCATCTTGTTTATGGATCATTTACAATAAGCTAGAATATCTTGGGACAAATTTTGAGAGAATTGAATTGTATTGAAAGTTGTACTGTTTGGGGGTGCCAATTTAAAATCAGGCCGTTGTTTTGAGTTTCAGCCTCAGGTAAAGAAGATCAAAAACTTCAGACCCTCAGATGTTTAAGTTTACCCTAAATATTTAAAATCGTTATCTTGCTTCCTATGAGGACACAAACTTATATCGTGTATAGTTTGAGGGTGCCAATTTCAAGTCCGGCCGTTGTTTTGGGTTTCACCCTCAGGTGAAGAAGCTGAAAAACTTCAGACCCTCAGATGTTTAAGTTTACCCTAAATATTTAAAATCGTTATCTTGCTTCCTATCAGGACACAAACTTATATCGTGTATAGTTTGAGGGTGCCAATTTCAAGTCCGGCCGTTGTTTTGGGTTTCACCCTCAGGTGAAGAAGCTAAAAAACTTCAGACCCTCAGATGTTTAGGTTTACCCTAAATATTTAAAATCGTTATCTTGCTTCCTATCAGGACACAAACTTATATCTTGTATAGTTTGAGGGTGCCAATTTCAAGTCCGGCCGTTGTTTTGGGTTTCACCCTCAGGTAAAGAAGCTGAAAAACTTCAGACCCTCAGATGTTTAAGTTTACCCTAAATATTTAAAATCGTTATCTTGCTTCCTATCAGGACACAAACTTATATCGTGTATAGTTTGAGGGTGCCAATTTCAAGTCCGGCCGTTGTTTTGGGTTTTACCTTCAGGTAAAGAAGCTGAAAAACTTCAGACCCTCAGATATTTAAGTTTACCCTAAATATTTAAAATCGTTATCTTGCTTCCTATGAGGACACAAACTTATATCTTGTATAGTTTGAGGGTGCCAATTTCAAGTCCGGCCGTTGTTTTGGGTTTCACCCTCAGGTAAAGAAGCTGAAAAACTTCAGACCCTCAGATGTTTAAGTTTACCCTAAATATTTAAAATCGTTATCTTGCTTCCTATCAGGACACAAACTTATATCGTGTATAGTTTGAGGGTGCCAATTTCAAGTCCGGCCGTTGTTTTGGGTTTTACCTTCAGGTAAAGAAGCTGAAAAACTTCAGACCCTCAGATGTTTAAGTTTACCCTAAATATTTAAAATCGTTATCTTGCTTCCTATGAGGACACAAACTTATATCGTGTATAGTTTGAGGGTGCCAATTTCAAGTCCGGCCGTTGTTTTGGGTTTCACCCTCAGGTGAAGAAGCTAAAAAACTTCAGACCCTCAGATGTTTAGGTTTACCCTAAATATTTAAAATCGTTATCTTGCTTCCTATCAGGACACAAACTTATATCTTGTATAGTTTGAGGGTGCCAATTTCAAGTCCGGCCGTTGTTTTGGGTTTCACCCTCAGGTAAAGAAGCTGAAAAACTTCAGACCCTCAGATGTTTAAGTTTACCCTAAATATTTAAAATCGTTATCTTGCTTCCTATCAGGACACAAACTTATATCGTGTATAGTTTGAGGGTGCCAATTTCAAGTCCGGCCGTTGTTTTGGGTTTTACCTTCAGGTAAAGAAGCTGAAAAACTTCAGACCCTCAGATATTTAAGTTTACCCTAAATATTTAAAATCGTTATCTGGCTTCCTATCAGGATAAAAACTTGTATCGTGTATAGTTTGAGGGTACCCATTTCAAGTCTTGCCGTTTTTTTGGGTTTCAGCTTCAAGTAAGGAAGATAAAAAATTTAAGACCCTCAAATCTTTAAGTTTACTCTTAATATCTAAAAATCGTTATCTTGCGTCCTATCAGGGCACAAACTTATATCGTGTATAGTTTGAGGGTGCCAATTTCAAGTCCGGCCGTTGTTTTGGGTTTCACCCTCAGGTAAAGAAGATAAAAAACTTCAGATCCTTAGATGTTTCAGTTTACCCTAAATATTTAAAATCGTTAGCTGGCTTCCTATCAGGATAAAAACTTGTATCGTGTATAGTTTGAGGGTACCCATTTCAAGTCTTGCCATTTTTTTGGGTTTCAGCTTCAAGTAAGGAAGATAAGAAATTTAAGACCCTCAAATCTTTAAGTTTACTCTTAATATCTAAAAATCGTTATCTTGCGTCCTATCAGGGCACAAACTTATATCGTGTATAGTTTGAGGGTGCCAATTTCAAGTCCGGCCGTTGTTTTGGGTTTCACCCTCAGGTAAAGAAGATAAAAAACTTCAGATCCTTAGATGTTTAAGTTTACCCTAAATATTTAAAATCGTTGTCTGGCTTCCTATCAGGATAAAAACTTGTATCGTGTATAGTTTGAGGGTACCCATTTCAAGTCTTGCCGTTTTTTTGGGTTTCAGCTTCAAGTAAGGAAGATAAAAAATTTAAGACCCTCAAATCTTTAAGTTTACTCTTAATATCTAAAAATCGTTATATTGCTTCCTATCAGGACACAAACTTATATCGTGTATAGTTTGAGGCTGCCAATTTCAAGTCCGGCCGTTGTTTTGGGTTTTACCCTCAGGTAAAGAAGACCAAAAATTTCAGACCCTCAGATCTTTAAGTTTACCCCAAATATCTAAAAATCATTATCTTGCTTCCTGTCAGGACAAAAACTTATATTTTGTATAGTTTGAGGGTACCCATTTGAAGTCTTGCCGTTTTTTGGGTTTCAGCATCAAGTAAGGAAGATAAAAAATTTCAGACCCTCAGATCTTTAAGTCTACCCTAAATATCTAAAATCGTTATCTGGCTTACTATCAGGACGAAAACTCCTATAGTGTATAGTTTGAGGGTACCAATTTCAAGTCCGACCGTTGTTTTGAGTTTCAGCCTCAGGTAAAGAAGGTCAAAAATTTTCAAACCCTTCAGATCTTTAAGTTTACCCTAAGTATCTAAAATCGTTATCTGGCTCCCTATCAAGACGAAAACTCGTATCGTGCATAGTTTGACGGTGCCAATTTCAAATCCAGACGTTGTTTTGGGTTTCACCCTCAGGTAAAGAAGATCAAAAATTTTCAGATCCTCCGATATTCATCTTCACCCTAAATTTTACCTAATACATGTATTCGGAAATTCCGCCTATTAGGCGTTACGTATACATATAAAACAAAATTTAAGTGATTACACTTTAAAGTTGTATCATTCAAGGCTCCCCACCATGTGACAAATTTTTGAAATGTATTTTAAAAAGTCCACTATCTTCCAACCACACCCTGTATAGTACTTTCTCCACTTGTTAGTGCAAGAAGTACAAAAACCCATACACGAGGTAAGGTTCCCATTCCTGGTATCCAGTATCGCTCAAAAATGATGACATTCTCACTTTTTATCCGGACATGTATTTTGAAATTCTTCACGTCCATAAGGAATTCGTCTTCTCGAGTATCACATTTCCCACATCAGTTTCGTGCTTCGTTCATTATTCTTTCACCGTTCAACATTGTCACGTAACACATCATTACATTCGATCTGAGACACCGGCCCATACGTCAATTAAAAGATGGTATGTGGTCACGTACGAAAACATCATTACCACCATTTAAGGTCATACGTCACTATACAATCTTTTATCCTAAATATTGTCTATGAAATTTGTATACAAAATCAAAGATAGCAGAAACTTGATAATTTTAAACTAAATTAGTGTAGGAGATAAGAACGAATTAATGATTAAATGATCATTCTGGGCGTGTCTTAAAAACATTTAGTAAGGTAGTCATTCAATCAATAAACAAATGACCAAAATAAACTAGGTAAGAATGCAATGAAATATTTAAACAATAACTTACTAGAGCTACCTAATTTAACATGAATAAAAGTTTGGGTTTGTATCAGGAAACGTGCTCGAGATGACACATCTGTAAATTAAATAAAAAGATACCTGAGTAACCAATTCATTGAAGAATGATAAATAAAAAAATTGGTTAACATATGTTAAATTAAAGAACATGTCGTTATTTTATACCATTAATAAAACAGGCAGAATAAATAAGCACACAAATATAAATAGATAACACAGTAAATATATCCTTTAACGGATAAAATCATATTTACATCTTGTGTCGTCATACAAATTATACAGAACATAAATCAAACATCTCTCGCGTCATATTAAGGGTCAACTCGCGAAACAACTCTCCAAAAGAATACATTAAATAATATACTGCATAATTATACAAAAAGCATATAACAAAACTAGAGCAGCTCTTGGGTCTTTGGTATTAAGGGTCAACACGCGAAATACCTCTCCAAGAGCTCCAATCACTAGGGCGGAGAATTATCATGATAACTGTGATGCCAACTCACTAAGGTACTAGGGGTCAACTCGCAAAGTATCCACTCCTTTGTACTAGTTCAGCACGAAGGGTCAACTCGCGACGTACTTCGAGATTGTTATCTGTTTTATATCGCAGACATCCAAGAATTGGATTGACCTACCATTACTGATATAAATGTGTGTATGAAACTTTGAAAATTGTCTAATAAACAAGTAGTCATTCAATCAATACACAAATGACCAAAATAAGCTAGGTAAGAATGCAATGAAATATTTAAACAATAACTTACTAGAGCTACCTAATTTAACATCAATGAAAGTTTGGGTTTGTATCAGGAAACGTGCTCGAGATGACACATCTGTAAATTAAATGAAAAGGTACCTGAGTAACCAATTCATTGAAGAATGATAAATAAAAAAATTGGTTAACATATGTTAAATTAAAGAACATGTCGTTATTTTATACCATTAATAAAACAGGCAGAATAAATAAGCACACAAATATAAATAGATAACACAGCAAATATATCCTTTAACGCAAAACGGATAAAATCATATTGTGGTCATACAAATTATACAGAACATACATCAAACATCTCTCGCGTCATAGGTATTAAGGGTCAACTCGCGAAGCACCTCTCCAAAAGAATAGATTAAATAATATACTGCATAATTATACAAAAAGCGTATAACAAAACTAGAGCAGCTCTTGGGTCTTTGGTATTAAGGGTCAACACGCGAAATACCTCTCCAAAAGCTCCAATCACTAGGGCGGAGGATTATCATGATAACTGTGAGGCCAACTCACTAAGATACTAGGAGTCCACTCGCAAAGTATCCACTCCTTTGTACTAGTTCAGCACGAAGGGTCAACTCGCGACGTACTTCGAGATTGTTATCTGTTTTATATCGCAGACATCCAAGAATTGGATTATCCTACCATTACTGATATAAATGTGTGTATGAAACTTTGAAAATTGTCTAATAATCAAGTACAAGTACAATTGTTATTATTACGAATGGCAAATGGTTCAGCAACCCGACCTGCTGTCACTTGCGACCTGATTGCGGGTCGCATAAAAATGAAACAGTGCTCATGTAACGCGGAGAAAAACAATTACGATAAATCACCAGCTTGTCCTGCAATTATGCTCGCGAGATTTCGCCGATGTGGGAGGAAATTCATTACGTCCGAGTGTATACAAAATGTCGACGGCACGACCAACGACGGTGACGGTTCTTGGACGAATAATGAGACGGATTTATGGCGTTTCCCGGCTTTGATTTATCACCAGCGCACACTGAGCCCCATGCCATTCGCTTCTATAACGCGCAGCTATGATTTCAGCATTAATTTGTATAACACTTGAGTGTTAAAGTGCATACGAAGTCACTTGGAACAGCAAAAAATGCTTGGGCGGTATCTCCTTTGTGAAACGCGGCAGCACCGACAATCGGTTTGTCGTCGGTGCGCGGCAGGTATACAGGGTCCCGGGGGCGTTTCACAAAGGAGAAGCCGCCCAAGCACTTTTTGCTGTTCCAAGTGACTTCGTATACACTTTACCATGGCCGGCTCTACATCAGGCTGGAGCCTTAGATGTGGCAACGTGGCTTAGCTGTCACATCGTGGGCCTATAGTTTCAGAATAATTATTACATTTTATATGTATTAGAGTTCATCTGGGTTAATAAATTAAGAAAGATACTTTTTAGAACTACTACTACTACTAATACCACTTACATCTGATGTCTGGTTCATCGTAGTCAAACACTACAAAATAACAATAAACGCAACCTGTTTCCTGCTGCCACTTCCACTTCTACTTAAATGAACACTCAATTTACTTTGTAAATTGTCACTTGAGCTAGAAAAATTCACTATTAGGTCACTGTGAAGCCATTCTTGCTGGTCTTTATTCCCTTTCACTATCAAATCTTTTCGTAGGTATGCCCAGATGCATGCCCAGATGAGTTCTATTAACTTTTGAAATGTTTGTAAAGTATTGTCTTTATTCTTATAAATATAACCAGCCCATACGAGGAATACCGTTCACCCACTTCTGCTTATGTCCTTTATTGGAAGCACAATTGCTAGTGCAACCTGGTACTACACACTTTGCAGGCATCTTTTTATCTTTATAGTTTCGTCTGTGCAGGTAAATAATTAGAAACACATTAAAAATCACCTTCCACTCTTCTTGTTTACTCTGGAATATTATAGTTGGTATGTCCTTTATTGGAAGCACAATTGTAAGTGCAACCTGGTACTACACACTTTGCAGGCATCTTTTTATCTCTATAGTTTCGTTTGTGCAGGTAAATAATTAGAAACACATTAAAAATCACCTTCCAATCTCCTTTTTTGCTCTGGAAGATTATACTAATGACTTAACCACAAATAAAAGCTCGGTCCCCGATTCAGTGTTGCCATATTTCAATGCTCCGGCCTAGTGAGTAGAGTCGGCCATGGTGTTACTTAAAAGTTAGGCAGCAGTACCGGGTGTCTCATAAGTTGGGGATTTTTTCATACAACGGATAGTACTCGCCAAAATGAGTGTTTTTGCACCGTAACATATAAACGAAATATTTAGAGAAAACAAGATACTGACCATTAAAGAAATCTTCAATTCTAAGTTCGTCCCTGGGCAATGACTCATCATCATAGTCACAACGTCTTAACAGACATGTTGTGAACTCGTAAAATGCATTAAGTCGGAGCTAGAGTATTGCCGACACGAATATTATCAATAGTTTTGAGAACTGTAGCTCGCCATTGTTCGCGATTTACTGTCAGTTCAGTGGCGCTCTTGATACTCATATCTAGCAGCTGTTTCGTCGTATCCACCCAGTGTGTAGGGGAACGGCCACGGCGCCGCCCACTCGGGGCGTGACCCTGAACTACAAGTTTCTCCATATTATCGCTTCTGTGAATATATCCGACGAATGTAAGCATTCTGGTCGACACAATGGAGGATAGTCTGTTTGGATTACCGAGCTCATCCAGTATGGAAACATTAGTTCGATGGGCGGTATAAGGAATTCTCAGCATTCTCCTCCACGTCCACATTTCAGAAGCATCTATGCGAGCTCGATCTGCCTTTTTAACAGTCCAAGTTTCCGAGGCATACAAAAATATGGAGAACACAAGAGACTGAACCAGTGACATTTTGGTAGCTTTAGTGATGTTATGGTCATGCCATATCTTAGTAAGCCTTGTCATGGCCACCCGTGCCTGTTGAATGCGCCGTCGAATCTCATTCTCACAGCTACCTGTATTGTCGATCAAAGAACCGAGGTACACAAAACTTTGAACTACCTCACAACGGCCTATTGACTTTATCTCTCGGTGATTGTCATGCTTTCTATCTACGATAATAACCTTGGTCTTGTTGTAGTTAATACCAAGACAATATGCTGCACTGTGTTGTTCTAAAACGTTCAATATGTTCAGCAATAAGGGTTGTATCGTCAGCAAATCTTATGTTAGATATTTTGCTTCCGCCAATAGTTATACCGTCATTCCAGTTGTCCAATACCTGTCTCATCACAAATTCAGAGTAAATGTTAAGGCAATGACTCACCATGTCATAATATCACAACAAACAGGCAGCGCTAGCGGTGCCGATGCCGATGAGAAAACACTAAAACAGGCAGTTCTTCATAAGTCGCGTTGCTGTGGCATAGTGTATGAGAGTGCTTAACTTGCTACATCTGACGATCGGACTTTAAAAACAACGGTGCTTATAACAATAATGAACTGGTGGACATGATTTTAAGGTACGGTGAATGTGGTGAAAATACCGCTGCGGCTTCGCGAGTGTACGCCGATCGTTTCCCTAACCGTACTCACCCTGCACCTCGTCGATTTGTCTCGCTCGTGCAAAGAGCTAGAGACACAGAATGTCTAAATCCACACCCTGGTAGGCACGCTGGAAGACCTAGACAACCTCGTATGGTTCGAATTGAAGAAGACATCGTAAATCGTACTTTTACCTGTAAGACGCCTGCGACAGGACCGCACTTACAACTTCGTAGCAACCAAATAGCGAGTACTTGCTTGAAATTGTTTTTACTGTTTTGCTGCTGGTTCACCGTGCATTAGCTTTGCCATTTCAAGGGCCGTTGCTTCTAAAGAAGAAAGTCCTAACTTTTAGAACACCCTGTATATGTGATTGTGCGATTGTTTCATGTACTCGTTATATACACATGCTCGTTTTTTGTACATTCTGTACATTCGCAACCCTACAGTGACGTGCCAACGATGTCTGTACATGTAATGGTTAATAAATTATATTTATATTTTATTTATTTACTACTACTGCTACTACTAGGGGTGGGCGATAATTATCGATGTTTGGAAAACATCGATGTTTCACGTCCGATGATCGATGTTTTTACCATCGATGTTGTTAACTTGAACCATCGAGGAAAACATCGATGTTTTTGAAAATTTGCATCTATGTTTTCTTAAAAGTTTCGATTACAAATTGAAAATATACAAAAAAGTAAATTTAGCGAGTCTGCAGTTTTCTGGTCCTCGGTTTTGCCCAATGATTTAAAATACCAATTGAAGGCGCTTTGGGTTCCTTTGTAGAGGTGTGTATTCTACTTCGTTTCAGTGAACTAGATACTACTATTCTGTACCAACAACACCGACACGATGGCGACTGATTGACGTCATTGCGAATTTATGGCAGGGGGGTATAATCACAAGCTACTAGATTTGGCAAGTTGGTAAAAAGCTCGACTCACATCCTCACAATGGAGTTTTCTATGTGAATTGTTTTTTGTTTGTCCTATTTCAAATTGATTTGAGATGACATTTGACATTGGTTGATTTCGTCTTCTCAAATTCGCTAAAGTTGCAAAGCAATTTGAAAAAAGAAATAGACAACCAAAACTTATTTTTATTTTTTTTTTATTAAAATTTAATAAAATTTGTTAGTTTAGCTAGTTTCTGGTCTTTATTATTTCCTGTTTACTATGCTGTGAAATTTGAAAAAAATACATATCATTATTTATTTCTAACATTTAAAATGAAGAACACCAATACCCGAATATATCGATGTTTTTGCGATGTTCAAACATCGATGTTTTGAATACGATATATCGTAGTTATCGATGGCAGACCGTCGATGTTGATATCGATGTCCAACATCGATGTTTTCTTTCGATGTCCCATCCCTAGCCACTACTACTATACCCACTGTATGTGACAGCTCTTTATTTATCTATCAAATCAAGAACTATATAAAAATTTAATACATGGCAAGCCCATGGCGCCTAGTGGCGGTGTGCTATTGTTAAAATTACATTCAATTAAACCTGGAACGTCCACCATTTAGCAAATAGTGATTAAATTTATATTACGTTAGTTTAGCAGAGTTTGTGCAGCCGATTCATTTTTAACTGCACTTCGAAGTTATCCATTAAAAAGGTATTAACTGACGTTACCTCGATTTCGCCCACTCCAATTGGTTTTCCAGTTTTTTTTTAACTGAGTGTTTTTTTCTGGTAACATACCTGTAACAAAAAAAATATCTTTACTAAAGTGGAATAAAAAAATTTGTTTGGGTTTGATAGTTAATGAAAAAATTTTATACCAATAATATAGAATCAGATATTCCAGATAACATACATACATAACATACAAATAAATGAAATACTAACTGCTATTCGATAGCTATGATTTATATTCCACTGTCGTATATCTAATACAATTTAAAATATTCCCTCCTTATGTCAGGATCGGGCAAAATGATCTGGCCTATTTTTCTCTGACCAGAGTCATTATAATAACAAAAAAAATAAATAAAAAAAATATATTCCAGATCTTCAAGTTTATCTTATAAATCGAAAACCCTTATTTGGCTTAGGTACTATTAAGATCAAACTTAGTGTTTTGAATAATTTCAGGCTGTTTCTTACAAATCCAGTCGCAGTTTTGGGTTTCAGTATCGTTTGACAAAAATTAAAAAAAAAATCGGATATTTCAGATCTTCAGGTTTGCATAAAAAAATCGAAAAACCTTATTTGGCTCACTATTAAGACAAAACCTAGTGTTTTGGATAATTTGAGGCTACAGATTACAACTCCAGTCGCAGTTTTAGGTTTCAGTATCGTTTGACGAAAATAAAAAGATTCAGATATTTCAGATCTTCAGGTTTGCCTTAAAAAATTGAAAATCTTTATTTGGCTCACTATCAAGATGAAACTTAGTACTTAGAATAATTTCAGGCTGTTGATCACAAATCCAGTCGCAGTTTTAGGTTTCAGTATCGTTTGACGAAAATAAAAAAATCAGATATTTCAGATCTTCAGGTTTGCCTAAAAAATCGAAAATCTGTATTTGGTTCACTATTAAAATAAAACTTAGTATTTTGGACAATTTAACACTGCTGATTACACATTCAGTCGCAGTCTTCGGTTTCAGTATCGTTTGACGAAAATAAAAAAAAATCAGATATTTCAGATCTTCAGGTTTGCCTGAAAAATCGAAAATCTCTATTTGACTTTCTATTAAGATGAAACTTAGTGTTTTGGATAATTTTAGGCTGTTCATTACCAATCCAGTTGAAGTTTCAGGTTTCAGTATCGTTTGACGAAAAGAAAAAAGTTCAGATATTTAAGATCTTCAGGTTTGCCTAAAAAATCGATAACCTTTATTTGGCTCACTATTAAGATGAAACTTGGTATTTTGGATAATTTCAGGCTATTGATTACAAATGGTTCGCAGTTTCAGGTTTCAGTAACGTTTGACGAACATTAAAAAAATCAGATATTTCAGATCTTCAGGTTTGCCTAAAAAATCGAAAATCTTTATTTGGCTCACTATTAAGACAAAACTCAGTGTTTTGGATAATTTTAGGCTGTTGATCACAAATCCAGTCGCAGTTTTCGGTTTCAGTATTGTTTGACGAAAATAAAAAAGATTCAGGTATTCCAGATCTTCAGGTTTACCTAAAAAATCGAAAACCTTTATTTGGCTCACTATTAAGATGAAACTTAGTGTTTTGTATAATTTAAGGCTGCCGACTACAAGTCCAGTCACAGTTTTAGGTTTCAGTATCGTTTGACGAAAGTAAAAAAATATCAGATATTTCAGATCTCCAGGTTTGCCTAAAAAATCGAAAATCTTTATTTAGCTCACTATTAAGATGAAACTTAGTGTTTTGTATAATTTAAGGCTGCCGATTACAAGTCCAGTCACAGTTTTAGGTTTCAATATCGTTTGACGAAAATAAAAAAATATCAGATATTTCAGATCTCCATGTTTGCCTAAAAAATCGAAAACCTTTATTTGGCTCACTATTAAGATGAAACTTAGTGTTTTGGGTAATTTAAGGCTGCTGATTACAAATCCAGTCGCAGATTTAGGTTTCAGTATCGTTTGACGGAAATAAAAAGAATCAGATATTTCAGATCTTCAGGTTTGCCTAAAAAATCGAAAATCTTTATTTGGCTCACTATTAAGATGAAACTTAGTATTTTGGATAATTTAAGGCTGCTGATTGCAAATCCAGTCGCAGTTTTAGGTTTCAGTATCGTTTGACGGAAATAAAAAGAATCAGATATTTCAGATCTTCAGGTTTGCCTAAAAAATCGAAAATCTTTATTTGGCTCACTATTAAGATGAAACTTAGTATTTTGGATAACTTTGGGCTGCTGATTACAAATCCGGTGGCAGTTTCAGGTTTCAGTGCCTTTTGACGAAAATAAGAAAGTTCAGATATTTCAGACCTTCAGGTTTGCCTAAAAAATCGAAGATCTTTATTTGGTTCACTATTAAGATGAAACTTAGTATTTTGGATAACTTTGGGCTGCTGATTACAGATCCGGCCGCAGTTTCAGGTTTCAGTGCCTTTTGACGAAAATAAGGAAGTTCAGATATTTCTGATCTTCGGGTTTGCCTAAAAAATCGAAAATCTTTATTTGGTTCACTATTAAGATAAAACTTAGTATTTTGGATAATTTAAGACTGCTGATTACAAATTCGGTTGCAGTTTTAGGTTTCAGTATCGTTTGACTAAAATAAAATAGTTCAGATATTTCAGATCTTCAAATTTGCCTAAAAAATCGAAAACCTTCATTTGGCTCACTATTAAGATGAAACTTAGTGCTTTGGATAATTTCAGGCTGTTGATTACAAATCCAGTTGCACTTGTAGGTTTCAGTGTCATTTAACGAAAATAAAAAAATTCAGATATTTCAGATCTTCAGGTTTGCCTAAAAAATCGAAAACCTTTATTTGGCTCACTTTTAAGATGAAACTTAGTATTTTGGATAACTTCAGGCTGCTGATTACAAATCCGGTCGCAGTTTCAGATTTCAGTACAGTTTGACGAAAATAAAAAAATCAGATATTTCAGATCTTCAGGTTTGCCTAAAAAATCGAAAACCTTTATTTGGCTCACTATTAAGACGAAACTTAGTATTTTGGATAACTTTGGGCTGCTGATTACAAATCCGGTCGCAGTTTCAGGTTTCAGTGCCTTTTGACGAAAATAAGAAAGTTCAGATATTTCAGACCTTCAGGTTTGCCTAAAAAATCGAAGATCTTTATTTGGTTCACTATTAAGATGAAACTTAGTAGTTTGGATGACTTCAGGCTGCTGATTACAAATCCGGTCGCAGTTCCAGATCTTCGGGTTTCCCTAAAAAATCGAATATCTTTATTTTGCTTTCTAACACTGACTTTTCAATAACGCATTTCTAACAAACGTTTATCGTTAAATAAAAACCAACTTGAGCCAGAGCACATGCCTCATTTTGTTTGTTATAAAATTCTACGTTTGAAACAAGTTAGAGCATGCTTGTGATTTCAAGCACTCCTGCTGAACAAAACTTATATGATAGCGTTTTTCACTGGTTGCACTCGGGCTGCACTGGATTTCTGTTTAGCATTTCACTGGCAGTTCCAGGGCAAATTTTAAAGTGCACTCATTTCACTGACATTTCTGCACTCGGAGCGGTCGAACTGAGTGCAATAATTTCGCATCGATTTCAAAGTGAGTGTCGTGGATGTGAACCAAGAAAATGACAGTAGGTTTGAGCGGCAAACTTCAAATCATAGAATTGTGTTTCACCTGTTTAAACTTTCGATCTCTGATTACGGTAATACCTAGTTGATTTTTTCTATTTTCAGTCACAATGAGTAGAGTGAACGAAAAAAACTTTTAATTTTCTTGTTTTAATTGGTAGAATTCAGCTCACTTTCTGTGGATGAATAAATAATGTGTTTAGGTAGAAATTCGGGAGAAAAAATTCCCAGAATTAGCAATTACATGGAAACCATAGAACAGTTTTCAGACAAACGAGTGAGTAGTATATAACATATGCAAAGATTGTTGTCAAAACAAGATGTTGTTTCTTGATGTGTATTCCACTGGAAGAACCCAGTACAAAAGTGTTACGCTAGGGGACCTTTTTCAGTATTCTGCACTCGCACGGAGCGCACTAAAATGTGCCCAGTATAATTTATTTGGACCATAATAAGCTGGATAAATTCAAGGAAGCTTTGACGAAGATAAAAAGGTTGGTATTTTTTACTCCGCTATTCAGCGCGGAATAGCTTTCTGTGCAATCTTTTCAAATGCCTTCAAGCCCTTCTCCGTTTCTAGCTTCTAGGTATAACGCGAAATCGTAAGTACGTCCTGATCCAGAAGAATACACAATTTCCTTTTGTGCTTGTATGGATCTCTTTGTATAATTTTAATTCCTTTTCGCTCTTCACCCGAGCTTTGTTTGACTGGGATAAATGAGGAGATTGTTTTGTATTTCATCAGAGAGCAAAAAATGAGCTTCTAGCTACTTTAGCTTTGTGTTTATATGGGTATTTGGTTCGATGAGTTAAAATGCTGAATTGTGTTTGTTGAAAGCTCAAAGCTTAAATTCTGAATATTGCTAGTGAGATAGGAAAGAAAAGATATAACTGCATTTTTGAAGTACCTAAGCAGGATATATCAGTATATAATAAGACTGAGAAGATCAAATAAAGATTTTAGATTTTTTGCGGGTGAACCTCAGGATCCGGGCATCGGAGATTTTTCATTTTCGTTGAACGAGACTGAAACTCAAAACAGCGGCCGGACTTATAATTAGGATACTCTAGTTATCTAGGATACGAGGTTTCCTCCCCATGAAAGATCAAATAAAGATTTTAGATTTTTTGCGGGTGAACCCGAGGATCCGGGCATCGGAGATTTTCCATTTTCGTTGAACGAGACTGAAACGCAAAACAGCGACCGGATTTGTAATAAGGATACTCTAACTATCTAGGATACGAGGTTTCATCCTCATAGAAGATCAAATAAAGATTTTAGATTTTTTGCGGGTGAACCCCAGGATCCGGGCATCGGAGATTTTCCATTTTCGTTGAACGAGACTGAAACTCAAAACAGCGACCGGATTTGTAATAAGGATACTCTAATTATCTAGGATACGAGGTTTCATCCTCATAGAAGATCAAATAAAGATTTTAGCTTTTTTGCGGGTGAACCCCAGGATTCGGGAATCGGAGATTTTCCATTTTCGTTGAACGAGACTGAAACGCAAAACAGCAGCCGTATTTGTAATAAGGATACTCTAGTTATCTAGGATTCGAGGTTTCATCCTCATAGAAGATCAAATAAAATTTTAGCTTTTTTGCGGGTGAACCCCAGGATTCGGGAATCGGAGATTTTCCATTTTCGTTGAACGAGACTGAAACGCAAAACAGCGATCGGATTTGTAATAAGGATACTCTAATTATCTAGGATACGAGGTTTCATCCTCATAGAAGATCAAATAAAGATTTTAGATATTTTGCGGGTGCACCCCAGGATTCGGGCATCGGAAATTTTCCATTTTCGTTGAACGAGACTGAAACGCAAAACAGCGATCGGATTTGTAATAAAGATATTCTAATTATCTAGGATACGAGGTTTCATCCTCATAGAAGGTCAAATAAAGATTTTAGATTTTTTGCGGGTGAACCCCAGGATTCGGGAATCGGAGATTTTCCATTTTCGTTGAACGAGACTGAAACGCAAAACAGCAGCCGTATTTGTAATAAGGATACCCTAATTATCTAGGATACGAGGTTTCATCCTCATAGAAGATCAAATAAAGATTTTAGATTTTTTGCGGGTGCACCCCAGGATTCGGGCATCGGAAATTTTCCATTTTCGTTGAACGAGACTGAAACGCAAAACAGCAGCCGCATTTGTAATAAGGATACTCTAATTATCTAGGGTACGAGGTTTCATCCTCATAGAATATCAAATAAAGATTTTAGATTTTTTGCGGGTGAACCTAGGATCCGGGTATCGGAGATTTTCCATTTTCGTTGAACGAGACTGAAACTCAAAGCAGCGGCCATATTTGTAATTAGGATGCTCTAATGGGCCTATACCGTGATCTCAAATTGATCAATTTATTTACTGCGGTATTACTTTTGATGATGCATAGGACCGTTTACTGTAAAAAGTCAGCAGAAAACTTGATCCAAATGAGAATAACACTAAAAAGAAAATTGTATTGGAATTTGAAATAGCCGATGATGACATCACCTGTAGGGAACCAATGAGAAGCGTCCTTTCTGTAGGGAACCAATGAGAAGCGTCCTTTCGTGGTCCGATGACTACGAGCGGATGCTATTGTTTTGTACCAGTGAGCTCTTATTGGTTCCCTACAGGTGACGTCACGACCTGGGCGGGAAGTGTATGGATTCAAAAAATTCAATATTTAGAGCAATTTTTTTCGATTATAAATACGATAGAAACATTTTGTAAAATTATTTATGGCATCTACGTGGTGTCAGGGTTCGTTCAAGCCAATAAACAAAAAATGTGGTATAGGCCCATTATCTAGGATACGAGGTTTCACCCTCATAGAAGATCAAATAAAAATTTTAGATTTTTTGCGGGTGAACATCGGGATCCGGGCATCGGAGACTTTCTATTTTCGTTGAACGGGACTGAAACTCAAAACAGCGGCCGGATTTGTAATTAGGATGCTCCAGTTATCTAGGATACGAGGTTTCATCCTCATGGAAGATCAAATAAAAATTTTAGATTTTTTGCGGGTGAACCTCAGGATCCGGGCATCGGAGACTTTCTATTTTCTTTGAACGAGACTGAAACTAAAAACAGCGACCGTATTTGTAATAAGGATGCTCTAATTATCTAGGATACGAGGTTTCATCCTCATAGAAGATCAAATAAAGATTTTAGATTTTTTGCGGGTGAACCTCAGGATCCGGGTATCGGAGATTTTCCATTTTCGTTGAACGGGACTGAAACTCAAAACAGCGGCCGGATTTGTAATTAGGATGCTCCAGTTATCTAGGATACGAGGTTTCATCCTCATGGAAGATCAAATAAAAATTTTAGATTTTTTGCGGGTGAACATCGGGATCCGGGTATCGGAGATTTTCCATTTTCGTTGAACGGGACTGAAACTCAAAACAGCGGCCGGATTTGTAATTAGGATGCTCCAGTTATCTAGGATACGAGGTTTCATCCTCATGGAAGATCAAATAAAAATTTTAGATTTTTTGCGGGTGAACCTCAGGATCCGGGCATCGGAGACTTTCTATTTTCTTTGAACGAGACTGAAACTAAAAACAGCGACCGTATTTGTAATAAGGATGCTCTAATTATCTAGGATACGAGGTTTCATCCTCATAGAAGATCAAATAAAGATTTTAGATTTTTTGCGGGTGAACCCCAGGATCCAGGCATCGGAGATTCTACATTTTCGTTGAACGAGACTGAAACGCAAAACAGCGACCGGATTTGTAATAAGGATACTCTAATTATCTAGCATGCGAGGTTTCATCCTCATAGAAGATCAAATAAAGATTTTAGATTTTTTGCGGGTGAACCTCAGGATCCGGGTATCGGAGATTTTCCATTTTCGTTGAACGGGACTGAAACTCAAAACAGCGGCCGGATTTGTAATTAGGATGCTCCAGTTATCTAGGATACGAGGTTTCATCCTCATAGAAGATCAAATAAAGATTTTAGATTTTTTGCGGGTGAACCCCAGGATCCAGGCATCGGAGATTCTACATTTTCGTTGAACGAGACTGAAACGCAAAACAGCGACCGGATTTGTAATAAGGATACTCTAATTATCTAGCATGCGAGGTTTCATCCTCATAGAAGATCAAATAAAGATTTTAGATTTTTTGCGGGTGAACCTCAGGATCCGGGTATCGGAGATTTTCCATTTTCGTTGAACGGGACTGAAACTCAAAACAGCGGCCGGATTTGTAATTAGGATGCTCCAGTTATCTAGGATACGAGGTTTCATCCTCATGGAAGATCAAATAAAAATTTTAGATTTTTTGCGGGTGAACCTCAGGATCCGGGCATCGGAGACTTTCTATTTTCTTTGAACGAGACTGAAACTAAAAACAGCGACCGTGTTTGTAATAAGGATGCTCTAATTATCTAGGATACGAGGTTTCATCCTCATAGAAGATCAAATAAAGATTTTAGATTTTTTGCGGGTGAACCCCAGGATTCGGGAATCGGAGATTTTCCATTTTCGTTGAACGGGACTGAAACGCAAAACAGCGACCGGATTTGTAATAAGGATACTCTAATTATGTAGGATACGAGGTTTCATCCTCATGGAAGATCAAATAAAGATTTTGGATTTTTTGCGGGTGAACCTCAGGATCCGGGCATCGAAGATTTTCCATTTTCGTTGAACGAGACTGAAACGCAAAACAGCGGCCGGATTTGTAATTAGGATACTCTAATTATCTAGGATACGAGGTTTCATCCCCATGGAAGATCAAATAAAGATTTTAGATTTTTTGCGGGTGAACCCCAGGATACGGGCATCGGAGATTTTCCATTTTCGTTGAACGGGACTGAAACTCAAAACAGCGGCCGGATTTGTAATTAGGATGCTCCAGTTATGTAGGATACGAGGTTTCATCCTCATGGAAGATCAAATAAAGATTTTAGATTTTTTGCGGGTGAACCCCAGGATCCAGGCATCGGAGATTCTACATTTTCGTTGAACGAGACTGAAACGCAAAACAGCGACCGGATTTGTAATAAGGATACTCTAATTATCTAGCATGCGAGGTTTCATCCTCATAGAAGATCAAATAAAAATTTTAGATTTTTTGCGGGTGAACCCCAGGATCCAGGCATCGGAGATTCTACATTTTCGTTGAACGAGACTGAAACGCAAAACAGCGACCGGATTTGTAATAAGGATACTCTAATTATCTAGGATACGAGGTTTCATCCTCATGGAAGATCAAATAAAAATTTTAGATTTTTTGCGGGTGAACATCGGGATCCGGGTATCGGAGATTTTCCATTTTCGTTGAACGGGACTGAAACTCAAAACAGCGGCCGGATTTGTAATTAGGATGCTCCAGTTATCTAGGATACGAGGTTTCATCCTCATGGAAGATCAAATAAAAATTTTAGATTTTTTGCGGGTGAACCTCAGGATCCGGGCATCGGAGACTTTCTATTTTCTTTGAACGAGACTGAAACTAAAAACAGCGGCCGGATTTGTAATTAGGATGCTCCAGTTATCTAGGATACGAGGTTTAATCCTCATAGAAGATCAAATAAAGATTTTAGATTTTTTGCGGGTGAACCCCAGGATCCAGGCATCGGAGATTCTACATTTTCGTTGAACGAGACTGAAACGCAAAACAGCGACCGGATTTGTAATAAGGATACTCTAATTATCTAGCATGCGAGGTTTCATCCTCATAGAAGATCAAATAAAGATTTTAGATTTTTTGCGGGTGAACCTCAGGATCCGGGTATCGGAGATTTTCCATTTTCGTTGAACGGGACTGAAACTCAAAACAGCGGCCGGATTTGTAATTAGGATGCTCCAGTTATCTAGGATACGAGGTTTCATCCTCATGGAAGATCAAATAAAAATTTTAGATTTTTTGCGGGTGAACCTCAGGATCCGGGCATCGGAGACTTTCTATTTTCTTTGAACGAGACTGAAACTAAAAACAGCGACCGTATTTGTAATAAGGATGCTCTAATTATCTAGGATACGAGGTTTCATCCTCATAGAAGATCAAATAAAGATTTTAGATTTTTTGCGGGTGAACCCCAGGATCCGGGCATCGGAGACTTTCTATTTTCTTTGAACGAGACTGAAACTAAAAACAGCGACCGTATTTGTAATAAGGATGCTCTAATTATCTAGGATACGAGGTTTCATCCTCATGGAAGATCAAATAAAAATTTTAGATTTTTTGCGGGTGAACCTCAGGATCCGGGCATCGGAGACTTTCTATTTTCTTTGAACGAGACTGAAACTAAAAACAGCGACCGTATTTGTAATAAGGATGCTCTAATTATCTAGGATACGAGGTTTCATCCTCATAGAAGATCAAATAAAGATTTTAGATTTTTTGCGGGTGAACCCCAGGATTCGGGAATCGGAGATTTTCCATTTTCGTTGAACGAGACTGAAACGCAAAACAGCGACCGGATTTGTAATAAGGATACTCTAATTATGTAGGATACGAGGTTTCATCCTCATGGAAGATCAAATAAAGATTTTGGATTTTTTGCGGGTGAACCTCAGGATCCGGGCATCGAAGATTTTCCATTTTCGTTGAACGAGACTGAAACGCAAAACAGCGTCCGGATTTGTAATAAGGATACTCTAATTATCTAGGATACGAGGTTTAATCCTCATAGAAGATCAAACAAAGATTTTAGATTTTTTGCGGGTGAACTCCAGGATCCGGGCATCGGAGATTTTCCATTTTCGTTGAACGAGACTGAAACGCAATACAGCGACCGGATTTGTAATAAGGATACTCTAATTATTTAGGATACGAGGTTTGATCCTCATAGAAGATCAAATAAAGATTTTAGATTTTTTGCGGGTGAACCTCAGGATCCGGGCATCGAAGATTTTCCATTTTCGTTGAACGAGACTGAAACGCAAAACAGCGTCCGGATTTGTAATAAGGATACTCTAATTATCTAGGATACGAGGTTTAATCCTCATAGAAGATCAAACAAAGATTTTAGATTTTTTGCGGGTGAACTCCAGGATCCGGGCATCGGAGATTTTCCATTTTCGTTGAACGAGACTGAAACGCAATACAGCGACCGGATTTGTAATAAGGATACTCTAATTATTTAGGATACGAGGTTTGATCCTCATAGAAGATCAAATAAAGATTTTAGATTTTTTGCGGGTGAACCTCAGGATCCGGGCATCGAAGATTTTCCATTTTCGTTGAACGAGACTGAAACGCAAAACAGCGACCGGATTTGCAATTAGGATACTCCAATTATCTAGGATACGAGGTTTCATCCCCATGTCAGATCAAATAAAGATTTTAGATTTTTTGCGGGTGAACCCCAGGATCCGGGCATCGAAGATTTTCCATTTTCGTTGAACGAAACTGAAACGCAAAACAGCGATCGGATTTGCAATTAGGATACTCTAATTATCTAGGATACGAGGTTTCATCCTCATAGAGGATCAAATAAAGATTTTAGATTTTTTGCGGGTGAACCCCAGGATCCGGGCATCGAAGATTTTCCATTTCCGTTGAACGAGACTGAAACGCAAAATAGCGATCGGATTTGCAATTAGGATACGCCAATTATCTAGGATACGAGGTTTTATCCCCATGTCAGATCAAATAAAGATTTTAGATTTTTTGCGGGTGAACCCCAGGATCCGGGCATCGAAGATTTTCCATTTTCGTTGAACGAGACTGAAACGCAAAATAGCGATCGGATTTGCAATTAGGATGCCCTAATTATCTAGGATACGAGGTTTCATCCTCATAGAAGATCAAATAAAGATTTTAGATTTTTTGCTGGTGAACCTCAGGATCCGGGCATCGGAGATTTTCCATTTTCGTTGAATGAGACTGAGACTCAAAACAGCGGCTGGATTTGTAGTTAGGTTCATACTTTGGTATCAGGGTGTAACGGACCTTTGGTCCCTTACTACTACTAATACATGTTGTTTGGCTATAGCCTTCATCACCAATGAATGGTACGCCGATGGTCATTTTTGAAACTGTCTCATGATTAGTTCTGCAACACCTTTGATATGGTGACATGATACTGGTTGTCTAAAACTGTTACCAGTTTTCGGTAATCGCAAGTAACTGATTCCTTCTGCGCATGTCAGTTCTTCTTTCAAGTGTTGATTTTTTGTGTAATATGGAGTAGTGCAATTAGAATGGGATATTTTTCCACATGGTGAGTAAACGACTTTGCACATTCCCTAATTGTTTATTTTTGGCCCGATAGTTCAGGTTGGATTACACCATATTTTTGTTCACTCTATTATTTTCCTATTAAACTATTAGCTATTAGTTGATGCACACAGAAAAATCTGTCGTTTTATCAAAGACTTACGCTTGGATTCAATGGTACGTTACACTCAGCATTCCTCAAATACAGCGATGTTTTATCCAATGGGAAGTGTATAGTTGGTAACGAATTGTATCGTATTGTCGATTCAACTACAAGAAGTCATTGGATTCCAATGAATAATTCAATCGCAGCCTGTCGTTGAATCGAATCTGTGTTTGGTAATTGACTCTAAACTACTTTCTTTTCCTTGGACCAACAGATTTTATTGCGAGGACACCTGATTGATTCGTTTGGATGTTCAGTGATGTGTTTTTTGTGAGAAGTTATAAGGAGTATGATAATTATAAGAATTAGACATAAGCCTGCACCAGTTGTTGCATTGTTACCTGAAATATAACTGTCTGACTAATCTAAATACCTACATTCAAATGTGGGTGTTAGCTCTTCTAAGTCCCAATTTCTCAGTAAGTCCTCCATTTAATATATAACTGAACACATTTAAATCACACAATTGCTGATGCAATACGCAAAACCGCGAGATGACACAACACGGCTAACGCCGAAACAACACAACGGAACAACTTCGCCCATGTTGACGAGTTCGCGGCGATAGTAGCACTGAGATCATCCCCCTATTCTTTATTCTTACCTTCATTGAATCGGGACATCAGTCCCGCCGAATACTGATTATAGTTCAGCGAACGACAAGGGCCATTGAAATAAAATTAATTTTTATCAGATGAATTATCACGAACTGCTGTTGCAGTAATAATTTTTGTACATTGAATAGATTGTATGCTTTGCGTAAATGAAACATAGGGTAAATTTCGGAAACAAAAGGATGTTTTGATTGCATTATATGTCAATACTGGTATTTGAAGGATTATACATATCGTTATAACGAATATAAAATTATTTTGAATTTATTGGCGTACCTGTGATTACTTCGAATATAAGGATTGAATTCCTTCAATGACATGGATTTGAAACAACTGTAAATATATTTAAAGTGATGGAAAAACATCCAAATACTAACAATTAATTGGAAACGCAACAATATTTTTTTCTGTGTGGTTGCTTGGATTCCTATAGCTATCCTGAGGGACCAATTCCGTAACAAGAATGTACTGAGTCATTAAACCTGACTCCATGTTTTTTCAATCACTGTCCTCGGTATCACTGAGTATACTTTCCCTTCTGAGGAGTGCCTCAGGGATCAATTCCGCATAGGATCCGCGTTCGAATTGGAATCACAAAATGCGGATATTGCGTCTCCCCAGGTCACATTGACCTGATGGTGGCTGAGCACCGTAACAGTGCAATTCGTTCCAGGGCGGGTTATTTACAGCCGGGGGTTAAGCACCTCATAATTACGCCAGAAAAAAGGAATCCCGCCCTTGAAGGGGGGAGTTTATTAGGCAGTTCGTTTCTGCACGCCACCCTTGACGTTGATGCGATGTTGTGCAGATGGTAACGGGGGGGCCTGGCGAGGCTTAATTAAAATTTGGCACTGCGTATTTTTTCATTTGGAATATCGTGAGGTAGATGTAAGTGGAATGCCCTATTTTTACCGTACAATGAGTGTGTCAAATTTATGGCAAAAGGGGTTTGAATCAGTACTCTCCACATAGTACTAGTTAGTAGTAACAAGGTTTCAAAACAGTTCAGTTATCGAAAATATTAGATTTTTTTGGAATTAACTACTCCTCCCCGAAAAATTGGGGAGGGGTAAAAACCCATCCTCAAACCTTTTGAGAATGATCAATGATCTCTAAAACGGCTTACGTCCATCGGCACAACGTGGCTCTACGAGTGCTCTACTATCATTTAAGGCTTTTATACGGTATCGATGAGACACCGGTGCTGCCATACGCTCCAGGGGATACAGAGTTCGTGAAGAACAAAAAAAGCCAGGTTTACTGGGACTACTCGTTCCCCACGCTCGAGCTTGTACAGGTAAACAAGGCCGACATAGTCCTTCTCGACCACCAATAGAAGACGATGTTCGTTATAGAGTTTTCGGTGAAAATCGTCTCTAAATAGAAGGAAAAGAGGACCAAATATGAGGAGTTGCTCGGACAACTTTGCAGGCTCTGGCCAGGCTACACTGTAAGTCTGCTGGTTATAGTCATTGGATCCCTAGATGAAACTCATTCCAGCGCAGCGTATTCCTCAGGAGGAGGGGCACACGATTCGCGGACCCAGTGATTGCTCATCCCACGGTATGAGAAGAAGTCACTGCGTAATGGAACAGCAGATCGATGAGTCGGAGCCCCTGTGAACGAAATTCCTTTTCTATTTTTTGAATGAATGAATAAGGACCAGAGGCTATCCAGTACGGAATGTGGCTGGTGCATAGGCCACACGATGGGCCCTTTTGCGCCTCTATCCGCGCTGGTTCCTAAGACCTGCCCTTTTGGCAAAGGCAAGTACATTCTTAGGTCCTATCCGTTTTATCTCTATTGGTTCCAAGGTTCTTGAGCCCAGCATAGTCTGCCTGTGATAACCCAGGATTTCACAGCGACACAAGATGTGTGCCGAGGATTCTTTCTCTTCACCACACCACGTGCACGTTGGGTCGTTGACCACCCTCATTACAAACAAGTGACGCTTGAAGGTGTTGTGACCCGTTAATAGGCCTACTAGCAATCTCAAGTTACTCCTATCCAGAGAGAGACAAAATCGTCCTATTCTCTCTGCAGGCCCTGCTAATAGCTCCCGAGCCTGACGGAGATGACCAGAGATGTTGTTGTTGTTTTCCTAATCAAGTTCGCAGACAGTTCTAAGGCTGGTTCCGGGCCCACAAAACTGTTTCCGGATCCCATCCTAGCCAGATGATCCGCCATTTCATTACCCTTTACCCCAGCGTGCCCAGGTACCCACATCAGTGATACCTTGTGTTTAGCTGAGATGTCGTCAAGAGCCCTCCTGCACTCCAGGACCAGTCCCGACGTTATTTTCCAAGCACTCAGTGCTTTGATGGCTGACTGTCAAAGCAGATATTAATCCGCCTCCTAGGCCCGTCAATTTCCCGAATACGATTTACACAGGAAGTATCGCATAGACCTCGCATAGAGGGAATGAAAGTCTTGTATGGGGTCCGTAGACTTCCGAGCCCGAGCCCTCTCTAGCGAGTGAACCGTCTGTGTACCAGACCTGTCCTCCTCCTTCGATGAGCTGTCTTTCCCTAGACTCCCACTCTTCCCTTGACGGGAGCCCCTGTGAACGAAATTCATTTTGTATTTTTTAGTAGTATGTGTGTTATAGCAATAGAATTGTCGAGTACTAATTTTTTGGAATTCTCTAAACAAACTGTTCATTGGGGTATGTGATCTCTTTCTAATAAATCATTTTTGAAGCACATTTTTGTAGAGTATCTATACTCTTTAAATGAGTTTGAGATGTACTCCTCTCCGACCTTAGTTTCCTAACAAGTCGCTTAAAAATCAACAAATGAAAATGAACATCGTGTTATCCATGAAGCAAATTTACATCAAAGCCATTTTATTCTTTTGCTGCCCTCGGAGGCTTAATTTAAAACAGCCCCAAAGCTAAAACTTAGCGAAACGTTTAAAAGTCGGCCACGCAAAAGAGGAATCGAGGTAAACAATTTTTATTGTTTGGCGTCGACAGAACAGAAGAACCTAACAGTTTTCAGAAGGCTCGAGGGTGAGAGCCTTTCGCCCTGTGGTTTCGCTTTACAGTTGAAGGTGAACTTTAATTTGCTCGCAGGTACACATAAAAACTCCAATTGAAAAAAGCTAATTTAGCGCAAAAGTAAACGAAGAACAAAAAGAAATCAGGAGGTAGCGATCTGTGTAGAGAAGCCTGGAATAATGAAAATAGCGAGTATAAACGCAAGGTGAAAACTGCTTATATAGGGTGGTAGTTTATCTTTTATACAGGATCTAAGAGGAGGATTGGTATCTGCTCTGACCACCAGGCAGTATTAAAAGCCAAAAGTGGGCAAAAACGAAAAAGACAAACAATAGAGGCAGAATGATGAATTATGAAGTCCAATCACATGTACCTGAGTGCAGTTAAGAGAATGAAGAGAATGACTTAAATTTAAGTTTAGGTAGTCTATTCTCCGTCAGTCGACCTATGGCGCACTGATGATCGCTAATAAGCGTGAAACAGCTGTCTGCGTACTGGTGGATTGACGGAGATATAGAGCAACCCTCGTATATCGATTCCCATATGCAGTTGGCATAGTAGCGCGCCTAACTGGTTAGGTGAAGCGAATGCTCCTTTGCCTTCCGCCAAGAAGTTTGCTGCGTTTTAGCGGTGACTTCCTTTGGTTTGCCATTACCTCCAAGTACGAGATGGTGCACTTTCATATATTGATAAATTTTGCCAATATTTCATACAAGTCCCTGCCTTCCGTAGTGGCTGTATTTTTGTACGTAACATGTATAAGGTATGTACAATAAATAGTTATTTTGAAAATCGATACATTGGCGGTAGTGAAGTAGTAAAAAAAATTGAGAATGCTGAAACATCCATTTTGGACGATTTAGAGACTAATCATATTCCAAAAAAATTCAGAGATGCCAAATTGGGTTGAGAAGGTTGGGTTCCGGGTTATTTCGAAACAAAACTCTCCCATTTTTACTTCCCACACCGATAGGTGAGGGGAGTATTGTGATCGCGAAAATTTTCGATTTTGAGATAATCCACTTTTTGGGCGTTTCATGATGCCTACATAACGAACATCCACGTCACTCATTTCCGTCGGTCTGTCTGTCGGTCTATCTGTCGGTCTGTCTGTCTGTCGGTCTGTCTGTCTGTCTGTTGGCGTTTTTCTAGCCTCCTAATCTCAATAACGGCTGCATAGATTTTGATGAAATTTGGGTAGTGATATGGTGTAGGGTCGTAGTAGGTAATGTTGCTACAATTTTGAAAATCGGTGCATGGGCGGCGGAGTAATTAGCAAAAAACGAAAAATTTCAAATATGCCTCAAACTTCGTTTTTGGGTGTTTTAGGGGTTCCTGATCATTTTCTACTTTTTTTGGGTGGGGGTGAAATTGGGGTGGTTGGGGGGTGGGGGGTTGTAAAACTGAAAAACTTGTTGTCCTCATAATAGGCTGTCTACTGACCTGAGAGAGAAAGACCTAGCGGTATAATACACTTTTTTAGGTCCATCCGAACATTGCCTTGTGTATTACAGGAACCAAGGGACTTAGAGAATTTTCCGATGTATACGTACGAGTATTGCTTTAGATCGTTCTGTATTTTATAATGTTGAAATTACTGAATTGATGTTAATGAAATTTCAGCACATTATTACTACTTTGGCGAGCATGGAAAACGCGTCTGATTTTTAGAAATCGTCTCAGTCGCAGCGCAGCAATATTAAAAAAACCAAAAATATGAAAACAGCTCAAACTTCGTTTTTAGGCGTTTTAGGGGTTCCTGATCATTTTCTACTTTTTTTGGGGTGGGGGTGAAATTGGGGTGGTTGGGGGGGTGGGGGTTCTAGCTCTGAAAAATTTGTTGTACTCATAATGGGCTGTCTACTGACCTGAGAGAGAAAGACCTAGCGGCATAATACACTTTTTTAGGTCCATCCGAACATTGCCTTGTCGATTACAGAAACCATGGGACTTGAACTTTCTGATGCATACAAAATACATACGAGTATTACTTTGGATCGTTTTGTATTGTGTTGCGTGGAAACTTCTGAATTGATTTTAATGACAGTTTGACACAGATATATTACCGCGACGAGTATCGAAAGCGCTTATGGTTTTTAGAAATCACTTCAGTGGCGGCGCGGCAATAATAAAAAAAACTAAAAATATAAAAAACACCTCAAACTTCGTTTTAGACGTTTTAGGGGTTCCTGGTCATTAAATTTTTTTTGGTTGGGGGTGAAATTAGGGTGGTTCGGGGGTGGGGGTTTGTAAAACTCAAAAAATTGTTGTATTCATTATATATTGTCACCTAGCAGAATAAAACACTTTTTTTGCGGTCGGGCGAGCGATGATTTGATTGCAGGGGCATCTAGACTATAGTTTCATGCTGTGGGAAAATAATAAAACTGGTGTCATCGGAATGTGTGGGAAGTACTGAGTCAATCAACTTGACTACATTTTTTAATAACAGTTCTCATACCTTGTTAGTATTAAGAAATAATAGTTCATGAGAAATACCGCAATAATCCAATTTACGCTATTTTTGCCGTAAATTTGACAGACTTATTATGGTCACGAAATATTTTCTATATTTGAGATTCCAATTCATAAAACCAAACATTTATAAAAGTGTTATTTTATTGACTTATGATTTTGTTTTAATTCGCTACCTTTGTTGGCCTTAAACAAACATTTTAATGTGTTATTTTTTTAACACACTTTTGACCTGCCTTATTGCCTATCTGGTACACATTTTGCAAACGATTTTTAATTAATTTCCTAATGAATTAGATATCTAACATTTTGAACTGGATGGCCATGCAATTAACCCACTTTCATGTCTATCTGTTTACCCGTCTCTCCCCTACTCTTTGGACTTCCAATAATGGTGGATGCCCTAACCTTTGAGCGTATGCCTTTTATTTGCATTTGTGCCCATTCACCATGTTTCGAAATTTGTTCTGCAGTCGCTGAGGATAATAAAATATTACAATTATTGCAATAGTTTTACAATCCAGACGTGTTTTTTTGACGTCGCAGTGACAATAAAGTCACTGGTCGTGAGAAAACAAGAGATGTAACAGACTCAACTAACTTCGCTTTTGCGTAATTTGGAGGTCTCAATTTTTTTAGGACGTGTTAAATTGACGCCGTATGGCTAGATACTGACTTTAGTACATAGTTAGTTTTGGATACTGCATACTGATACAAGATACTGAGACAAGATATTTCGGAGATTTCAGATATTTCGGAGATTTAGGAGATTTTGGAGATTTCTGAGATTTCAGAGATTTTGGATATTTCAGAGATTTTGGAGATTCAGAATAAAATCACTGGTCGTGCGAAAACGAAAAATGGAACAAACTCAACTTCGTATTTTGGAGGAGGTCTCAGTTTTTTTAGAGCGTGTGAAATTGAAGCTGTGTGGCTAGATAGTGACTTTAGTATGCAGGTAGTTTCGGGTGATTGAACATAACCTACATACTGTTACAAGGAAACTACTGTACAGAGTTTAATTAGAAGTAACAGAGTCAGGAATAGTATGGCTTTAAAAAATTAATCTATAGCTTTTGTTCTTCTTATTATTCTTTCTCTTATTCTCGACCTTCTTCTCCTTCTTTTTCCAAATGAATTTTGCAGCTTTCGAAACTGTAGATGCTCATCTAAACCACCTCCTCAGTATTTTAACCATGAGTTGTGACGTCTTCTTGCATCAGTCATGGCAACTCATATCTTACAACCCTCAAGTATTTGCTATACTTCAACAGTATTTAATTATCGAAAACGCTGTAAAATCCTTGTCGTTTCTAGTATCATTCAGCAGAAAAGTTCTGTTCTTCCTTCCAACAAACGTAATTTTGCATGATTAGGAAATCTCCATGAAACGCTCCTGTGGGTCCTAACAAAAATTCACTCCGCTTCCGCTCTCTCGACTAAATATTCAAAACGGCTTCTATAAAAGGATTACGGAGAAGAGACGGGAGTTGAAGTTGAAGGGGACTTTTGTTACCTCATGGGAATACTTCCGAGCAGGTGAAAATTTCCGTTCTGTGATTATTTTTATTCAGACATTATGACGATCTGGGAGGTTTCTCAATACGAGAGATTTGCAGAATCGAAAAAATGTGATCACAACGCTAAGTTACACAGCCAAAAAAACAGGGCACGGTATTTCTTATATGAAGATTAATAAAAAACTACACATCAGATCCTATTTAATATACGAAGATACAAACTTCATTCAATGATTCTAGATTTTAGAGATTTAGTGATTTCAGAGATTTCAGAGGTTTCAGAGGTTTCAGAGGTTTCAGAGGTTTTAGAGATTTCAGAGATTTCGGAGCTTACGGAGCTTTCGGAGGTTTCGGAGGTTTCGGAGATTTCGGAGATTTCGGAGATTTCGGAGGTTTCGAAGGTTTCGGAGGTTTCGGAGGTTTCGGAGATTTCGGAGATTTCGGAGATTTCGGAGATTTCGGAGATTTCGGAGATTTCAAAGATTTCAGTGATTTCAGAGATTTCAGAGATTTCAGAGATTTCAGAGATTTCAGAGATTTCAGAGATTTCAGAGATTTCAGAGATTTCAGAGATTTCAGAGATTTCAGAGATTTCAGAGATTTCAGAGATTTCAGAGATTTCAGAGATTTCAGAGATTTCAGAGATTTCAGAGATTTCAGAGATTTCAGAGATTTCAGAGATTTCAGAGATTTCAGAGATTTCAGAGATTTCAGAGATTTCAGAGATTTCAGAGATTTCAGAGATTTCAAAGATTTCAGAGATTCCAGAGATGCCAGAGATGCCAGAGATGCTAGAAATGTCAGCGATTTAAGAGATTCCAGAGATTTCAGAGATTTCAGATACCTCAGAAGTTTCAGAGATTTTAGAGGTTACGGAGATTTCAGAGACTTCATAGATCTCAGAGGTCTCAGAGATTTCAGAGTTTGCAGAGGTTTTGGGGATTATACAAGTTTTTGAGACATTTTAGAGATTCCAGATAATTTAGGGATTTTGTTTCATACAATGGGATATTGTAAGTTATAGTAGTAGCAAAGTGAGTACCAGGGAGGTGCCACGACACTTCGGTGTAGCTCTTTTCTCCTCATATTGCTATTAGGGCAATTTCACTTTAGTTTATCAGATCATGTCATGCAGAGAACTTAAATGTGCCTCGTAAGGCATTCGTGTAGATAAGCACACTTGAGAGGAAGCTAGAAAATATAGAGACATTAGCACATACCTTCTATATGGTGTAACCGCTGAGGTAACTTATTGTGTTGAGATGTTCCCTCCCTGCTGCTAAGGATATCATTGCGTCATATTTCAATCCCATCCCCCCTTCTTCATTACTTACTTTCCTCATAGCTTTGTTATGTGAATGTACCGGCGCAATATCCTTGAATATGAGCTCGTAAACGAGCGGTGTTAATGGTTGTAATGGGGTGGAAGAAATATAAAGAACACAACCTGGTCGTTAAGGTGCAATCATATGAGGGGTAAGACACAGCAGAAGTAGGTTAATACTGATGTTAGTGAAATAGCCGAAACAAACAACAGTGAATTTGACGGATATATTTAAGACTGCACACAAAAAAAGGTACCATCAAATTTGATACAGAATTGAGCTTGAATGAATAAATAAGGACCAGAGGCTATCCAGCACGGAATGTGGCTGCTGCATAGGCCACACGATGGGCCCTTTTGCGCCTCTATCCGCGCTAGTTCCTAAGACCTGCCCTTTTGGCAAAGGCAAGTACCTTCTTAGGTCCTATCCGTTTTATCTCTATTGGTTCCAAGGTTCTTGAGCCCAGCATAGTCTGCCTGTGATAACCCAGGGTTCCACAACGACATAAGATGTGTGCCCATAGCCTACTTTGTTCTTAGGTTTAGAGACATGGAGTATACACCACATCTATGCCTCCCTTATTTTGGAGGTACATATATGCCCGTGTGGGGGCGGGTTAGAATATTTCCCATCGTATATCCTGCGTGTCGTAAAAGGCGACTAAAAGGAACACCGAACTACTGTCGGTATAAGCAGTAACCTTTTCTCAACCAACAGCTTCGGGTGGGCGAGTTGAGAAGAGTCAGGACACCTTCTTGTCCTTGGGGTGAGAAATTGCCCCTAAAGGCGGATGAACCAGTAGATACCATCTGGTCAACGGCATGAGGATGCAGAAAGCAAATGTTAAACTACTGCATTAAAGATCTTAAAGATATCCCAAGAGAAACTCATAAAATGTGTAAATGCATTTTACGAGTTCACAACATATCTGTTAAGACATTGTGACTATGATGATGATCTGTGTATATGCAAATTGCATTAAATTTGTCACATTTGGCTCAGCATTTTGCTTTATTTCTGTCTGGTAGGGTAGGTCTTACTGAGAGGTGGTGAGAAACTAACATTTTTACTCAAGTGCTTTCGAAAGTACTCGTATTTTACTGCGCTATTTTTTATATTACAACATCCAACAATCCATCTTGCGGTACAAAGTTGATACCGTCATATTAAAGAAAGCATGAAGCGCAAAAAATTAATAATATCTCAGCGTACACGTAGCGGAGTTTTCCTGGAAAACCGGGACTCTAGTCAATTAATTTCACGACTAACAGCTTTATAGCTTGAAAGCTCAGGACTTTATATATGAGACCGTAAATTGCCGGTTTACTGTTTTAACTTTGGGAAGTGGGTTACTCTCTCATATTTAATGGGGGAAATATCAAGGAAATATTATTTGTGAAACGTTTCCGCTTCGAAATACCAGAGAAACTGTTATTTTTGAGCATGCGGTGGTATAGTACTAGCACTACTACATACAGAGTGATCATGATCAACTTATACTCCAAAGTTTCATACCTCCGTTATTATGAGAGATATAAAAGAAACTTTCCAATGAAGGTCTACATTTTAAAATTATTTTTTAAATTTTTCAGTTTTTTTGTTGTATTTAATTTCGTGTACGAGTATATCAAGTGTTAAGTGTTTTATGAAGTTTTTTACTCATATCATATACATGGTGTCCCACGACGTTTAAGACACGCAATATATCGGAACTGGGCAGCAGTAGAGAATTATAATTGTGGGGGTTTAAATTAGAGCAAATATAGTATCTTTTCTTGTCATTGATGTGTTACCCAGTGAGGTATTTGTTTTTGATCATGTAACGTCCGATTCAAAATTTTTAATGGTCTTAATATTAATGCCTTCCGATGAAACAATTCCAACAAACTAGTACACTTGTGGTCTAAAGTGATTCATTCGAGAGCTATAGGTACTTAAAGGATGGTACCATTAGCATTGATTATAACATTTACCCCTACAGTTAAATTACTTTGGTAGTGTTTTATAATGGTGGTGGTACAGTCCTTTAAGAACCTATAGCTCTTGAACTAATAACGTTAGACCCCAAGTGTGCTAGTTTGTTGGAATTGTTTTATCGGGAGGAACACAAAAAGTCACAAATATACGGGTATCCCTTTAAAAATTTTGAATCGGACGTCACGTGACCAAAAACAGATACCTCATTGGGTGATACAATAATAAGAAAATATTTGCTCTAATTTACACCCCCCAAAATTATAATTCGCTACTACAACCCAGCTCCGATATATTGCTTGTCTTAATCGTCGTGGGACACCCTGTATCTACTATCTATTCGAAGACATTTTGATTGACATTGAGAGTGCAATCCTCGCCTATAATCATAATATTATATAATCATTGTTATTTTTTTTAAGATATGTAAACCTGACTCTAAGACATGTTCTATATCATCTGTGATGTTCAAAAGAATAAAGATTCATCTATCTATCATCTAATGTACAAGGTTATTCATAAAGTCACGGCATACCAAAGTTGTATTTTTTCAAATGGAACACCCTCTACAGGGTTATTCACGTTATTCGACACGGAGCATTATGGCTAAAGTATTTGATAAAAAAGAAAATAATAACTTGGGATGGATAGAGACCCATAAAGGCTACATTTTAAAAATATTTTCATGTTATACAGGGTGTCCCAAAAGCACGAAATGTATCAAAGTTATGTTTTTTTAAATGGAACACCCCATATATTATTGCATATTCAGATTCCTTGATAAATTCTATTGTGACTTTATGTATTATACATGGGACTTAAAGCGAACCGTTTAGGTGTAAATCACCATTTTCGGTATAAGTAGATATCAGGAAAAAATTGAATATCGCAGAGATTGTAAAATTTGGAAGGCTGTGACTTTGCATCGGTCGATGAATTAAGGAAACTTCGATCAGCGATAACTTGATTTTTTCAAATGGGAATGCCTAATTTTTTTTATACGGTTAAAAGTAGAATTCGATAACCTTTCTAATGATATAAGGTTGTGCATATCAATCTCTGGTAGTTTTCATTTAATTTTGAATTTTCAAACAAATCGGCGTTTTTCAATTTGCCTACATATAACCAACGTAGCAGCCCATGAAATATAAACAAAAACCTGTTCAGGTAGAAGAAAACAACTAACTTAGCTGAAAAATACACACGAACTAGACTAAGGGACAAGATTATACGAATTACTCACAACAAACAAAGTCTAACCAGAAACAACGGCGGTAACATATCTTTGGTCAAAGAGAAGCTGGAGTATAGCAGAAATGGATTTTTTCACGGCCTACTAGCTACTGCAGTGTACTAGAGATTGGCAATTTCCAAAACCATTAAAAATTTTGAAATAAAGTAAAAACTACTAGAGAATGTTGTAAGCAGTTTATTATTTTCATAATAAAATTTCACACTTAATGATATAAAAAAGTATGTAATTCTGCCAAAACTCAAGTCAAAAGTACCTCTGACTGGAGTTCTGAAAATTCTTGAGTACCTATTGGCAAAGTCCCAGAAAATGAACAATGAATTAAAATTTGTTCAAATTATAAAACATAACTTAAATGGCAGAACATTTAAATTTGATTTGTCAGTATTCCTTTTTTGCAATATTGCTAATAGATATTGAAAAATAGAAGGGCTCCAGTCAGAAGTATCGACTTCGACGCAAATTAGTACCTTTTTACACCATTACATATGATTGATAGTTGCGTGCTGGAGCAACAGTCGCTGGTTGTTTCTGTTTCATATGAGGGATTTTGATTGCCTTGGAAATTTTTTACCTCTAGTAAATTGCGGTAGCCAGTAGACAGTAAAAATATCTATTAGTGCCATACTCCAGCTTCTCTTTGACCTTAGAGATGTTATCGCAGTTGTTTCTGGGAGAGTTGATCTGTTGTAAGGAATTTTTATAATCTTGTCCCTTTAGTCAAGTTAGTGTATATTTTTCAGCTAAGTTAGTTGTTTTCTTCGAGCTGAATAGATTTTTGTTTATATTTCATGGCCTGCTAAGTTGCTTATAGGTAGGAAAATTGAAAATCGCCGATTTGTTTGAAAATTTAAAACTAAATGAAAACTACGAGAGATTGATATTCACAACCTTATATTATTAGAAAGCTTATCAAATTCTACGTTTAACCGTATGAAAAAAATTAGGCATCCCCATTTGAAAAAATCAAGTTATCGCTGATCGAAGTTTCCTTAATTCATCAACCGATTTCTCCAAGCATAAACGTACTTTAAATTTGACAATCTCATCAAAGCTGATGCATTTTATGCTTAGTAATATGGCAAAGTCGCAGCCTTCCATATTTTGTAATCTCTGCGATATTCAATTTTCTCCTGATATCTACTTATACCGAAAATGGTGATTTACACCTTAACGGTCCGCTTTAGGTACCATGTATGATACATAAAGTCACACTAGAAATCACCAAGGAATCTGAATATGCAATAATATATGGGGTGTTCTATTTAAAAAAACATAGCTTTGATACATTTCGTGTTTTTGAGACACCCTGTATAACATGAAAATATTTTTAAAATGTAGCCTTTATGGGTCTCTATCCATCCCAAGTTATTATTTTCTTTTTTATCAAATACTTTAGCCATAATGCTCCGTATCGAATAACGTGAATAACCCTGTATATTATCCCAAATTTGAATTGTGCTCACTTTCCCTATTCCGGAAATATAGGGTTTTATTAGGTCATACAGGGTAATTTCAGAGATATGGCCTCTTCTATGTGAAAATCTTAATGAATTCATCACCCTGTATCTTAAAAAATCAATAACTGGAAGCTTGATCCTCTGCTATCTTTGATTTTGTACACAGGGTAAACCAACACTCACGACAATAATTTTCTTTGTTATGTTAAATGGAACACCCTGTATTTTATAGCATCGTCAGAAAGCTCTTACAAAATACTTCCCCTTTTTAGGCATTCCCTGTACCTAAATGTAACAGTTATGGAGTTATTTCGATTTGAAGTAGTAAAACAATATTTTTGCTAAATTCTGGTTTTTGTTCAGAGTTGGCCATGGATGCTATGCTTGTTATTTTTGTTAAATAATTGAAATTAATATTGATTAAGCGTCAATTGGCTATTAGAGTTGGCAATTAGCATATTGAAGAGCACATGTCAATTATAAAAATTATCCTAAAATAAAACTAAGAATTTCTAACAAGACTACATTAGTTATTACAAGAAGGTTTATGTGTGAACATGTCAAAAATGAAAATATAGATTTTGGCTAAGCATGCAAAAGTGATTGACTCTTGTCTTATATTCCCGTCCTTTGAGTCCTTCCATTCTTGACTTAGGTTTTTTCTAGGAAAGCTCAAATAGTATAACAAACACGGTAGCCATGACCAACTCTGATAAACTTTCAGTATTTGGCAAAAATGTAGTATTATTAGGAATCATACGATACTACTTCAAATCGAAGTAGCTCCATAACTGTTACATTTAGGTATGGGGAATGCTTGATAAAAGTGGAAGTATTTTGTAAGAACTTTCTGAGGATGCTATAACACACAGGGTGTTCCGTTTAAAATGACAAAGAAAATTATGGTCGCTAGTTTTGGTTTACCCCGTATACAAAATCAAAAATAGCAGAAAATTGATAATTTCAGACAAAACTAGATAACCACAAAATTATTCTAGCACTCTGGTGGAAAATCGTCACACCTGGCAAATCTGAACGCATGTTCTAAAGAACGGGAGTGGAAGGTAGGGGATACTGTATTCTCTCTTCAACCTGCTAAAGTCTATCGGCTATCTGCTTCCAATGCCAATAGTGTCATACGGTCCTTGGTACAAGTACACCATATGGAAGACGTTAGCTACAGTTTTCATCATCATAGTCACAATGTCTTAACAAACATGTTGTGAACTCGCAAAATGCATTAAGTCGGAGCTAGAGAATTGCCGACACGAATATTGTCAATAGTTTTGAGAACTGTAGCTCGCCATCGTTCGCGATTTACTGTCAGTTCAGTGGCGCTCTTGATACTCATATCCAGCAACTGTTTCGTCGTACCTACCCAGCGTGTAGGGGAACGGCTACGGCGCCGCCCACTCGGGGCGTGCCCCTGAACTACAAGTTTCTCCATATTATCGCTTCTGTGAATATGTCCGAAGAATGTAAGCATTCTCGTCGACACAATGGAGGATAGTCTCTTTGGATTACCGAGCTCATCCGATATGGAAACATTAGTTCGATGGGCGCTATAAGGAACTCTCAGCATTCTCCTCCACGTCCACATTTCAAAAGCAGCTATGCGAGCTCGATCTGCCTTTTTAACAGCCCAAGTTTAAAAAATATGGAGAACACAAGAGACTGAACTAGCGACATTTTGGTAGCTTTAGTGATGTTATGGTCACGCCATATTTTAATGAGCTTTGTCATGGCCACACGTACCTGTTGAATGCGCCGTCGAATCTCATTTTCACAGCTACCCGAATTGTCGATCAAAGAACCGAGGTCCACAAAACTTTGAACTACTTCACAACGGCCTATTGACTATTCCTCGATGATTATCATGCTTTCTATCTACGATCATAACCTTGGTCTTATTGTAGTTAATACCAAGACCATACGCTGCACTGTGTTGTTCTATGGTGTTTAACAGAGCTACTAGTTCTTCCTGAGAAGCAGCAATAAGGGTTGCATCGTCAGCAAATCTTGAGTTCAGCTACTATTTTAGTCACAAAGATATTACATATAGAATATGCTTTCGTGACACTAATGCATAATAAAACAGTATTCCCAAAACTGTCGCAGTAGCACTCACTGTCTCTATTACCCCATAAAAGAAAGAAAAAAAAAACACTCCAAACAGTGATTTAAAATTCACGAGGCGCCGTGGAAAGTGAAGTCGGATCGAACAACAAAACCCGCCATTGATCAGAAAAATCGCCGAAAAAAGCAACAGGAACCGGAAACGACGTGAAAACGCGGTGATCTGTGCCAATTTATGGCACGTTTTTCAACCCTTGTGCCTCCACGTACAAGGGTGAGGAGCATCCCTTGTATAGAATAAAAATAAAACAAAAGGGCTGTGAAATCGATTAACCCAGGACCCAGGATGAAATTTTGATCGGGAGTTATTCAGAGGGAAACAGGTGTCACGAAAAGGAAGTGCATGAAAATGTTTACTGGGGGCGACTAATTGATGACCCGGTTTTAATACGCCACCACCAGCCACTTTCTCACCGGCATGAGGTTGGTGACCGTTGATTTTCTATGGTTTCCAATGGAGTCTGAGGTACTATGGAGAACCAAAAAACAAAACCTTGACTCCAAAACCGTCATGCAAGATCCTTTGAAATGCAGTCATTCCAATCCCTAGAGTACTCCAAATAATGTTTTCCATACCCGTAAGTAGATGTGCATTAGCTTCTTTTTTGTTCGCGAAATTTTACGCCACTGTAAGGGACTCCGGAAATTTCTTGCAAGGGAGGGGTTCGAAACTGACGTTACGCCACTGCTTGAGCAAAGCGAAAATAATACGCGGACAAAAAAAAGGAATGAAGCAGACTGAAATTTAATCATTAAAAAAAATGGAGATTTCGGGATTTCGTATTATTTATTCCGGGATTTTCTGGACCAAAAAACCTCCGTTTTCCCGGCATCTCTAAAATCTCTTAAATCTCTGAAATCTCCGAAATCTCTGAAAATTTGGAAATCTCTGAAATCTCTGAAATCTCTGAAATCTCTGAAATCTCTGAAATCTCTGAAATCTCTGAAATCTCTGAAATCTCTGAAATCTCTGAAATCTCTGAAATCTCTGAAATCTCTGAAATCTCTGAAATCTCTGAAATCTCTGAAATCTCTGAAATCTCTGAAATCTCTGAAATCTCTGAAATCTCTGAAATCTCTGAAATCTCTGAAATCTCTGAAATCTCTGAAATCTCTGAAATCTCTGAAATCTCTGAAATCTCTGAAATCTCTGAAATCTCTGAAATCTCTGAAATCTCTGAAATCTCTGAAATCTCTGAAATCTCTGAAATCTCTGAAATCTCTGAAATCTCTGAAATCTCTGAAATCTCTGAAATCTCTGAAATCTCTGAAATCTCTGAAATCTCTGAAATCTCTGAAATCTCTGAAATCTCTGAAATCTCTGAAATCTCTGAAATCTCTGAAATCTCTGAAATCTCTGAAATCTCTGAAATCTCTGAAATCTCTGAAATCTCTGAAATCTCTGAAATCTCTGAAATCTCTGAAATCTCTGAAATCTCTGAAATCTCTGAAATCTCTGAAATCTCTGAAATCTCTGAAATCTCTGAAATCTCTGAAATCTCTGAAATCTCTGAAATCTCTGAAATCTCTGAAATCTCTGAAATCTCTGAAATCTCTGAAATCTCTGAAATCTCTGAAATCTCTGAAATCTCTGAAATCTCTGAAATCTCTGATCTGAAATCTCTGAAATCTCTGAAATCTCTGAAATCTCTGAAATCTCTGAAATCTCTGAAATCTCTGAAATCTCTGAAATCTCTGAAATCTCTGAAATCTCTGAAATCTCTGAAATCTCTGAAATCTCTGAAATCTCTGAAATCTCTGAAATCTCTGAAATCTCTGAAATCTCTGAAATCTCTGAAATCTCTGAAATCTCTGAAATCTCTGAAATCTCTGAAATCTCTGAAATCTCTGAAATCTCTGAAATCTCTGAAATCTCTGAAATCTCATAAATCTCTGAAATCTCTGAAATCTCATAAATCTCTGAAATCTCTGAAATCTCTGAAATCTCTGAAATCTCTGAAATCTCTGAAATCTCTGAAATCTCTGAAATCTCTGAAATCTCTGAAATCTCTGAAATCTCTGAAATCTCTGAAATCTATGAAATCTCTGAAATCTCTTAAATCTCTGAACTATCTGAAATCTCTGAACTATCTGAAATCTCTGATATCTCGGAACTCTCTGGAGTCTCTGAAATCTCTGAAATCTCTGAAATCTCTGAAATCTCCGAAATCTCCAGAATCTCCGAAATCGTCTAAATCTGCGAAATCTCCAGAATCTCCGAAATCGTCTAAATCTGCGAAATCTACAAAACCTCGGAAATCTCTGAAATCTCTAAGATCTTTCAGATTTGAATAATCTGGAATCCACTTCAAATTTACGTATTTGGCCAGCCTTGTTAGCACTTTTGTGGCTGTCAAATGTCTTGTATCTTGTATAGCAAAAGTAACTAATCCCTGTTTTATTTTATACAGTTTAATTCAAAAACTCTATCTCTCTATATACATCTTAAACCAAATGTACAGTACCATATATCCTTGTGTCATAACTGTATACAAGCTTTTGTATAAATATTTAGTGACCTTTAATTCATGAACTTTCCAAATATGTCGTTTTCAGGACAAACACCATACACAACACCTCCATTCGCAGTATCAAAAACCATATTTAGAGAAGCGTTTTGATAAATCCAGCCTACTGTCTAATCCAATCAGATGAAAATACGTTATTCCTGTCAGATGAAGCATTCTTTTGTTTACCACAATGGGAGTTATCTCCATCCATGGCACTTGCTATTAATACTTCTGATTCTTTTAGTTGCTCTATGATTACGAATGCGAATATATTTGCATATGTTCAGATAGAAACTACATATCCAACTGTAGCTATGTACCTAGCGCTTTATGATGCCTGGTAGCTCATAAATTAACATTGCTGTATTCTTACGATCAATATACTCGGAGACAATAGAAGTGTTATACACAGATGGAATCACCTTTTGAACGAATTTTTTTGGCAGTTAGAGATATTTATCTAAAATTGTTATCTGGCTTTTATCAGGTGGACAACTCGTTTTGTATATAGTTTAAGCTAATTACAAATTCGATCATTGCTTTGAGTTCCTCAGGTAACGAACATCAAGAATTTTCAGATGCTCCGATCTTAAAGTTCACCCCAAAGATCCAAAATTGTCATTTAATTTGGCTTTCTATCACGGCGAAAACTCGTTTCGTACATAGTTTAAGGGAGCTTATTACAAATCCTATCTTCAAGTTCACCCTAAAAATCTAAAATCGATGTCTGGCTTCCTGTCAGGACGAAAACTCGTGTCATGTATATTTAGAGGATGCTAATTACAAATACGGCCGTTGTTTCGAAATTCAGCCTCAAGTAACAAACATCAAAAATTTTCAGGTCCTGAGATCTTCAAGTTCACCCTAAAAATCGAAAATCGTTATCTGGCCTCCTATCAGGACTAAAATTCGTATCATGTATATCTTAAGGATCCTAATCACAAATCTGGCCGTTGTTTCGAGATTCATCCTCAAGTAACGAACACCAAAAATTTTCAGGTCCTGAGATCTTCAAGTTCACCCTAAAAATCTAAAATCGTTATCTGGCTTCCTGTCAGGATGAAAACTCGTGTCATGTATATTTTGAGGATGCTAATTACAAATCCGGCCGTTGTTTCGAGATTCAGCCTCAAGTAACGAACATCAAAAATTTTCAGATCCTGAGATCTTCAAGTTCACCCTAAAAATCTAAAATCGTTATCTGGCTTCCTGTCACGACTAAAACTCGTGTCATGTATATCTTGAGGATGCTAATTACAAATCCGGCCGTTGTTTCGAGATTCAGCCTCAAGTAACGAACATCAAAAATTTTCAGATCCTGAGATCTTCAAGTTCACCCTAAAAATCTAAAATCGTTATCTGGCTTCCTGTCAGGACGAAAACTCGTGTCATGTATATCTTGAGGATGCTAATTACAAATCCGGCCGTTGTTTCGAGATTCAGCCTCAAGTAACGAACATCAAAAATTTTCAGATCCTGAGATCTTCAAGTTCACCCTAAAAATCTAAAATCGTTATCTGGCTTCCTGTCACGACTAAAACTCGTGTCATGTATATCTTGAGGATGCTAATTACAAATCCGGCCGTTGTTTCGAGATTCAGCCTCAAGTAACGAATATCAAAAATTTTCAGGTCCTGAGATCTTCAAGTTCACCCTAAAAATATAAAATCGTTATCTGGCTTCCTGTCAGGACGAAAACTCGTGTCATGTATATCTTGAGGATGCTAATTACAAATCCGGCCGTTGTTTCGAGATTCAGCCTCAAGTAACGAACATCAAAAATTTTCAGGTCCTGAGATCTTCAAGTTCACCCTAAAAATCTAAAATCGTTATCTGGCTTCCTGTCAGGACGAAAACTCGTGTCATGTATATCTTGAGGATGCTAATTACAAATCCCGCCGTTGTTTCGAGATTCAGCCTCAAGTAACGAACATCAAAAATTTTCAGGTCCTGAGATCTTCAAGTTCACCCTAAAAATCTAAAATCGTTATCTGGCTTCCTGTCAGGACGAAAACTCGTGTCATGTATATCTTGAGGATGCTAATTACAAATCCGGCCGTTGTTTCGAGATTCAGCCTCAAGTAACGAACATCAAAAATTTTCAGGTCCTGAGATCTTCAAGTTCACCCTAAAAATCTAAAATCGTTATCTGGCTTCCTGTCAGGACGAAAACTCGTGTCATGTATATCTTGAGGATGCTAATTACAAATCCGGCCGTTGTTTCGAGATTCAGCCTCAAGTAACGAACATCAAAAATTTTCAGGTCCTGAGATCTTCAAGTTCACCCTAAAAATCTAAAATCGTTATCTGGCTTCCTGTCAGGACGAAAACTCGTGTCATGTATATCTTGAGGATGCTAATTACAAATCCGGCCGTTGTTTCGAGATTCAGCCTTAAGTAACGAACATCAAAAATTTTCAGGTCCTGAGATCTTCAAGTTCACCCTAAAAATCTAAAATCGTTATCTGGCTTCCTGTCAGGATGAAAACTCGTGTCATGTATATTTTGAGGATGCTAATTACAAATCCGGCCGTTGTTTCGAGATTCAGCCTCAAGTAACGAACATCAAAAATTTTCAGATCCTGAGATCTTCAAGTTCACCCTAAAAATCTAAAATCGTTATCTGGCTTCCTGTCAGGACGAAAACTCGTGTCATGTATATCTTGAGGATGCTAATTACAAATCCGGCCGTTGTTTCGAGATTCAGCCTCAAGTAACGAACATCAAAAATTTTCAGATCCTGAGATCTTCAAGTTCACCCTAAAAATCTAAAATCGTTATCTGGCTTCCTGTCACGACTAAAACTCGTGTCATGTATATCTTGAGGATGCTAATTACAAATCCGGCCGTTGTTTCGAGATTCAGCCTCAAGTAACGAACATCAAAAATTTTCAGGTCCTGAGATCTTCAAGTTCACCCTAAAAATATAAAATCGTTATCTGGCTTCCTGTCAGGACGAAAACTCGTGTCATGTATATCTTGAGGATGCTAATTACAAATCCGGCCGTTGTTTCGAGATTCAGCCTCAAGTAACGAACATCAAAAATTTTCAGGTCCTGAGATCTTCAAGTTCACCCTAAAAATCTAAAATCGTTATCTGGCTTCCTGTCAGGACGAAAACTCGTGTCATGTATATCTTGAGGATGCTAATTACAAATCCGGCCGTTGTTTCGAGATTCAGCCTCAAGTAACGAACATCAAAAATTTTCAGGTCCTGAGATCTTCAAGTTCACCCTAAAAATCTAAAATCGTTATCTGGCCTCCTATCAGGACTAAAACTCGTGTCATGTATATTTTGAGGATGCTAATTATAAATCCGGCCGTTGTTTCGAGATTCAGCCTCAAGTAACGAACATCAAAAATTTTCAGGTCCTGAGATCTTCAAGTTCACCCTAAAAATCTAAAATCGTTATCTGGCTTCCTGTCACGACTAAAACTCGTGTCATGTATATCTTGAGGATGCTAATTACAAATCCGGCCGTTGTTTCGAGATTCAGCCTCAAGTAACGAACATCAAAAATTTTCAGGTCCTGAGATCTTCAAGTTCACCCTAAAAATATAAAATCGTTATCTGGCTTCCTGTCAGGACGAAAACTCGTGTCATGTATATCTTGAGGATGCTAATTACAAATCCGGCCGTTGTTTCGAGATTCAGCCTCAAGTAACGAACATCAAACATTTTCAGGTCCTGAGATCTTCAAGTTCACCCTAAAAATCTAAAATCGTTATCTGGCTTCCAGTCAGGACGAAAACTCGTGTCATGTATATCTTGAGGATGCTAATTACAAATCCGGCCGTTGTTTCGAGATTCAGCCTCAAGTAACGAACATCAAAAATTTTCAGGTCCTGAGATCTTCAAGTTCACCCTAAAAATCTAAAATCGTTATCTGGCTTCCTGTCAGGACGAAAACTCGTGTCATGTATATCTTGAGGATGCTAATTACAAATCCGGCCGTTGTTTCGAGATTCAGCCTCAAGTAACGAACATCAAAAATTTTCAGGTCCTGAGATCTTCAAGTTCACCCTAAAAATCTAAAATCGTTATCTGGCCTCCTATCAGGACTAAAACTCGTGTCATGTATATTTTGAGGATGCTAATTATAAATCCGGCCGTTGTTTCGAGATTCAGCCTCAAGTAACGAACATCAAAAATTTTCAGGTCCTGAGATCTTCAAGTTCACCCTAAAAATCTAAAATCGTTATCTGGCTTCCTGTCAGGACGAAAACTCGTGTCATGTATATTTTGAGGATGCTAATTACGAATCCTGCCGTTGTTTCGAGATTCAGCCTCAAGTAACGAACATCAAAAGTGTTCAGGTCCTCATATCTTCAAGTTCATTTTAAAAATCTAAAATCGTTATCTGGCCTCCTATCAGGACTAAAACTCGTATCATGTATATTTTGAGGATGCTTATTACAAATCCGGCCATTGTTTCGAGATTCAGCCTCAAGTAACGAACATCAAAAATTTTCAGGTCCTGAGATCTTCAAGTTCACCCTAAAAATCTGGCTTTCTGCTAGGACGAAAACTCGTGTCATGTATATTTTGAGGATGCTAATTACAAATCGGGTTATTGTTTTGAGTTTTAGCTTCAGGTAACGAACATCAAAAATTTTCAGACCCTCAGATCATCAAGTTCATCCTAGATATATAAAATCGTTATCTGGCTTCCTACCTATCAGAACGGAAACTTGTGTCATCTATAGTTTGAGGGAGCTAATTACAAATCTGATCATTTTATCCTCATTTTAAGAGTTCTTGTAACAACAAATTTTGTCTCCCAGTTTTGATACATAATCGTAGGACTGTCCGTGAGACGCCTTTGGAAGAAAATTATAGTCATCCTCTAAAAACTTTTACACTCTTTATCTTGAATGCCAGACTCATTGGGACATATGTTTATATGAATTTTTCTACTAAAATTTGGGCCAGAAACATTAGATAATATCATTATTTAACACCCTGTATACGCAAGTATAATCAAACTGACAGTAAAATAATCATAAATTAAATATACACTAAAAATCTCAGATCAGCTTCATTGATCAAAAACATTTTTAAATTACTTTTAAAAACATTTATACTTTTCATATTTTCGTATATCATTTTTCTAGATGTAACACTTCTAATGTTATTGAGTATATCTGTAATGTTAAGCACCGTAGAAATGCATGCAAAATTCAATAAAGCATTTGCTTTGTTTTGCAAATATAATTTTCACGCTTTACTGGAATATTTATGGGTTTTTGTTCTTCCATTGGAAAGATCAATAGAAATATAATATTTATTGAGTACTCTTGGGTATGCAATGGGATGCATTAACGCAATCTTAGTAAGTTATGCCTGACTGTAAACATCCAGTTGGATGTGAAATATTTGGAGTAAGATAAACTTGCATTATTTACAGGGTGACCAGTTTAGAGGATTAGAATAAGCAAAAATGCTTTTAGAAGTAGACACACTGCATATCATCGTCGCCAACGGTTAAATTGGTGCCAAGAACACCGACAATGACATGCTGAGTGGCATCAGACGGCCTTCTCCGACGAGCCCAGGTTTTGTCTGGGGGTACATCATGGACGCCAGCGCGTAAGACGACGACGGGGTGAACGACGAGATCTCCAGTTTGCTGTTGAGCGCCATGTACACCGTCCTATTGGTTTGATCGTTTGGGGTGCCATTGCATTCAACAGCAAGTCACCTTTACTTGTGATTCGCGTCACAAAGACTGGGCAATAATAGGTGAATGAGGTGTTAGAACCAATAGGGTACTTGCAGAGGTCGTGAAATCGTCTCGGGAATATGCATAGCGTAAAGAAAACCATATCAAGAAGCAGTAGGAAACAAGAAACATGATTTTACTGACGGCCAAAAGAAGATATTTGCAAAGTAAAATAAGGATATATTCAAATTTTTCCACGTGACTTAAAATAAGGGCTGACGTCACAGGTATCTTATCGATATCGACAATCGATACTGCTACAGCGCAGGTCAGTGAGATTCAACTGCAAACTAGAGATGATCTGAATTCTTTAACAATGCGACTCAATTTATTGATACTTAAACATATTTGAAACAGGCAATTAACCCACTAGCATTTTCGTTGCAATACATTTTTATATCTGATAGGTATCACAGTTCATCCTGTTTGTGACCGAGATTCGCAACTAATCGAAGCCATCATATTATTTCGGCACATCCCATTATGAATGAATCCAAAGATAGAATCTAATTCAAGCCCATCCCTACAAAGTGAATCAGTAATCTAGCCTAACTTTTATTCTTTTGACTTTTGTACTTTTGTGTGTGACTGTGTTTTGTGGTTATAATGATCAGTGTCAAAATGTTAGGTTAGCACTGGCTATCGATATCGAATATCAATACTTTACATCCCATCACTATAGGATATCACTGACGTCAGAGGTTGTTTGTGCGGCATTTTCCGGCATTTGAAATAGTTTTTGGAATACCTCTCACAGCCGATTCCAAAAAACCAAACAAGTGATTTTGTCATGTTTACTAGGCCCTAAGGAACGCGTAAACGACATAATATTTTTTTCTGCAAGTACCCTATTGCCGTTCCATATGTTGGAGGCCCCGAAGGGGGTTTCTTTCAGCAAGATAATGCACATCCTCATATTGCAAGGGTATCGATGAGGTACCTACCTACAGGAAGCTGAGGAAGGGTACTCCCATGGCCTTCACGATCACCCGATTCATCGCCCATTGAAAAAGTATAGGATTGGATGGGTCGATACATAGGCGATTTACCCAATCCTTCGACCACGCTGGACGAATTGGAACATGCTGTGAGGGCAGCTTGGGGGGGCTGTACCCTGTACCTCTAGAGTCTATCAACAACCAGATTACGAGCATGCCGCGTAGGCTAGAGGAGTGCATTCGTCAACATGAAGACCCCACCTATTTTTAACCTGTTGTATTTTTTTATAAACTAATTATGGCAAATGGTTTCGTTTATGATTGTATTTAGTACTACCGCGTGCAAAAATTTGTGGATTCCATTTTTCAGACAGCATCATACAGGGTCTTAATTAAGTATGTTAACAAACTTTAACCATGAATAGTACCCCGAAAAATAGAAAAAAAAAATGTCATATGAACATGGGTCCGGAAATGCTTCCTACGGGAGCTACGCTCCTTTGCATGGGGCACCCTGAAGATGGTATTTCCCTCGATATTCTCGAAACCATTCATAACAAAATTACGAAATTAGGTACGATGGGTAAGCTTTTGACGCTGAATCTGATTCTAAATTCAGAATTTCATAATTTTAATCAGAGGCGTATCATACGGGAGGAGTTGAGGGTAAAAATAACCCCATTTTCAAAATGGTAATTTTTTGACCTTTTGATTTTAGAATATGGTATTTCAGAGATTTCTATGTAAAAATGGTCTCTTGGTACATCTCGATAGGGCTAACCGTTTTCGAGAAGAATGCAAATTATTGAATCGATGCAGGTTATTGTAAATAAATAAATGCCTTTTTCTCGAAAACGGTTAGCCCTATCGAGATGTACCAAGAGACTATTTTTACGTAGAAATCTCTGAAATCCCATATTCTAAAATCAAAAGGTCAAAAAATTACCATTTAGAAAATGGGGTTATTTTTACCCTTAACTCCTTCCGTATGGTACGCCTCTGATTGAAATTATGAAATTCTGAATTCAGAATCAGATCAGCGTCAAAAGCTTACCCATCGTACCTAATTTTGTAATTTTGTTATGAATGGTTTCGAGAATATCGAGAGAAAACCGTCTTCAGGGTGCCCCATGCGAAGGAGCGTAGCTCCCTTAGGAAGCATTTCCGGACCCATGTTCATATGACATTTTCTTTCTATTTTTCGGAGTACTATTCGTGGTTAAAGTTTGTTAGCATACTTAATCAACACCCTGTATAACCTTTAGGGGGGGTCCGGACCCCCTGGACCCCCCCTCTAAACACGTGCCTGTCAATCAACTTGACTGCCTTCTCGTCAAACGTCAACCCCAGGGGTGTGAAACTCAAATGAGGACCCTGTGTAGCGGCGTTAGCGCTAGCCACCTAGCACACCTAGCGGGGTTGCGTGAACTATTGATCAGCCAACTCTGTTTCAAACAGATTCCTAGATGCATCAATAGAAGTGGCCCAATTGTTACGCCTAACGTCATTTTGACAGCCATTGTCGTAACTGACATTGTCGTTGCTCGCTTTTGTCGATTGGCGTCTTTTTGCAATTTTGCACTACTTTTGAGATTTTTGTCTGCCTATTGTTGTCTATATGTATTTAGGAATGGGTTCTAAATATTTACGCCGTTGTCTTGCGCCAAATTGCAAGAATGTGGATGCGCGAAGGTAAGTGATTTGCCTGATTTATACCGCTCACCTCGTTTTTGTATTGTGAATTTTGATGCAAAATTTATACAAGATTGATCATTTCTACATGAAATATACATATATCATTTGAATGCATTACTAAACACTACTACTCATACTCATATAACTTGTATTACTGTTCACAATCACATACGCTGCCATAAAGGTGTGCAGCATTCCCTCTCATTGGCAAACCATTGCATTGAAGGTGAGGTCCGATGGTCTAAAAATACATTTTTTTATTTCAGACATTAAATCCCATCTGATCAGCGTATACAGAGACGCTAGTTAGAACGGATTGGCAACCCTAACCTACAAATATACAAACATCTTGCCTGCATCAATATGAATAGTTAAGGAATATTACCTCTTTACTTTTCAAATTATATGCCATCAAAGGATTGTAATTATCATGAAATAGTGATTCTAGTGAATAAATCATGCTTTACTTTTATATGAATTGTTTTTGTACCTTGTGTAGCTGATTTTATTTAAGCAATTGTCGTATTGAAATAAATTACAAAAGGGTTTGTTTTGCTTTACTACAGTAATGCATATCTAATATATTCCCATTCTTACATAATCAGTTGAATGTCCTATACAACGTGGTAGCTTGTCACAAAAATTTACTAATTAACTCATTAATTACCTGTTTTGAAAATTGCACTGATTAGAAAAGTTAAAACACTAATTAAAAAAAATGGAGTACGTGTCGTGAACAATATTAGTTTTATTTATTATTACGCCACTTATCAATTCCATTTTTTTAAATTAATGCTTTAATTTTTTTTAATCAGGTCCATTTTCAAAACAGGTAATGAATGCGTAAGGTAAATTGTTATGACAAGTTACCACGTTGTCTGGAGGCTGAATAAGCTTATATGGTATTTCAAAAAGCCCGCTCTTTTCGTAACCTACCCCATCTATCGTCGGTCACCTACACCAAACTTTTTAGATTGATCTAGGTCGTGAATATCTACAGTTTCCTGAAATCGATTCGTGAATGCATTGTAGTGACACACGCAACCCGTATAGATGGCGCGGATGTCAGTCAAAAATGCCATGCCAAATTTTCATACACAGAGTGTCCAGTCTTTCAGTGGATCTATTGTCAGTGGTCAACCCTGCCAATCTCACTCTACGTTCAAAACGTCGATGCATGCAAATCTCCCAGTGAAACAAAACGCACAAACAGGTGCGTAGCGCCTCAGGAAATGCCTGAAAGTATTGGAAATTATTGATTTAAGGCGGCGATAAATTATGCAAGAGGTAAACAGACAGACGACGGCAAATACTCTGCGTTAATTGATGCGGATTCCTGGCAAGGCCGCGACCGACGAGGTCGAACGTGCGTTCATTACAATTTTAATTAAAAAGACCACACAGCCGCACAAAGTGCAACACGCAATTGATCATACACCTCACTATAATTAGTGTCCAATATCGTAATGACTTATTTTCATTCTACCAGAAAACAACTTACTCTTATAATCCTTATCAAACGGCTTTTTTCTCAAAAGACTGGAAAACAGCTTGCATCCAGCCGGTGCCAAAAAAGGGATCCAAAACTGATCCGACCAACTACAGACCTATAGCTGTGCTTTCTGTAATGAGTAAAGTGATGGAGAAATGCGTCAACCAAGAGCTCATTAAATACCTAGAGCTCCATCACTTAATCAACTACAGACAACATGGATTCCGACACCAAAGATCAACTGGAGATCTCCTGGCTTATGTCACACATATAGGGAGCAAACTCATCCAGTCATTTGGCGAGGCTCACGTCGTTGCTCTCGATATTTCAAAGACATTCGATCAACCGTGGCATGCAGCTCTCCTAAACAAGCTCCCGTCTTATGGGCTCCCTGTTAGGCTTTGCGGTTGGCTCGCAGACTTTCTCTCAGGTAGGAAAATCTCTGTCGTGGTAGACGGCTTTTCCTCTTCTTTCCATAGCATCAATGCTGGGGTTCCGCATGGATCGGTACTGGCTCCGACATTGTTTCTACTTCACATTAATGATCTACTCTCTAGCACTACAAACCCAATCCACAGTTTTGCGGATGACAGTACGCTGCATGCAGACATCATGAGCAATAGACCGATCTCTGTGGTCGAGCTGGAACGCAGAAGACTGGCAGTGGCAGCATCACTTTCAAAGGATCTCGATACTATTGCCGCTTGGGGGCTTAAGAATATGGTTAAATTTAATGCCTCCAAGACCCAGTATTGTACGCTATCAAACAAGAAGTGCCCAAGCCAACACCAGGTTCTAATGAACAACCAGGCTCTGCCAAGGAGTCACTCATTCAAGCTGTTAGGAGTCAACATTACAGAAAATCTGATCTGGCACGAACACGTCGCGTCAATTGCAACAGCTGCTGATAAAAAGCTTAGGTACCTATTTAGAGCCAGAAAGTATTTCTCACCATATAACCTCCTCACGCTATATGTATAAAGCCCAGATAAGACCTGGCCTGGAGTACGGCTCTCATGTCTGGGGAGCTGCTACCCCTACTACCCTGTCTATACCAGATGCCGTCCAAAGAAGGGCATTCGACTAATTGGCGACCCGGCCTTAACGCGCTAGCTCCAGCCACTTTCTCACCGGTGTGTTGTTGGTGACCTCTCGTTCTTCTATCGATATTCAAACGGAATCTGCTCCACTGAGCTTTCCTCTATCGTTCTGCCGCTCACCGCTCCTATCAGATGCACTCGCGCGACCACTGCATCTCATACTAAGGCGGTCGTTCTTCATACATCAAGAACAGAGCGGTACCACCGCACATTTATTCCCAGGGTGTCCAAGGTTTGGAATGGACTACCAGGAGAAGTATTTATTCGGCCTGGGGATATTGGCCCATTCAAATCCCGCGTTAACAAACTTCCTCAAACATAACCCTTTCACAGCTGCCGCGGTACTCTGGTATTTAGGCTCTGCCTACGCTATTTATTCAGTTATATAAAAAAGGTGTAAAACTGAAAAAAGTTCGTTGCAACAGAGACCTAATTTAAAACTTAGAGTATGAATACTGAGGTGTTGTATTTTTTCGACTCTGCTATATGGTTTCACAAAGTGCAACACGCAATTGATCATTCACCATGAGGGCCAGCAGAGGGGTGCAGGGGGTGGGGGGGGCCGTGCCCCCCTGGAGCAGCGAAGATAAAAAACTTGTATAACCAAAAACCAAGTTTGTCTCCTTTGTCCCTGATTTGAGCACTCGATTTAAGTAAGTCGCCCCCCCCCCCCCCCCCTGTAAAATTTTCTGGCGGCGCCCTTGTCATACACCTCACTATAATTATACCTTATCCACCGAACAAACGGAGTAATCATGCACAATATATGTAAATTTTTACTGTATGTTCAAGGGTTATATGCACACCGTCTACAAAACTGCGTACTGAGAGCAGTGATGTTATTATAAACAGAAAAATTAAGTTCGATTTATCCGAGTAAAGCCCCAAAATATGGGTTTGAAATAATTTTTTACTCCTTTTCTTCAGTGGACAGACTATAGTGTCTAAAATCGTAATGACTTATTTTCATTCTACCAGAAAACAGCTTACCATGGCATGCGATATAATATCACACTTGATGAGATTCCTGCAGAGGTTAGAATAAATGCTACATCATCATCATAGTCACAATGTTTTAACAGACATGTTGTGAACTCGTGAAATGCATTAGGTCGGAGCTAGAGTATCGCGGAAACGAATATTATCAATAGTTTTGAGAACTGTAGCTCGCCATCGTTCGCGATTTACTGTCAGTTCAGTGGCGCTCTTGATGCTCATATCCAGCAACTGTTTCGTCGTATCCACCCAGCGTGTAGGGGGACGGCCACGGCGCCGATCACTCGAGGCATGACCCTGAACTACAAGTTTCTCCATATTAGCGCTTCTGTGTATATGTCCGAAAAAATGTAAGCATTCTCGTCGAGGCAATGGAGGATAGTTTTCTTTGGATTACCGGTCTCATCCAGTATGGAAACGTTAGTTCGATGGGCGGTACAAGGGACTCTCAGCATTCTCCTCCACGTCCACATTTCAAAAGCATCTATGCGAGCTCGATCTACCTTTTTAACAGTCCAGGTTTCCGAGGCATACAAAAATATGGAGATCACAAGAGACTGAACCAGCGAATGCTACATGGGACGTAAATAATAACGACATTTTTTTGATAAATGATAGTTTAAGAAAACTACGAATAAATAGAAAATATAAAGTAAAAGTAAAAAAAATGAATTTTGAAAAACCCAATCCTCCGACCACGCTGGACGAACTGGAACATGCTGTGAGGGCAGCTTGGGAAGCTGTAAGACCCACTTAGTTTTTTCTGTTTTTTTTTTACGAAAATATTACGCTTCAAACAAATCCTTATTTTATTTATTTTATGACTTTACAAAAGAAATAGGTTTTTGTATAAAATCAAAGATACTACAAGATTTCAAATAAAATAACGACTTATTTTGTGTAGAAAAAACTGTTAGGTGCTATTTGAATAAACAAAGTTGGAGGTGAGTTTACTTCCAAACATTAGACTTCGTTTGAACGTTTTTTTGTTACGAGAATATCATGGGTCAAGGAAATTCAGGATATCATAAAATTCTCACCTATCTGTGTGGAAAGCAAAAAAAATGAAATGTTAAAAATGGTGAATGCTCTTCTATTTTATTTTTAAACACATGGTGAAGGAGCTCAAAATATTGAAACAAGCTTATTGAATTATCGCGGCGCTTCTTAACAGGTCTGAATTTTTTGTGTTTAACCTGACGCTTTGAAGTGGATAAAGAATAAGGCCAAAGATTTGGTTACATAAATAGATGCATAAAGCAGCCCTTACTACCCCGTCTCTACCTGACACAGTCGGAGCAAATCGGTGACACAGCCTTAACGCGCCACCTCCAGCCACTTTCTTAGCGGCGTGCGGTCATTCACTTTTTCCAATATTCAAACGAACCCTGCTCTTATGTGTGTTTTCCTATTCAAAACCCGCTTGAACAACGATTTCAGGCTTTTTTTGAGAGGCTGCGTAGCTAAAAGATAAGAAAACTCCTTTTTTTCTGCAGGTGCAGCATATCGTATTTCCTTTAACGAAACTTTTCTCTTATTATGCCCCTTTTTACTGAACCGGTAAAATAAAGCTCGCCTGAAAGAGTACCGTAACGACATAAAAAGTATATTAATAATTAACTTTGCAGTTAAAGTTCATTAGTGAAGCCCTTTTCACGCGACCCTTTGTCGGCTTTTGTTATAGCCCATAAAAATTTAATTAAAAGGGCCTTTATGAAACTTTCAAGTAACTCTTTCATCAAAGACGGGATTTTTATCACTCTTACAGCAGTTACAGTAAAGTTTACGTAATATGATCAATAGCTGAATTGAAATGAGAAATCAATACTAAAAAAATTAAGTCAAGTTGATTGACTCAGTACTTCCCACACATAATACCATTTTATTATTTCCCATTGCATCAAGTTATAGTCTAAAATCCCCTTGCAACTAAATTATCGCCCATCCGCCAGCAAAAACAACATCTAACACAAAAACCCTCGTAAATAGTTTCTTGCGTCTCCCTTTTTGGGAACTAGGGCGCAACAGTTTTTTTTCTGCATGCTTGAACTGGACAATGCGAAACGATCAAGAGCCTCCAGCCCGTCTAAATCGAAGTTTGAGCTGATTTTATGTTTTTGGTTTTTTCATTATTGCTGCGCCGCCCCTGACACGGTTTTTCAAAATCAGAGTCGTTTTCCATTTTCGCAGCGGTAATAAATTCTGTGTCAAAATTTTATTAACATCAATTCAATAATTTTCGCTTTAAGCAATATACATAGAACGAAACAAAGCAAAACTCGTATGTATAGATCACAAAATTGGTTTCTGTAATGGCAAGCCAATGTTCGGATGGATGGATCTAAAAAAGTTTAATATGCCGTTAGATATTCTATTCTACAAGGTCAGTAGACGACTATTATGAATACAACAAATTTTTCAGTTTTACTACCCCCCACCCCCCAACCGCCCCGATTTCACCCCACCCAAAAAAAATTGAAAATGATCAGGGACCCGTAAAATGCCTAAAAACGAAGTTTGAGTTGTTTTCATATCTTTAGTTTTTTTATTATTGCTGCGCCGCCACTGACACTATTTTTCCAAAACATACGCGTTTTCCATCCTCGCTGCGGTAGTAATACTGTGTCAAAATTTCATTAAAATCAATTCAAATATTTTCGCGTTACGCAATATAGAACGATCTAAAACAATACTCGTATGTATACATCACAAATTCTAAGTCCCTTGATTTTTATAATAAGCAAGGCAATGTTCGGATGTACGTAAAAAGTGTATTATGCTGCTAGGTTTTTCATTCAAAGATCAATGGACAACCCATTATAAGTACAACAAATTCTTCAGTTTTACAACCCCCCACCCTCCAACCACCCCAAATTCACCCTTTACGCAAAAAAACTTATAAAATGATCAGAAACCCCTAGAACGCCTAAAAACTGTTTTTATATTTTTAGTTTTTTTATTATTGCCGCGCCGCCACTGACCAGATTTTTCCAAAACATACGCGTTTTCCATCCTCGCCTTGGGAGTAATACTATGTCAAAATTTCATTAAAATCAGTTGAACAATTTTCGCGTTACGCGATATCGAACGATCTAAAACAATACTCGTATGTATGCATCACAAATTTTAAGTCCCGTGGTTTCTATAAGCACACAACGTTCGGATGGAAAGCCTATTATTAATACTTCAGTTTTACAACCCCCACCCCCAACCACCCCAATTTCACCCCCACCCAAAAAAAAAGGTAGGAAATGATCTAGAACCACTAAAACATCTAAAAACGAAGTTTAAGTTGTTTTCATACTATTCCATTTAATTTACAGGCAGTCGAAGGGTGTATGATTTTTCATTGCGAGTTTGTTTACACACTTAATTTTTTTTTAATTGCTCTAAGATGTCATTCATTAAGGTCGTCTTAGCTACCACCTCCTGAAATACTGTGTATGTAGTTTGAAAAACAAGTGAGTTCTGTTCGAAACGGGAATACGTGTTTTATGTGTGTACACACAGAAAAATCTGTCGTTTTGTCACAGACTTACGCCTGGATTCAATGGGACGTTACGCTCAGCATTCCTCAAATACAGCGACGTTTTCTCCAATGGGAAGTGCATAGTTGATAGCGAATTATATCGTATTGACGATTCAACTACAAGATTCAACTACAAGATGTCAATGAATGATTCAATCGCAGCCTGTCGTTGAATCGAATCTGTGTTTGGTAATTGATTCTAAACTACTTTCTTTTCCTTTGACCAACAGATTTTATTGCGAGGACAGCTGACTGATTCGTTTGGACGTTTAATGGTGTGATTTTGTGTGAAGTTATAAGGATCATGATATAAGAATTAGACATAAGCCTGCACCAGTTGTTTCATTCTTACCTGAAATATAACTGTCTGACTAATCTAAATACCTACATTCAAATGTGGGTGTTAGCTCTTCTAAGCCCCAATTTCTCAGTAGGTCCTCCATTTAATATATAACTGGACACATTTAAATCACACAATTGCTGATGCAATACGCAAAACCACGAGATGATACAACACGGCTAACACCCAAACAACACAACGGAACAACTCCATCCATGTTGACGAAATCGCGGCGATAGTAGCACTGAAATCATCCCCCTGTTCTTAAGTCTTACCTTCATCGAATCAGGACATCAGTCTCGCCGAATACTGATTATAGTTCAGCGAACGACAAGGGCCATTGAAACAAAATTAATTTTTATCAGATGAATTATCACGAACTGCTGTTGCAGCAATAATTTTTGTACATTGAATAGATTGTATGCTTTGCTTAACTGAAACATAGGGCAAATTTCGAAAACAAAAGGATGTTTTGATTGCATTATATGTCAATACTGGTATTAGAAGGATTATACATATCGTTATAACGAATATAAAATTATTTTGAATCTATTGGCGTACCTCTGATTACTTCGAATATAAGGATTGAATTCTTTCAATGACATGGATTTAAAACAACTGTAAATATATTTAAAGTGATGGAAAAACATCCAAATACTAACAATTAATTGGAAACGCAACAGTATTTTCTTCTGTGTACTTAGGCCCCAAAAGTGGACTTTTATAGAACCAATAAATCTATTGAATGGAATTCAAAATTAAGCCCGCGTTCAGAATTTTGCTGCGTCTAAAGCAAATTTTTAAATTAAGCGCAACAGTAGATGGACTCAGCCGTATAATTACAAAGGTTTTATGAAACCAAATATAACTTAAATTCAATTTCCTGTGGGATAAAAAACCATCGTGCTATCATCCGCAGTCGAGTGAGCTTGAATAAATCAAGGAGGATATCAAAGTTGACTCCCTCCCTAAACGAACCCCGGAAGACCGGAAGCTAATAATAAGAAAATGCAGACGCACCACATCCAGCGTATTACGTACATACGGTACGGTTGACCTTAAATCATGGGATGTCAAGAACATGCACGCAGTTGCCAGGCAACCGGCTTATATGCTGCTCACGAGAGTAGGTGAGTGGCGCAGGGGTGAGGTGTCACAAAGGGAAAGACGAATCCATTTTAAATTACAACTTGAGGTATTCTTCTATAATTTATATTGTATAAACCGTATTTCGTAGAAAAGATTCTTCGGATTTTGGGATAAAAAATGCAGAGGTTTTTTACTCAAACAAAAAGCCGACGTTTCGGCGTTTATTTTACGCCTTCTTCAGGACTAAAACATCATATTATGAAGATGAACATATATAGGGTGTTAAATAAATATGTTAACAAACTTTAACCACGAATAGTACTCCGAAGAATAGAAAGAAAATGTCATATGAACATGGATCCGGAAATGCTTCCTAAGGGAGCTATGCTCCTTTGCATGGGGCACACTGAAGACGGTTTTCCCTCGATATTCTCGAAACCATTCATAACAAAATTACAAAATTAGGTACGATGGGTAAACTTTTGACGCTGAATCTGATTCTCAATTCAGAATTTCATAATTTTAATCAGAGGCGTATCATACGGGAGGAGTTAGGGTAAAAATAACCCCATTTTCTAAATGGTAATTTTTTGACATTTTGATTTTAGAATATGGTATTTTAGAGATTTTTACGTAAAAATGGTCTCTTGGTACATCTCGATAGGGCTAACCGTTTTCGAGAAAAATGCAAATTATTGAATACAATAGCTTGCATCGATTCAATAATTTGCATTTTTCTCGAAAACGGTTAGCCCTATCGAGATACAAGGAATTCTCAGCATTCTCCTCCACGTCCACATTTCAGAAGCATCTATGCGAGCTCGATCTGCCTTTTTAACAGTCCAAGTTTCCAAAGCATACAAAAATATGGAGAACACATGTCATCTCCACCCGTACCTGTTGAATGCGCCGTCGAATCTCATTTTCACAGCTACCTGCTTTCGATAATTTGAGGATGCTCATTACAAAGCCAATCATAGTTTTGAATTTCAGTCTCGTTTGATGAAATTTAAGAATTCTGATTTTTTTAATTTTCGCATTTGCCTAAAAAATCGAAAAATTTTTATTTGGCTTTCTGTTAAGCGGAAACCTCGTATTTGGCATAATTTGAAGGTGCTGATTACAAATCCGGTAGCGGTTTTGAGGTTTAGTCTCATTTGACGAAAATCAAAAGTTTCAGATTTTTCAAATTTTCAGGTTTACCTAAATAGTCGAAAAACTTTATTTGGCTTTCTATTGAGATGAAACTTCGTGTTTGGGGTAATTTGAGGGTGCAGATTACAAATCCGGCAGCAGTTTTGAGTTTCAGTCTCGTGTGACAAAACTAAAAAATTTCAGATCTATCACATCTTCACAATAATAGTAGTATTTTTCGTTAAATATTATTTTCAGCTTATTTTAAGAATTATTTTTCCCCTCTTTGTGCTATAAATGAAAAGAAAAAAGAAAAGAAATACATTTATATTTCCGAAGAAAAACTGTTTCAAATTTTTAGATATCCATCTAAAATCTAGAGACTACGCTCATGCCAAAATGCCACCAAAAGCAGAGAATACGCTGTCCTTACAGCTTCTCCTTCAGACATACATGTACTCGTATGTATGCATGTATACATCTATGTATATATGTATACGACGATATCATGCAGTCAGCAAAGAAGATGGAATAATACATAAATATATTTGTCCCTGGATATGACGTGACTGTGATGTCCCATTTTCTAAATGGTAATTTTTTGACATTTTGATTTTAGAATATGGTATTTTAGAGATTTTTACGTAAAAATGGTCTCTTGGTACATCTCGATAGGGCTAACCGTTTTCGAGAAAAATGCAAATTATTGAATACAATAGCTTGCATCGATTCAATAATTTGCATTTTTCTCGAAAACGGTTAGCCCTATCGAGATACAAGGAATTCTCAGCATTCTCCTCCACGTCCACATTTCAGAAGCATCTATGCGAGCTCGATCTGCCTTTTTAACAGTCCAAGTTTCCAAAGCATACAAAAATATGGAGAACACATGTCATCTCCACCCGTACCTGTTGAATGCGCCGTCGAATCTCATTTTCACAGCTACCTGAATTGTCGATCAAAGAACCGAGGTACACAAAACTTTGAACTACCTCACAACGGCCTATTGACTTTATTTCTCGATGATTGACATGCTCTCTATCTACGATAATAACCTTGGTCTTGTTGTAGTTAATACCAAGACCATATGCTGCACTGTGTTGTTCTAAAATGTTCAATAGAGCTACTAGTTCTTCCTGAGAAGCAGCAATAAGGGTTGTATCGTCAGCAAATCTTGAGTTAGATATTTTGCTTCCGCCAATAGTTATACCGCCATTCCAGTTGTCCAATACCTGTCTCATTACAAATTCAGAGTAAATATGTTACATAACATCGGAGATAATACGCATCCCTAACGAACTCCTTTTCTGGTTGCTGTTTGACCAGAAGGTTACCATCAATTCTTACACGAGCTGAGCTAATCTCATAGAGTTGCTGTATGAGAAATACGTGGTAAGGGACTCCCATGGAGATAAGAGTTTCCCACAGTTTAGGCTACTTTACATTATCAAGAATGCTCCACAAAGCAGATAAAAACTGGAAAATAATGCTCTCTGGCTTTTTCGATAATATGTCTTGAGTTTAACACACACACAGCGTGCGAGACAATAACTTTATTAAGAAATCGTTTTGGTGAGCAGATAATTTTGCGTTTTGAACCTATTAACTGGCCGCCTAGATCGTGATATCGCACCTTTGGACTTTTTCCTATGGGGAACTTACTTACTTATTGATCAGCCAGTTGCAATTCCGAAGCCAACATCACTCGCATAATTGGGCACATACCGGTCGCAATGCTGGAAAGAGTGATCCAAAATTGGAACCTACGAATGGACCAGCGTAACCACGGCCAGCATTTAAATAAAATTATTTTCAAAAAGTGAATGTTAAACATTGTTTTTTTAGTTATAGTAAAGATTTTGTCGGCAAACACAATTTTAAGTATTTTATGTATACTTGTGAGCAATAAACTATAAACAAAAATAATATTTATCTCTCTCCCTCTCTCCTCCCCCTAAGCAACGTCTATGCGTAGGTGTCATCGTCTCCCCCCCCCCCCCCCCCCAACGCGCGCACAGACGACACACAAAGGGCACTTCATGAGTTAGTTGCCTTCGTTCACAGCACGTTTTTTGCCCCCGCAAGTCACAAGAGCCAGGAGAGGTGTGCACACAATGGAAACGAAGGGGAACGGGAGGGGGATAGGCGATGTCGGTCTCCCAAAAAAATCCGGATTTGTTTTTGACATCATGGAAATTAGGGTGTTCGTTAACATAAACCCCTGGATTATTTGAGGATTGGGTAGAGAGAGGAGAGAGGGTTTACCTGTAATGTATAAGGAACAAAGAAATGTACCTATCTAATTTGAAGAGCTTCACGGACTTCTAAGGCGCTAATCATCATCATAGTCACAATGTCTTAACAGACATGTTGTGAACTCGTAAAATGCATTTACACATTTTACGAGTTTCTCTTGGGATACCTTTAAGATCTTTAATGCAGTAGTTTCCCATTTGCTTTCTGCATCCTCATGCCGTTGACCAGATGATATCTACCGGTTCATCCGCCTTTAGGAGCAATTTCTTACCCCAAGGACAAGAAGGTGTCCTGACTCTTCTCAACTCGTCCACACGAGGCTGTTGGTTGAGAAGAGGTTACTGCTTATACCGACAGTAGTTCGGTTCCTTTTAGTCGCCTTTTACTACACGCAGGATATAGGATGGGAGATATTCTAACCCGCCCCCACACGGGCGTAGGGAGTAGATAGAGGGTCTACCTGTAAAGTAAGGAACAAAAAAATTTACCTAATTTCAAAGTTATCGAGAGCTTCACGGACTTCTAAGGGCGCTAATGTTTATTCCTGGGTGCTTTCTCATTTTCTAATTAGTTAAATTGGAAGTTTTATACAGGGTATCCCATATGACGATTAAGATAAGCAATATATCGGAACTGAGCAATAGTAGAGAATTATAATTTTGGGGATGTAAATTAGAGCAAATGTTGTATCTTTTCTTATTTTTGTGTTATCCATGAGGTATCTATTCTTTGTCGCGTGACGTCCGATTCAAAATTGTCAAACGTCAAAAATTTCAGATTTTTCAAATTTTCAGGTTTTCCTAAAAAATCGAAAATATTTATTTGGCTTTTTACTAAGATGAAACCTCGTATTTTGGATAATTGGGAGGTGCTGATTGCAAATCCGGTCGCGGTTTTGAGTTTCAGTCTGGTTTGACGAAACCAAAAATTTCAGATTTTTCAAATTTTCAGGCATGCATGAAGAATCGAAAATCTTTTATTTGGCATTTTAATAAGATGAAACATCGTGCTTTCGATAATTTGAGGATGCTCATTACAAAGCCAATCATAGTTTTGAATTTCAGTCTCGTTTGATGAAATTTAAGAATTCTGATTTTTTTAATTTTCGCATTTGCCTAAAAAATCGAAAAATTTTTATTTGGCTTTCTGTTAAGCGGAAACCTCGTATTTGGCATAATTTGAAGGTGCTGATTACAAATCCGGTAGCGGTTTTGAGGTTTAGTCTCATTTGACGAAAATCAAAAGTTTCAGATTTTTCAAATTTTCAGGTTTACCTAAATAGTCGAAAAACTTTATTTGGCTTTCTATTGAGATGAAACTTCGTGTTTGGGGTAATTTGAGGGTGCAGATTACAAATCCGGCAGCAGTTTTGAGTTTCAGTCTCGTGTGACAAAACTAAAAAATTTCAGATCTATCACATCTTCACAATAATAGTAGTATTTTTCGTTAAATATTATTTTCAGCTTATTTTAAGAATTATTTTTCCCCTCTTTGTGCTATAAATGAAAAGAAAAAAGAAAAGAAATACATTTATATTTCCGAAGAAAAACTGTTTCAAATTTTTAGATATCCATCTAAAATCTAGAGACTACGCTCATGCCAAAATGCCACCAAAAGCAGAGAATACGCTGTCCTTACAGCTTCTCCTTCAGACATACATGTACTCGTATGTATGCATGTATACATCTATGTATATGTGTATACGACGATATCATGCAGTCTGGAAAGAAGATGGAATAATACATAAATATATTTGTCCCTGGATATGACGTGACTGTGATGTCCTGATAATGACATGGATTTTCGATGTTTCCTTTGTACGAAGCTTCTCAGGAAGGCTTTGTACTGTCCTTGTTTACATACATACATATACAAGGTAGTTCAAAATGTCTTAGACAAGGGAGAAGCTTTTTTTGTGGTCAATATTTTGCCTGACGAGAAACTACAAATTAACGAATTAAGGGTCTAGGGTATAGCGCGCGAAATTGAGAATCCAAGAAAAGACGTATTCCCGTGTTAGCGATGAGGCGTGGCCACCTGTTCCCTTTCTCCAGTGTGTGTGTCTAAGATGAGGACAGATAAGTCAAAAATGGTAAGGTCAAAAGGTCCCAAGGTAAGGTCCAAAGGTCACTATAAAAATGAATTTCGCATTACCAAGCTCCTGAAGTTACCTTTAAACTTACAGTAATGACTCAAGGAGCAAATTGAAGAAGAAAGCTTGCGCTTGTGCAACTATTTAGCCTTTTACTTCCCACACCGATAGGTGAGGGGAGTATTGTGATCGCGAAAATTTTCGATTTTGAGATAATACACTTTTTGGGCGTTTCATGATGCCTACATAACGAAAATCCACGTCACTCATTTCCGTCGGTCTGTCTGTCTATCTGTCTGTCTGTCGGTCTGTCTGTACGCGTTTTTCTATCCTCGTAATCTCAGTAACCGCTGCATGGATTGTGATGAAATTTGGGCAGCGATATGCTGGGGGGTCGTAGTAAGTAATGTTCTTATAATTTTGAAAATCGGTGCAGGGGCGGCGGAGTAATTAGCAAAAAACAAAAAAAATTAAATATTCCTCAAACTTCGTTTTTAGGCGTTTTAGAGGTTCCTGATCATTTTTTACTTTTTTGGGTGGGGGTGAAATTGGGGTGGGTGGGGGGTGGGGGGTTGTAAGATTGAAAAATTTGTTGCTTTCATAATAGAGGGTCCACTGACCCATGAAGGAAGATCTAGCAACATAAATAACTTTTACTTCCCACACCGATAGGTGAGGGGAGTATTGTGATCGCGAAAATTTTCGATTTTGAGATAATACACTTTTTGGGTGTTTCATGATGTCTACATAACGAAAATCCACGTCACTCATTTCCGTCGGTCTGTCTGTCTGTCGGTCTGTCTGTCGGTCTGTCTGTCTGTCGGTCTGTCTGTCTGTCGGTCTGTCTGTACGCGTTTTTCTGTCCTCGTAATCTCAGTAATCGCTGCATGGATTGTGATGAAATTTGGGCAGCGATATGCTGGGGGGTCGTAGTAGGTAATGTTCTTATAATTTTGAAAATCGGTGCAGGGGCGGCGGAGTAATTAGCAAAAAACAAAAAAAATTAAATATTCCTCAAACTTCATTTTTAGGCGTTTTAGAGGTTCCTGATCATTTTTTACTTTTTTTTTGGTGGGGGTGAAATTGGGGTGGTTGGGGGGTGGGGGGTTGTAAAATTGAAAAATTTGTTGCTTTCATAATAGACTGCCCACTGACCCATGAAGGAAGACCTAGCAACATAAATAACTTTTTTAGGTCCATCCGAACATTGCCTTGCCTATTACAGAAACCAAAGGACTTAGAATTTTTTCTGGTGTAAACATACGAGAGTATTGCTTTAGATCCTTCTATATTGTGTTACAAGGAAACTGTTGAATTGATGTTAATGAAATTTTGACACAGTATTACTACCGTGGCGAGGATGGAAAACGCGTATGGTTTTTATGAATCGTGCCAGTGGCGGCGCAGAAATAACAAAAAAAAGTAAAAATATAAAAACAGCTCAAACTTCGTTTTTAAGCGTTTTAGAGGTTCCTGATCATTTTCTGCGTTTTTTGGGTGGGGTGAAATTGGGGTGGTTAGGGGGTGGGGGGTTGAAAAACTGAGAAATTTCTTGTATTCATAATAGGGTGTAGGGTAGGGGCTGTGAAGGAAGACCTAGCGACATAAATCAACTTTTTAGGTCCATCCGAATATTGCCTAGCGTATTACGGAAACTAAGGGACTTAGAATTTTCTGTATACATACATACGAGTATTTATTGCTTTAGATCTTTTTGTATTTTGTAACGTGGACACTATTACATTGATTCTAATTAAATTTTGACACAGTATTATTACCGTGGTGAGGATGGAAAACGCGTATGTTTGTTAAATATCGTGTCAGTGACAGCGTATATAGCAATAATCAAAAAACTAAAAGTATGAAAACAACTCAAACTTCGTTTTTAGATGTTTTAGGCTGTCCATTGACCTCTGAAGGTAATACTTAGCGGCATAAGACAATTTTAGGGGAGGGAAGGCTGCCGATGATTTGGTTGCAGACTAAAGCTTCATGCTATGGGAAAATAATAAACTGATATCACAGTAATGTGTGGGAAGTACTGAGTCAATCAACATGAGTCCATTTTTTTAGGTCCATCCGAACTTTGCCTTGCCTATTACAGAAACCAAAGGACTTAGAATTTATTTTTCTGGTGTAAACATACGAGAGTATTGCTTTAGATCCTTCTATATTGTGTTACAAGGAAACTGTTGAATTGATGTTAATGAAATTTTGACACAGTATTACTGCCGTGGCGAGGATGGAAAACGCTTATGGTTTTTATAAATCGTGCCAGTGGCGGCGCAGAAATAATAAAAAAAAAGTAAAAATATAAAAACAGCTCAAACTTCGTTTTTAAGCGTTTTAGAGGTTCCTGATCATTTTCTGCGTTTTTTTTGGGTGGGGTGAAATTGGGGTGGTTAGGGGGTGGGGGGTTGAAAAACTGAGAAATTTCTTGTATTCATAATAGGCTGTCCACTAACCTGTGAGGGAAGACCTAGCGACATAAATCAATTTTTTAGGTCGATCCGAACATTGCCTAGCGTATTACGGAAACTAAGGGACTTGTAATTTTCTGTATACATACATACGAGTATTTATTGCTTTAGATCTTTTTGTATTTTGTAACGTGGACACTATTAAATTGATTCTAATTAAATTTTGATGCAGTATTATTACCGTGGTGAGGATGGAAAACGCGTATGTTTGTTAAATATCGTGCCAGTGGCAGCGTATATAGCAATAATAAAAAAACTAAAAGTATGAAAACAACTCAAACTTCGTTTTTAGATGTTTTAGGCTGTCCATTGACCTCTGAAGGAAATACTTAGTGGCATAAGACAATTTGAGGGGAGGGAAGGCTGCCGATGATTTGGGGGCAAGGGGATCTCAGACTAAAGCTTCATGGTATGGGAAAATAATAAACTGATATCACAGCAATGTGTGGGAAGTACTGAGTCAATCAACTTGACTCCATTTTTTTGATATCGTGTTTGGTTGTTAAATTACAGGCAATTATAGAGTGTATGATTTTGCATTCCGACTTTTTTTGCACATTAAAACAGTTTTTTGAGAAAATCGAAAATAGTTGTCATTCATTAAGGCCTTAACTATCGCTTTCTGAAATATTATATATGTAGTTTGAAAATAGAGTGACTTATGCGAGAAATTGTGAGTCCGTGTTTTACATGGCAAATACGTATGTATAAACAATCCAGGCCGCTTAAGATGATCAAAACTTAATTTAAAAACTGAAAAACATAGTGGTAGTGGACTTTTATAGTTTTCACCACGTTGATGTAATTTTAATAAAAACTTATTCTGGCACTACTTTTCTGAAATGCATGTTTTTCCCATCCCCAAACAGCTCTGTTTGCATATTATTTCTAGTTGAACAGTTAATACCGAGGAAAATCGATTAAGCTTTTACGGCATTTTTACAATTCATAAAACATAAACTGCATGAAATTAATGGTCACATAAAAGCTACCAAGGCACTTATTGTGACTATTTACGACAACTATCTATATATTCAATTAATCATTTCAGTAATGACCGTTTAATTTTTCCCGGTGCATACAGGTATACAGGGTGTAACTTTTAAGGATGTCCACACCTATATTACCGTGTAGATCATGCTGAGCTGATCATTTTTCAATAAGCAACATGGGTCCGGAAACGAACCGTTTCGGAGATAGCGCTACCGGAAGTAGTCCTTTCTGACGCCTGAAGTTAGGCAATTAATTCGATGCCTTGCGGCCAGTAGCGTGGCCGGCGCGGTCTCCGGATCTCAATCACCTGGATTTTTTCCTGTGGGGTCAACTGCAAGCACTTGTCTACCAAGGGGGTGTACCGCACACAGCAGAAGAGCTGATTGCACGCATCATTGCAGCAGCTGGAGACGTCAGGGAGCAGCCACAGGTAATCAATGCTGCCACTACATCGGTCATTCATCGAGCCAGATTGTGCAAGCAAGAAGGCGATGGCCACGTGGAGCCTCTCCACTGATTTTTGACTGATCTCGCTGTTTTTTGTTGTTGTTTTTTTGCAATGTTTTTTTTGTTTTGTTTGTTTGGTTTACTTTTGACATTTTGGCCATTACGATTAAATGTTGACAAGCCGAATCTGTCTTAGCAGCTGATCCGTAACCCCCTCTCTCCTCTGCCAATTACGAGGCGTTGAATGAATTGCCTAACTTCAAGCGTCAGCAAGGGTAACTTTCGGTAGCGTTATCTCCGTAACGGTTCGTTTTTGGACCCATGTTGCTTATCGAAAAATGATCAGCTCAGCGAGATCTACATGGTGGTATAGGTGTGGACATCCTTAAAAGTTACACCCTGTATTAAAACAAAAGCAGATATCGTTCGTAATAAGAGACTGCAACATAAATTGCCAAGCAATTATCTTTTTTTCTTGTAATACTTAACACTGAGTAAGTCAGGTACTTAAGGCCATTTTTCGCACAGATTATGTTTCCTCATTTGTAGCACTAAGTGGCTGCAGGCATTTTAATTGCTTGATAACCACCTTTGTTAATTTTTGTTAAACAAACGCTGTAATAACTGCCCCAAGCGTGTAGGCTTGTAATGTATAGAATGGTAATGAATTTATGTCTGTTGATTTTTTTAAGTATATTGTGTACTCCAGGGATATCAGGTCAGGCCTCTCTCAATTTTTAGTTTCAACACTACAGGGTGTTTCATAAGTTGGGACTTTTTTTCAAACAGCGGATAGTTTTCGCCAAAATGTTTTTTCCCAGTAACAAATAAACGAAATATTTAGAGAAAACAAGATACTGACCATTAAAGAAATTCTCAATTCTAAGTCCGTCCCTCGGCAATGGCTCACCATGTCATAATATCACAACAAACAAGGTTGCGCTAGCGGTGCCGATGCCGGTGAGAAAACACTAAAACAGGCAGTTCGTCATACGTCGCGTTGCTGTGGCACAGTGTACGAGAGTGCTTGACGCTAATAAGTGCTATGCTTTCAGCCTTCGCGGAACGCTGACGTTAAAAATAAAATGGAGTCAAGTTGATTGACCCAGTACTTCCCACACATAATAATGATACCATTTTACTATTTCCCATTGCATGAAGCTATAGTCTAAAATCCCCTTGCAACTGAATTATCGCCCATCCGCCCGCAAAAGCAACATCCAACACAAAAACCCTCGTAAATAGTTTCTTGCGTCTCCCTCCTTAGGAACTAGGGCACCACAGTTTTTTTCTACATGCTTGAACTGGACGATGCGAAACGATCAAAAGCCTCCAACCCGTCTAAAAACGAAGTTTGAGCTGATTTTATGTTTTTGGTTTTTTGATTATTGCTGCGCCGCCACTGACACGGTATTTCAAAAACAGAGTCGTTTTCCATTCTCGCAGCGGTAATAAATTCTGTGTCAAAATTTTATTAACATCAATTCAATAATTTTCGCTTTACGCAATATACATAGAACGAAATAAAGCAAAACTCCTATGTACAGATCACAAAATTGGTTTCTGTAATAGGCAAGCCAATGTTCGGATGGACCTAAAAAAGTGTAATATGCCGCTGAGTATTTCTTCTACAGGTCAATAGACGGACTATTATGACTACAACAAATTCCTCAGTTTTACTACCCCCACCCCCCAACCGCCCCGATTTCACCCCACCAAAAAGAAAATTGAAAATGATCCGTAAAACGCCTAAAAACAAAGTTTGAGCTGTTTTCATATTTTAAGTTTTTTTTTATTATTGCTGCCCCGCCACTGACACTATTTTTCCAAAACATACGCGTTTTCCATCCTCGCTGCGGTAGTAATACTGTGTGAAAATTTCATTAAAATCAATTCAATAATTTTCGCGTTACGCAATATAGAACGATCTAAGACAATACTCGTATGTATACATCACAAATTCTAAGTCCCGTGGTTTCTATAATAAGCATGCAACGTTCGGATGGATCTAAAAAAGCCGCTAGGTTTTTCATTCATTTAACAATGGACAGCCCATTACGAATACAACAAATTTTTCAGTATTACAACCCCCTACCCCCCCAACCACCCCAAATTCACCCCCACCCAAGAAAAAGTAGAAAATGATCAGGAACCCCTAAAACGCCTAAAAACGAAGTTTAAGAGGCATATCTGAAATTTTTTGTTTTTTGCTAATTACCCCGCCCCCCGTATAACGATTTTCAAAATTACCTACTACGACCCCACAGCATAACGCCGCCCAAATTTCATCACAATCCATGCAACGGTTACTGAAATTACAAGGCTAGAAAACATCGACAGACAGACAGACAGACCGACAGACAGACAGACAGACCGACGGAAATGAGTGACGTGGATTTTCGTTATGTAGACATCATAGAACCTCCAAAAAGGGTGTTATCTCAAAATCGAAAATTTTCGCGATCACCTATGGGTGTGGGAAGTAAAATTGCATTTCTATACTACATACGGCTCATTGAAAGCCCTGTATCACAAAAGAAAGTGGAGCTACCCCGTACAAAGTCGTGACCTGGGTTTAAAACTCGTAGAATCCGAGGTGAGAGTAAAACCGAAAACCTCATAGGAAAGCCAGCAGCAGTCGAAGCGTCTCGAATTTAATCTGCCAACTCTATTTTAGACGAGACCAAATTACCATTGGAAGTGCGTTAGAGGAAACCAAAGAAGGTAACAATAGACCATATCTGAAACTTAATATCTGACCGTATGGCATCCCCTATACGTGACTGTTGAGCTAAACTTCTTGCTAGAATGAAGCGGGGCGGTTTTGAGAGCGAGTCTCCTTACCGTCAGATATACTACTGGCAAGAGAAATCCGAACACTGAGAAAAAAATGGAGTCAAGCTGATTGACTCAGTACTTCCCACACATTACGGTGATACCAGTTTATTATTTTCCCATAGCATGAAGCTTTAGGCCCGGTTGTACAGTCTCAGTTCAAGCCACAGTTCTATTAAACTATGCTCAATGATGAACTTGGTTCAAAAATTCATTTCCGTTGTACGACCTATTTATAATCCCAGCTCTACAAAACCAGGTTCAAGAAAGAAGTAGTTAGGTTGGTAACATTAACGCATGCATAGTTGGTCTGTTCTGTCAAAAATTAGTTGTTTGAATGCTGTTTTGTTGGTTATGGGTTGATGGTAATTGTAATAAACAATAGTTTTTCAGGTAAAGATACGTATAAAACGGTTCAAAGTAAGTTTCCAGTCGCATAATACCTCAATGTGACAAGAACCATTTGTTCAGCAGTTACAGCACAGTTCCAGAAAAACAATAGGATTACAAAACACTTTTGATTTATTAAATGAACAAAAAAGTACTCACCATTCTGTTGGAGACTTTATTTGTGCTTTAACCTGGTTTATAACAAACCGCACACCTTGTTTAGAAAGTCGAAACCTTTGAAAGAATTCATCGTTATTCCACACCAAAAAATGATCAACTCTATCTCTGTATTTCTTTTGACGCATTCTTGCGTTTCTTTACATTTCTACTGCTTCAACGAAGTCTTCATCATCTGTTAGTTCCAAGAGATTTTCTCTGAGCTGCTGAGCCATTACGTACATTAATTTACAACAAATGATTTTGCAAAATTTTATCTAAACCAAATTTTTAAATTAGGTTACGACACATTAGGTCCTTAGAACTCGGTTTAAGCGCCCAAATTCGAGCGCTCAGCTGAACCTTAAAAATATAAATTAGTGAACCGAGCTTAGGGTTGAACTGACCTTGTACAACTGGACTTCCATATTTGAACTGAGTTCAACCTTGAACTGTGCTTGAACTGAGACTGTACAACCGGTCCTTAGTCTGAAATCCCCTTGCAACTAAATTATCGCCCATCCGCCCGCAAAAACAACATCCAACACAAAAAACCCTCGTAAATAGTTTCTTGCGTCTCCCTCCTTTGGAACTAGGACGTCACAGTTTTTTTCTGCGTGCTTCAACTGGACGATGCGAAACGATCATGTGTCTCCAACCCGTCTAAAAACGAAGTTTGGGCTGATTTTATGTTTCTGGTTTTTTGATTATTTCTGCGCTGCCACTGACACGGTTTTTCAAAAACAGAGTCGTTTTCCATTCTCGCCGCCGTAATAAATTCTATATCAAAATTTTATCAAAATCAAGTCAATAATTTTCGCTTTATGCAATACACATAGAACGAAATAAAGCAAAACGTATGTACAGATCACAAAATTGGTTTCTCTAATAGGCAAGCCAATGCTCGGATGGACTTCAAAAAATGTAATATGCCGCTAGGTATTTCTTCTACAGGTCAATGGGGCAGCCTATTATGAATACAACAAATTTTTCAGTTTTACAACGATTTCACCTCACCCAAAAAAAAATTGAAAATGATCAGGAAACCGTAAGTTTGAGCTGTATTCATATTTTTAGTTTTTTTATCATTGCTGCGCCGCCACTGACACTATTTTTCCAAAACATACGCGTTTTCCATCCTCGCTGCGGTAGTAATACTGTGTCAAAATTTCATTAAAATATAGAACGATCTAAAACAATACTCGTATGTATACATCACAAAATCCAAGTCCCGTGGTTTCTATAATAAAAAGTGAATCATGCCGCTAGGTTTTTCATTCACATATCAATGCCCATTACGAATACAACAAATTTTTCAGTACTATAACCACCCACCCCCCAACCACCCTAAATTCACCCCCACCTAAGAAAAAGTAGAAAATAATCAGGAACCCCTAAAATGCCTAAAAACGAAGTTTGAGGCATATTTGAAAGTTCTCGTTTTTTGCTAATTACTCCGGCCCCCGTATAACGATTTACAAAATTATAGGAACATTACCTATTACGACCCCACAGCACAACGCTGCCCAAATTTCATCACAATCCATGCAGCGGTTACTGAGATCACGAGGGTAGTAGAACGCGAACAGACAGACCGACAGACAGACCGACGGAAATGAGTGACGTGGATTTTCGTTACGTAGACATTATAAAACGCCCAAAAAATTTTCGCGATCACAATACTCCCCCCTTACCTATCGGTGTGGGAGGTAAAAAGGGATATTTGCATTGAAACTTTGTACGCAGCTTGGCAGTACCATCTCTAGTACACGTGTAACACTTTTTGTGCATTCAGAAGCTATTTACTTACATGGTACCTCTAAAAAGCTCGAGACGTGTAGAAACAAAGGATGGTTTTTTGTCGATTCAGAAACAATGATATCTGTTGCAAATGTGACGCCAGGTACACAATCCTATTGGTCTGATGGTTTGGGAAGCCACTGCATTCAACGGCAAGTCACCTTTACTTGTGATTCGTGGTATTTGACTGTGCAACGTTATGTGAATGAGGTGTTAGAACCAATTGCCGTTCCAGATGTCTGAGGCCTCGAAGAGGGTTTCTTCCAGCAAGATAATGCACGTCCTCATATTGCAAGGGTATCGATGAGGTTCCTACAGGAAGCTGAGGTCAGGTTACTCTCCTGGCCTCCACGGTCACCCGATTTATCGGCAATTGAAAAAGTATGGAATCGGATGAGTCGATACATAGGCAATGAACCAAAAGTATTACATGTGTACAGGGTGACCTAATAAGAATGGATGCCGGATATCTCGGTAACCGTTAATCGTATAACTTTAACTTTAACTTTAAAATTAGTATAACTAGCCGTTAGGGGGCGTAACTGTTACGGTCAATCGGAAACACGGCTTTTTCTCAAAAAATATGCAAATAAAGGTATATTATAAATTCTACCGTTATGTAGACTGAACAATTCTCGATTTTTTTTGTTAATCGTTTTTTGCTCTATCTTGTAAGATGTAGTGGTGGGGCGAATGTAATAAAGCTTTTTATTTAAATGGCCGTAACTTTGGTATAAGTTAACGGAATTAAACAAGCTAGGACTCGTTTGAAAGAGCTATTCCTACCTAATAATCTGTTATATAAAAATTGTCCAAGCTTATCTTGACTCAGTAGCTACAGGGCGGTATTTGACATCATAACAATTATTACGCATTATTACGAAAATTTTGAATGGTATGCTATATCTCTTTTAACATAAATGTATAGAGGACAGAATTCTTAAAAAGCCAGCAAAAAATTCAACTTCCTAGCTATTTTCAAACAGGAGATATCAGTAAAACAGGTATTCTGACAAGTGTGCTGTGAGTTTAAGAAACAATTGCCGCCCTATAGGGATATAGCCTTAACAGCAAAATAACGTGGTATAACTACAATTTTAATAGATGAAATTCATAAACCTAAATCACATACCTATTTTCAGTGTTGCTGTAGATGCCTAAATTGGCAGGTTTATCTTCGCTAGAATGGATGCATAAGTGCATCTAACACGATAGACGCCATCGAACACTGGCAACACTGACAATAGGTATGGTATGCGCATGAGAGTTACGTTTGTGTATCATTTGTTTGTTATCCTTGTTATTATTCCACCTTATTTTGCTTTATTTTGCTGTTAATTGGTCTTAATTTTTAAGATCTATTCATATTGATTTTTTCTTAGTATCCTTGCTTGTTGAGTTAATATAACAATTTGTGGTCAGCTCAAATTGACTTTTGATAATGACTAAACTAATAATCAATTTTATACTGTAATTTATTTTTGTTCGTTCCTTTTAGAAGTTCCACTATGATGGAAATTGTATACAGCACTTATTGGCGTTTACTACGCCACCTGGTGGTTGTTTCAGCAAGTCAAATTACGATTTTTAGTGTTTCTACTTGAGTATTATCTGTAAAATGATTACTAAGACGATTAGACGGAGGCTATATCTCCATAGGGCGGCAATTGTTTCTGAAACTCACAGCACACTTGTCAGAATATTTGTTTTACTGATATCTCCAGTTTGAAAATAGCTAGGAGGTTGAACCTTTCGCTAACTTTTTAAGAATTCTGTCCTCTATATACCTATGTTAAAAGATGTATAGCATACGATTTAAAATTTTCGTAATAATGTGTAATAATTGTTATTATGTCAAATATCGCCCTGTAGCTACTGAGTCAAGATAAGCTTGGACAATTTTTATATAACAGATTATTAGATAAGAACAGCTCTTTCAAACGAGACCTAGCTTGTTTAATTTCCTTAACTTATACCAAAGATATGGCCATTTAAACAATAAGCTTTATGGTATTTCCCCACCACAACATCTTACAAGATAGCGCAAAAAACGATTAAAAAAAAATCGACAATTGTTCAGTCTACATAACGGTAGAATTTATAATATACCTTTATTTGCATATTTTTGAGAAAAATCCGTTTTTCTGATTGACCGTAACAGTTACGCCCCCTAGCGGCTACTTGCGGAATTTGAAAATAATTTCCAACGATTTCTCTTAGCCGATTTACCGATAATATTTTTTGCTCGAAGTTATACGATTAACGGTTACCGAGATATTGCCGGCGTCCATTCTTACTAGGTCATCCTGTACTAGAGATGATACTGCCAAGCTGTGTACCATTTTCAATGCAGATATCCCTTTTTCTAGGTGCTCAGATTTCACTTGCGAGTAGTATAGAATCAGATTCTGATACCTGTTTAAATACAGATACCCGGACAATATTCGCTGCCGTACCGCTTTTGAGCGCCATTCCTCCATATGCACATTCCCGCGTTTATTTTATGGGGTTGAACCAAGTTAGGCCTTCGAGCCGCATACATATAAAATTTGAATATGATTTGTTTTCCCTGAAAACAAGCGGGACGTGAAATACGGTATCCCCACCGGTTTCCGATCCTCCTGGAATATACACGTGCTTCCCTTTCTCTATATCTTCCCGTATCATCCCGATTTAGAGCCGATGTTTATGGGGAATCGCAATCTGGTTAAGCAAAATATTGAGTTTGCGACCCTTTGGAACATCGTGAACATAATTTGTATATTGTACAGGTCAGAAATATAAGAGCAATTTACATTTTTTGTGCTCTTATCGAGTGTCGACACAACAAAGGACCCCTTAATCCTTCACAAGCCACCCGACCGGTCGAATGATCCTTCTCGCTTTCGGCTTTTTTTGCCGCGCTACTAACGACCATTAGTATAGTCAAAATTGTATATGTCTGTGTATATAAAGAGATGTTATTATACAATAAATAGATCAATTTATTTTGTTTTTATCGATTGCAAATTGGTATTTTCGATTATTTTGATCTCCTACGACTTTTTGAATTATTATAATATATATTTTGTATAGATAATTACGGTTTTATCATTACTCAGGTCTACATAATAACGTAACTGCACTATAGAAGTGTCGACACTGATTGAGACCTGAAAAAAATTTAAACAAGTCATATATGTATGTCTGACTTCTACAATATCTATATAGTTTTTGGACAACTGGAATGGCACTATAACTATTGGCGAAAGCAAAATATCCAACTTAAGATTTGCTGACGATACAACCCTTGTTGCTGCTTCTCAGGAAGAACTAGTAGCTTTATTAAACCTCTTAGAACAACACAATGCAGCGAATGGTCTTGGTATTAACTACAACAAGAGCAAGGTTATGATCGTACATAGAGAGCACGATAATAATCGAGCAATAAAGTCAGTAGGTCATTGTGAAGTAGTTCAAAGTTTTGTGTACCTCTGTTCTTTGATCGACAATTCGGGTAGCTGTGAAAATGAGATTAGACAGCGCATTCAACAGGCACGTGTGGCCATGACAAAGCTTACTAAAATATGGCGTGACCATAACATCACTAGAGCTACCAAAATGTTGCTGGTTCAGTCTCTTGTGTCCTCCATATTTTTGTATGCCTCGGAAACTTGGACTGTTAAAAAGGCAGATCGAGGTCACATAGATGCTTTTGAAATGTAGACGTGGAGGAGAATGCTGAGAGTTCCTTATGCTTACATTTTTCGAACACATTCAGAGAAGCGATGATATGGAGAAACTTGTAGTTCAGGGACATGCCCCGAGTGGGCAGCGCCGTGGCCGTTCCCCTACACGCTGGGTGGATACGACGAAATAGTTGCTGGATATCAATATCAAAAGAGCCACTGAACTGACAGTAAATCGCGAACAATGGTGTGCTACAGTTCTAAAAACTATTGATAATATTCGTGTCGGCAATACTCTAGCTCCGACTTAATGCATTTTACGAATTCACAACATGTCTGTTGTGATTATGATGATGATATACTTTCTGCGGGGGTTGGGCTTGATTTTTATGAGGAAAAACGATAGAACCTAACCTTAGTTCTTCATAACCGACCCTTTGAAATATCGTGAACATAATTTGTATACCTGAATAGTATTTCCGGGGGTGGACTTGGTTCTTATGAGAAAAAACAATGGAACCTAATTTAGGTTCTTCAAACCAGCAACGATACTATCATACAAAAAAAGGTGGCATCAAATATGATTATATGAGCAAATTAAGTTAGAATTGAAACAGATTGAACTTACGATATAACAATAATAATAAACTATACTGGGACGTTGAAATATATACAGACAAGACTATCCCTGCCAATAGACCAGATATAGTTTTCCAGTCAAAGGTCGACAAAATTACCTATTTGATAGATATTGCCATTCCCAACGATGCAAATATCCAAAACACCTACGCTGGGAAGATATCTAAATACACAGATCTTGCCATGGAAATAAAACGACTTTAGAAACAAAACGAAGTCCCTATTGTCTCCCTCATTATATCGGTATCAGTCCTCACACCAAATACGTTTACAGAACGCTTTCAACAGCTTGGCCTGGACGAAAAGTTACACAAAGTATTCCAGAAGTCTGTAATCCTGAAGACCTGTAATATTGTGCGGTCCTTCCTAAATTCCGATCAATAATATTCCGGGTGTTGACTTGGCACAGCCCGTCAACACTTGTTGCTACCGCAATTATGCGCGAGGAACTTAGAAGGTCAGAGAATAATAATAGACTTTATTCATTTTTAATTACAGTCGAACTTATTTTTTTCCGTTGAAAATATGTACATTAGTTACATACATAAAGATAGTATTAACTCAACTAAATCAACAACATGATACTTCAGTCAGTACACTAGATCTGACACTACAATATAATTGGAATAATCAAATATATATTATATTTTACATTTATCGTTTGAACCTTTTCTCGATACCACTTATCAAAACGACGTTATTTTTCCAAAATCTTCGTGAAGCAGAGTTTTCACCTTCTCCCCCACCCCTCGATCGGCAACCCCCCCCCCCCCCCCAGGTCGCAAACTTAGGTGTAGGTTCAGAGGACCAATGACTGGCTAATATCGGCAGTAGGTAGCAAGGTGTTCCTAAATGTCGTATTTTTTTTAAACCAAATGCTTCCGTTTGTGCAGCTGCAGATAAAGAAAGAAATGGGATAATATCATTCTTTTAAGGAAAAAATGTTACACGACTGTTTGATATAGTTTAGGCTGTCCCATTAAAAATTTTGATTCGGACGTCACGTGTCCAAAAACAAATACCTCATTGGGTGACGCGATAATAAGAAAAGGCACAACATTTGCTCTAATTTACATCCCCAAAATTATAATTTTCTACTACTGCCCAGTTCTAATATATTGCTTATATTACTCGTCGTGGGACCTTCTGTATATATTATATTTTATATTCATCGCTTGAACCTTTTTTCGATACCACTTATCAAAATAATTTTTCCAAAATCTTCGCAACCCCCGTGGTCGCAAACTTAGGTAGGGGTTCAGGGAACCAATGTCTACCATGCCACCAAATTTCATTTCTTCTCGACCTTTTGCTGTCAAATGCCTTTTACTTCCCACACCGATAGGTGAGGGGAGTATTGTAATCGCGAAAATGTTCGATTTTGAGATAACATGCTTTTTGGGCGTTTTGTGATGTCTACATAACGAAAATCCACGTCACTCATTTCCGTCGGTCTGTCTGTCGGTCTGCCTGTCTGTGCGCGTTTTTCTGGAAAATTTGTTGTATTCGTAATGGGCTGTCCATTGATATGCGAATGAAAAGCCTAGCGGCATGATACACTTTTTAGGTCCATCCGAACGTTGCATGCTTATTATAGAAACCACGGGACTTAGTATTTGTGATGTATACATACGAGTATTGCTTTAGATCGTTCTGTATTTTATAATGTGGAAACTACTGAATTGAGGTTAATGAAATTTCGGCACAGTATTACTACTTTGGCAACGATGTAAAACGTGTATGATTTTTAGAAATCCTCTCAGTGGCGGCGCAGCAATATTAAAAAAATTAAAAATATGAAAACAGCTCAAACTTCGTTTTTAGACGTTTTAGGGGTTCCTGATCATTTTTTTTTTTGGATGGGGGTGAACTTAGGGTGGTTGAGGGGTGGGGGGTTGTAAAACTGGAAAATTTGTTGTATTCGTAATGGGCTGTACATTGATATGCGAATGAAAAACCTAGTGGCATGATACACTTTTTAAGTCCATCCGAACGTTGCATGCTTATTATAGAATCCACGGGACTTAGAATTTGTGATGTATACATACGAGTATTGTTTTAGATCGTTCTAGATTGCGTAACGCAAAAATTGTTCAATTGATTTTTAATGCATATTTCCTGAAGAGGGAGACGGAAGAAACTATTTACGAGGGTTGTTGTGTTGGATGTTTTTTTGCGGGTGGGTGGGCGATGATTTAGTTGCAAGGGGATTTCAGATTATAGCTTCGTGCAATGGAAAATAATAAAATGGTATCATCGTTATGTGTGGGAAGTACTGAGTCAATCAAAATGACTCCATTTTTTTACGACGTAGCGATTGTTTTAATTATATAGAACGCTCCCATAATGTCAAAATAGAATTAGAGATTAGTTTAGAATTAACACTACTTTTCTTTGTGATCAAAGACCAAAGTCTATTCACTTATAAAAAGAAAAATCCAACTTTCACCGCAAACGTGAAACAAATCAAAACGTAGCCTAACCACCATAATAGATTTCAAATCTATACCGACTATCGAGTACACTGCGGTTTTGTCGTTATAGAAGCTTTTTACCGTTTGGACAAACCTGGAAGCTATTTGTAATGAACTATGCAACGATCGTTAATCTTTTCACCGATAAAAGTTATTAAAAATGATATATCAGTCTTCCTGGAATAGGCATCATTTGTTTCGCAGGCTTCAGTTGTTACAGCCGACAAAAAGTACAGGAAGCAGGCTTTCACTTACTACACCAGGAACTTTATGATAAAATTTGTTTTTCATTGGCAATCTTACCTATATTGATATAAAAGCAACCAAAATTTACATTTGATTGAAGTTTTGTTAATTAATCTAGGAATTTGTCCAAATACAGGAAGAATTCAAATTTGACCGTCTAACTCATAAGCTGACGCATTACTTGCTCAGTCACACTGCAAATTCACAGCTTTCTAAGTTTTATAATCGCTGCGATATTTCATTTTTTCTGATATCTACTGATATCCAAAATGGTGATTTGAAATCCCATATGTGATACATTGGATTTTGAACACGAACCGGATATTCTTTTGTCTGAAGTGGTACATGCCCTCAACAAGTTAAAAACCAAGAAAGCTACAGGCATTGATGTTATTTCTGCCGAAACGTTAAAATGCTTGGGTGACGACGGCATCTCTCTTTTACAAAAAAATTGTAAGAGTGTCTGGTCCTCCAGTGTTTGGTCAGATGAATGGTGCACATCAATTTTTGTTCCACTTCATAAAAAGTGATCTCCAACAAATCCAGACAATTATCGCCTACTTTCGTTAATCTCATATACAAGTAAGGTTCTACTGTATATTTTACAATCTCGTTTGGAGGGTTTTATTGGCTGGCAAATTTCTCAGGCGTAGGCAGGTTTCGTGAAAGGACGCGGTACGCGTGAACAGATCTTAAACTTAGGACAAATTACTGAAAAAGCCAGAGACCATTATTTTCCAGTTTTGATCTGCTTTGTGGACTATTCTAAGGCGTCTGATAACGTAAAGTGGCCTAAACTGTGGAGAATCCTCATCCCTATGGGAGTTCCTTATCACCTAGTGTTTCTCATACAGCAACTCTACGAGTCTAATTCGGCTCCTGTAAGAATTGATGGTAGACTGTCTAGTCAAACTGCAACCAGAAAAGGAGTTCATCAGGGATGTGTTTATCTCCGATGTTGTTTAACATTGACTCTGAATTTTTGATGAGACAGGTATTAGGCAACTGGAATGGTGGTGTAACTATTGGCGGAAGCAAAATATCCAACTTAAGATTTGCTGACCATACAACCCTTATTGCAGCTTCTCAGAAAGAACTAGTAGCTCTATTAAACATCTTAGAACAGCATAGTCCAGCGTATGGTCTTGGTATTAACTACAATAAGACCAAGGTTATGATCGTAGATAGAGAGCATGATAATCATCGAGAAATAAAGTCAATAGGCCGTTGTGAAGTACTTCAAAGTTGTGTGTACCTCGGTTCTTTGATCGACAATTCGGGAAGCTGTGAAAATGAGATTCGACGGCGCATTCAACAGGCACGTGTGGCCACGACAAAGCTTACTAAAATATGGCGTGACCATAACATCACTAAAGCTACAAAAATGTTGCTGGTTCAGTCTCTTGTGTTCTCCATATTTTTGTATGCCTCGGAAACTTGGACTGTTAAAAAGGCAGATCGAGCTCACATAGATGCTTTTGAAATGTGGACGTGGAGGAGAATGCTGAGAGTGCCTTATACCGCCCATATCGAACTAACGTTTCCATACTGGATGAGCTCGGTAATCCAAAGAGACTATTCTCCATTGTGTCGACGAGAATGTTTACATTCTTCGGACATATACACAGAAGCGATGATATGGAGAAACTTGTAGTTCAGGGTCATGCCCCGAATGGGCGGCGGAGTGGCCGTCCCCATACACGCTGGGTGGATACGACGAAACCGTTGCTGTATATGAGTATCAAGAGCGCCACTAAACTGACAGTAAATCGCGAGCGATGGCAAGCTACAGTTCTCAGAACTATTGATAATATTCGTGTCGGCAATACTCTAGCTCCGACTTAATGCATTTTACATGTTCACAACATGTCTATTAAGACAAGGTGACTATGATGATGATATGATACATAAAGCCAAGGAATAACCAAGGATTCAAAATACGGAATCGTATACAGGGGGTTCTATTTGAAACTGCAACTTTGATATGAATCACCCTGTATAAACGATAAAATATTTTAAGATTATAGTCTTCAAGGCTCTACATTATAACCAAGTGACAAATATCTGGAAATATGGTTTCGACCCATAATCTTCCATCCACGCAGAGTTGGCCCACCGTGTACGATCATCATAATCATAGTCACAATGTCAACAGACATGTTGTGAACTCGTAAAATGCATTAAGTCGGAGCTAGAGTATTGACGACACGAATATTATCAATAGTGTTGAGAACTGTAGCTCGCCATCATTCGCGATTTTACTGTCAGTTCAGTGGCGCTCTTAATACTCATATCTAGCAACTGTTTCGTTGACACAATGGAGGGTAGTCTCTTTGGATTACCGAGCTCATCCAGTATGGAAACGTTAGTTCGATAGTCGGTATAAGGAACTCTCAGCATTCTCCTCCATGCCTACATTTCAAAAGCATCTATGTGAGCTCGATCTGCCTTTTTAACAGTCCGAGGCATACCAAAATTTGGAGAACACAAGAGACTGAACCAGCGACATTTTTGTAGCTTAGCGATGTTATGGTCACGCCATATTTTAGTAAGCTTTACCCTGTACGATAGTAGCTAAAAATCTATAAGATCGCAAAATGTTATCGGTAGGAAACGCAATAAAAGAAAATTGCATCCAGGTATAATGGCGGTTGTTTTGTTTTCTTATAATTCGCCAACTGTGCCGAACGCCCGGAAACTTCTGGAATTCTTCTTGATATCGGAAAAATCCCCGGATCCAGTTTTTGCCGTGGAAACAGATAATAGTGACAAATTACGCCGGTGGGAGTCATATCAGAAATGTTGAAATATTGTGTAAGTTTTCAGGTAGCAGGGTCAATGTTGCCAACTGTAGCCTCAGCCTCAGAGTAACAACTGAACATAGAGGTAGTAAACAACTAATTCTAATAGGCCGACATCTTTTCTTACGTTGTTATATTGACCACCAGATACGGCAAACATTGGACTAGTATCACGAGGTTAAGAACAATGATTTAATTATTATGGCCGCTTAGTGCATACACAAATAAACGTTCTGCTGCATTTCGTTACTTTCTACATCATTTTGTTTTTTAGTAATTCCATTCTAAAGTTTAAAGAAAGGAATTCAAATTCAGCCAATCAGTGCCAACCGCGCGAATCATCAGCAGTGCATTGTTGCCAAGAACAGCTCCGACTCGCAAAACATTTACATTTCACATAAACATGTTATTTGCTATCCAAAGTGTTATAAATATTTTGAAACTCACTTCTTAGCTTTCACATTTCTCATCTCCGTATTGAAGAACTGCATATTATCCACATAAAAGTCGTTCACCATAGCCATATCAACTTTAGGCAGGTTATCTGAATCGGCTTTTGTGAATCCACTATCGATTTTACCCATACTTGTTGGTTATGTTATGATAAAATAACTTGAAACCTAGTAAAATGGAATAAAAGGATATCCTGTACAAATAAACGCAAACAAATAATAATAACTTTAAGATTGTTGAAAATGAAAATGACCGAATGACGATTGATTGACAGGATTGACGGATCAGGAACCTTAACTTAGCTTTCGGGAGGGCTGTTCCAAATTATGGTTCTATCACCGTCCTAGAACTGTTTTCATCATGCCCCGCCCATTTTACAGTTCTCAAAACAGTGATTGGTTGGTCCACCAGCGTACCAACCAATCATCGATTCTAGAATCACAAAATGGGTGGGGCATGATGAAAACAGTTCTAGGACGATGATAGAACCGTAATTTGGAACAGCCCTGGAATTTAGGATCACTCGACATTAAAACCACAAAACATATCAGACGGGAACAGAAGACAAGATAGATGAGCCAGCCCGCGTACAGCTCCGCGCGCCATCAGAATGCGGCAACACAGCACACATATCTGTCTTTTGATTGGCTGTTCGCCTATAGGGCAGTGACGTCACTGCCCTAGGAGAATTCAAATATTTTCCTCATTTTCACGGCTTTCCTGTGCCCAAAAAAATCAGAGAAAAAAATGAGATGCTTTTTATGACGTACTCTAGACGGTATTTTAATGTTTCAGGAATGTTACAGAAAAATCAATAGATATGTTGATCTCTACTGCGTTACTGCATGTTTTTACTTCCCACACCGATAGGTGAGGGGAGTATTGTGATCGCGAAAATTTTCGATTTTGAGATAATACGTTTTTTGGGCGTTTTATGATGTGTACATAACGAAAATCCACGTCACTCATTTCCGTCGGTCTGTCTGTCGGTCTGTCTGTCTGTCGGTCTGTCTGTCGGTCTGTCTGTCTGTCGGTCTGTCTGTCGGTCTGTCTGTCTGTCGGTCTGTCTGTCGGTCTGTCTGTCGGTCTGTCTGTCGGTCTGTCTGTCGGTCTGTCTGTCGGTCTGTCTGTCTCTCTGTCGCGTTTTTCTACCCTCGTAATCTCAGTAACTGCTGCATGGATTGTGATGAAATTTGGGCAGCGGTATGCTTTGGGGTCGTAGTAGGTAATGTTCCTATAATTTTGAAAATCGGTGCATCGGCGGCGGAGTAATTAGCAAAAAACAAAAAAAATTAAATATTGCTGAAACTTCGTTTTTAGGCGTTTTAGGGGTCCCTGATCATTTTCTACTTTTTTTTGGGTGGGGGGTGAAATTGGGGTGGTTGGGGGGTGGGGGGTTGTAAAATTGAAAAATCTTTTGCTTTCACAATAGACTGTCCACTGACCTGTGAAGGAAGACCTGGCGACATAAAAAACTTTTTTAGGTCTATCTGAACATTGCCTTTGCCTATTACAGAAAGCAAAGGACTTAGAATTTTTTTTTTTTTTGATGTAAACATACGAGAGTATTGCGTCAGATCGTTGTAACGAGGAAACTGTTGAATTGATTTTAATGAAATTTTGAAACGGCATTACTACCATGGCGAAGATGGAAAACGCGTATGGTTTTGATAAATCGTGCCAGTGGCGGCGCAGAAATAATAAAAAAACTAAAAATATAAAAATAGCTCAAACTTCGTTTTTAAGCGTTTTAGAGGTTCCCGATCACTTTCTGCGTTTTTTTTTTGGGTGGCGGTGAAATTGGGGTGGTTGGGGGGTTGGGGGTTGAAAAATTAAAAAAATTCTTGTTCTCATAATAGGCTGTCCACTAACCTGTGAAGGAAGGTCTAGCGACACAAATCACTTTTTTGTAAAACTGAGAAGTTTGTAGTATCGATAATAGGCTGTCCATTGACCTGTGAAGGAAAAACCTAGCGGCATAAGACAATTTTAGGGAGGGGGGGGCAATTATTTGGTTGCAAGGGATCTTAGACTAAAGCTTCATGCTATGGGAAAATAATAAACTGGTATCAGCGTAATGTGTGGGAAGTACTAAGTCAATCAGCTTGACTTCATTTTTTCATCATAAACGCAAATTCTGTCTTACATAAATTTTGAGGAGCTGGCAACGCCTATGTAATTTTCCTGCGATTTGTTTACGGTAAACTCCGACTGTCAAACGTTTGTTTTGTTTGTGTGTCTTTTATGCTTGGCCAGTAAAACCGAATTCGCTCTTTGTTTGTAACATGACACGTAGGGTGCCAAATTGTTAGCAAGAAGGGGGGAGACGGTAACTTGTCTCTTATGTTGGGTGTTGGGACATTTAAATGGAAATGCTGGGTTTTATCTCAAAGTATAATATCGTACCAAAAATATCACAAAGTATAGTCAAACACATAATATAGTCAAACCCGTGACTGTACTTTTCACACCTAGAAGTACCTAAAAGTTTAATAAACTACCAAGAATATCACACAACATAGTCACACCTGTAATTGTACTTGTCACACTTTGAAGTACCTGTGTTATCTTTACTCATGGGGGGCCCACCAGAATTAAGATTTACAACTATGAGTTATTTAAAGTTAAGAATAGTGGTACAACTTCATGTAGTATCTATCATAGTTCTAAATGGTACAAAATGTGGAATGTATGCTCATGCTATAATTGATACGGTGAAATAAAGCAAGAGTGATAGTTTGCTACTATATAAGGCCTAAGGTGCTCCAAAGGTGGATACACTCCTTAACAGGGTAGGTAAATGATATGATATTAAACTTAATTAAAAATGAACTAATAAAATTATCTCTTCTAGGGCCATCATGAAGACTACGTCCTGGAAGGCGTCTTAAAAGCTAAGCTCCCACCTGATACTCCGTAAATGCAGTACCACAAGTATACCAGCTCCAGGCGGTGAGGGTGTTGTAATGCCCATCTGGTACAAAGGGCTCGACATCCTAGTACAATACGCTAAGGGCTGTCTAAATATTCTTGACACTAGAGACGTAGGAAGAGCGATGAGCGTGCCAGATATAGGTGGATGGAAGATGATAAGACGGTAAGAAGATGATACGAAGTAAAGATACGGTGTAAAGATGTAAAGATGTAAAGATGTAAAGATGTAAAGAGGCCTGCAAAGAAACAAAACATAGGCCTTAGTACTTAAAAAGGGCACAAAGACTGCGCGGTCGGCCACGAAGCACGTGGACGTCCAGGTTACGTACCTTGATGGAGGGTGCCTCTCAAGTGAAGGTGAGTTGCCAATGCCCAGAATTCGTGATCCTGGATCCCTTCGCGGCTAGTGAACCCGAATCGGACAATTGGGAACCTGGTTGTGACGAACCTTTAAATCCGCTTCAGCGTGGTTTCCACAAGTTCGCCAGGTAACCTTTCACCTTGAAGAAAACTGGCCAAATGCGCGGTTCTCCCAGAAACTTCCAACGACGTCCAACGTCAGTCGTCACATCAAAAACGTCAAAGTGTCAACCACACTTCTGCTCAGATAAATTCTGTTCTTCCAGAATCAGAAATTTCTACCGACTTCCATCGTCAGTCGTCCCATCACAAACGTCAGAGTGTCAACCACACTTCTGTTCACACCTATTCTGTGCTGACCGTCAAGCGAATGTCAACCTCTAACCACACTTTTGATATGTAAACAAAACGCTGCGAATGTATAACTTTCGAACAAGATTGAGGTGTGATAACTCATCGGAATCAACTACAAAATGTACTAATCTCCCATATAATTTCAGGTACTACAGTGGCCATGGGGCACCAGTGGCTGAACAGGACCAAACCACCAAAATAGTTGAAAGTGTGATTTGTACCATAGCCCTAGGCACACTATGTCAGCTTCTGACCTGAATAAAGAGGAATACAGAACCTTTAGTACGCCCTTTATTCTGCTAGATATAGTAAGAAGTAGCCTCTGTCACACATAAGCTGAGGTAAATTAAGCATAAGATGAGTCAAGATAGGTAAACACAAGGTAAGATACTTTTGACCCGTAACATGTTGGTAACTGTAGTGAAGCTTTACGGACTTGCTGTGCTATATTCGAGTGTAGCTTAACAGTTTTTCGAGATGGGACAGTGCAGAGCAGTGTTTGTAACATGGACTGCATTCGAAGAATTTTCAGGTTAGTTGGCAATGTTTGGGGGCTGAAGTGTCAAAAGATGATGGCTTTGAGCACGTCATGCTGAAGTGGTTTGTTTACTACCTCAACGTTCTCAGCATCATCCTTTCAATACGCCATACTTGCTATATCTCTATTCTAAGACCTTCAGATTTTCAAGATCATCCTAAATATCTAGAATCTTTATCTGGCTTCCTATCAGGACGAAACCTCGCATCGTGTACAGTTTGAGGATGCCAATTTCACATCAAGTTGTTGTTTTGAGTTTCAGCCGCAGGTAAAGATCAAGAATTTTCAGACCCTCAGATATTCAAGTTCACCCTAAATATCCAAAATCGTTATCTGGCTTCCTATTAAGACGAAAACTCGTATGGTGTATAGTTTGAGGGTGCCAATTTCAAATCCGGCCGTTGTTTTGAGTTTCAGCTTCAGGTAACGAACATCAAACATTTTCAGATCCTCTCAGATCTTAAAGTCCACTCTAAAAATCTAAAATCGTTGTCTGGCCTCCTATCAGGACGAAAACTCGTATCGTGTACAGTTTGAGGATGCCAATTTCAAATCAGATCGTTGTTTTGAGTTTCAGCTTCAGGTAACGATATCAAACATTTTCAGATCCTCTCAGATCTTCAAGTTCACCCTAAAAATCTAAAATCGTTATCTGGCCTCCTATCAGGACGAAAACTCGGATAGTATACAGTCTGAGGATGCCAACTTCAAATCAGATCGTTCTTTTGAGTTTCAGCTGCAGGTAAAGAAGATCAAAAATTTTCAGAACCTCAGATCTTCAAGTACATCCAAAATATCCATAATCGTTATCTGGATTCCTATTAAGACGAAAACTCGTATGGTGTATAGTTTGAGGGTGTCAATTTCAAATCCGGCCGTGGTTTTGAGTTTCAGCTTCAGGTAACGATATCAAACATTTTCAGATCCTCTCAGATCTTCAAGTTCACACTAAAAATCTAAAATCGTTATCTGGCCTCCTATCAGGACGAAAACTCGTATCGTGTACAGTTTGAGGATGCCAATTTCAAATCAGGTCGTTGTTTTGAGTTTCAGCCGCAAGTAAAGAAAATCGAAAATTTTCAGACCCTCAGATCTTCAAGTTCACCCTAAAAATCTAAAATCGTTATCTGGTCTCCTATCAGGACGAAAACTCGTATCGTGTACAGTTTGAAGATGCTAATTTCAAATCAGATTGTTTTTATGAGTTTCAGCCGCAGGTAAAAAAGATCAAAAATTTTCAGATCCTCAGATCTTCAAGTTCACCCTAAAAATCTAAAAACGTTATCTGGCCTCCTATCAGGGCGAAAACTCGTATCGTGTACAGTTTGAGGATGCCAATTTCAAATTAGATCGTTGTTTTGAGTTTCAGCCGCAAGTAAAGAAGTTCATAAATTTTCAGATCCTCAGATCTTCAAGTACATCCAAAATATCCATAATCGTTATCTGGATTCCTATTAAGACGAAAACTCGTATGGTGTATAGTTTGAGGGTGTCAATTTCAAATCCGGCCGTGGTTTTGAGTTTCAGCTTCAGGTAACGATATCAAACATTTTCAGATCCTCTCAGATCTTCAAGTTCACCCTAAAAATCTAAAAACGTTATCTGGCCTCCTATCAAGACGAAAACTCGTATCGTATACAGTTTGAGGATGCCAATTTCAAATCAGATCGTTGTTTTCAGTTTCAGCTGCAGGTAAAGAAGATCAAAAATTTTCAGAACCTCAGATCTTCAAGTACACCCAAAATATCCAAAATCGTTATCTGGATTCCTATTAAGACGAAAACTCGTATGGTGTACAGTTTGAGGGTGCCAATTTCAAATCCGGCCGTTGTTTTGAGTTTCAGCTTCAGGTATCGATATCAACATTTTCAGATCGTCTCAGATCTTCAAGTTCACCCTAAAAATCTAAAATCGTTATCTGGCCTCCTATCAGGGCGAAAACTCGTATCGTGTACAGTTTGAGGATGCCAATTTCAAATTAGATCGTTGTTTTGAGTTTCAGCCGCAAGTAAAGAAGTTCATAAATTTTCAGATCCTCAGATCTTCAAGTTCACCCTAAATATCCAATATCTTTATCTGCCTTCCTATTAAAACTTATGGTGTATAGTTTGAGGGTGCCAATTTCAAATCCGGCCGTTGTTTTGAGTTTCAGCCGCATGTAAAGAAGATCAAAATTTTTCAGACCCTCAGATCTTTAAGTGGACCCTAAATATCTAGAATCTGCATCTAGCTTCTTATGAGGTCGAAAACTCGTATCATGTTTAGTTTGAGGTTGCCAATTCCAAATCCGGCCGTTGTTCTGAATTTCAACCTAAGATGAAGAAGATATAACATGTTCAGGCCCTTAGATTTTCAAGTTCACCCTAAATATCTAGAATCTGCATCTGGCTTCCTATCAGGCAGAAAACTCGTATGGTGTATAGTTTGAAGGTGCCAATTTCAAATCCAACCGTTGTTTTGATTTTCAATCTCAGGTAAAGAGGATAAAAAATGTCAGATCCTCAGATCTTCAAGTTGACCCTAAATAAATAGATAAATATCAAATACCTACCCAAGATCTGATTGAGACTTTCAAATGGACAAATGAATACTATATTTGTGAGAACATTTTTGAAAGCAGTGCAATTCGACGGATCAGAAGTCACTCTAAGGAGTTGCAGAAAGATAAAAACAGTAAACCACCCAGAACACCAGGCACGTATCCAGGATTTGGTTTTGGGGGATCCAGATTATGGGTGTCACTTGCTTGACCTTTCGGAGGGGTCCAGATTAGAGTTGCCACCTTAAATTTGGTCTCGTCCGGGGGGGGAGGGGTGCAAAAATTTGTTGATTCCATTTTTTAGACGGCATTATACATTATGAAAATTGTAGTGTAAAGTGAAAGATTTCCGTCCTGTTAATAATTATGACTTATATTTTTGACTCGCAATTAAAAATCTAAAGAAGTGATTTCATGACTTCTATGCAGGTCTAAAAACTCCAGACTCTCAGCTATCACAATCATTAAAAAAAATGAGTACTTAATGGGGCTACTTTGGCTCCAATCGACCTTCAACGACAAGAGGTGGAGATTTCTTAAAATTATCGATGGGATTTTAAATGAAACAATAACTTATTTTAGGGCGCTAGTCGCAGAATGATTGTCACTGCCGCAATAAAAAACATCCAGTGCGACCAGAATATCGATAGATGACCACCTGTGTCTCTTTGCTGAGATTTTTTTTACATGTACGACTCCTTTTTTGTAAGTGGGAAATTGTAAAATGAAACGAAATTATCAGATTTCTTCACTAAGTTTATTAAATTTCAAAAGAAATTTTCAAAATGTCTACCTTCTTGTTCGATGCATAATCTAAATCTTCTGAAAAAATTGTTTTTTAAATTAACAAAAGCTCTTCGATTGTTTTTTACTGCTTCTTCAGCCTGTGTTAGTTTGTTGCGTAATTCGCTGATGTTTCGACACCCTTTAGCATAAACTAGTTCTTTGTAGTAGTCCCAAACAAAAAACTCTATCGGATTTAAGTCAGGTGACCATGGCAGCCATTCAGTGGGTCCACCACGACCTATCCATTTGTTGTTGCATAGTCTCTTGCAGAAAACAGCATCCTTAAATTCAGTTGTCGTGCACTCAAGGTCCGTAGGAATAGCCAAGTAGTCAGACAACAGAAACAACACCAATCCAAACAAGAGTGTATCGTTTTAAAGCCGCAAAGACAGACAGACGACTGAATAAAGACAACGAAAGCAACCTATGCAATGACACATTTTGAAAACACATCACAACAATGTCACAGCTTTGTCTTTCTAACATCGTTTACTGCGTTAGCTCTTTCTGTTGTCGCTCAGGTAAAAACCTGTTTTGAAGAATGCGCTCCTTGTGTTTTTTTAGCAAAAAATAGGATCTTTTTTAATAAATATTTCATTTATGGAACGTTTTTAACGTTCATTGTTGCAGTACTGGCAACCATTCTGCTACTAGTGCGTTAACATAAGTTATTGATGAATTGAAAATCACATCGTTAATTTCAAGAAATCTTCGCCTCTTGTCTTTTAAGGTCGATTGGAGCGAAAGCAGCCCCATTAAGTACTACTTTTTTCAATGACTGTGATAGCTGAGAAGAAGTTTTTAGACCTGCTTAGAAATCATGAGATCACTTCTTTGGATTTTTAATTGCGAGGCGAAGATTTATGTTATAATTATCAGATCGTAAATTTTTCACTTTACGCTAAAATGTTTATGACTTTCATCAAAGTTAGGAAGCCGATTATTTTATGTATGTACAGTAAACTCTTGTAGATTAATTAGCAAAAAGGATAATTTGAAAAAGACTTTTAATTTTTCTTTTGGAACAATTTTGTATTGTCGAGGTAGAGAATTCTCTAAAATTCTGAAAAAAATTCATAACTCGGAAACTGCAAAAAATTGCATAACATATATGGGGGTGATTCAGATACTTCTAGGTGTGCTCTATCTCTGGACTTCCGGTTGACACTATTTTTTGGGACACACTGTATAACGTTTCGTCGGGGGGGTCCGGACGACCCCCTGGACCCCCCCCTCTAAATACATGCCTGCAGAACACCTTTTATCACTAGCAGCATTTCGTTTGGTGTATATTAACGTTTTGGTGGACTGGTCTATTTGGCAACGTCGCATCTTCCAGCTGGATGTCGCCATAGTTACCGCTACAGCGGTCTTGGCTGGCGCAAGGTGGATAAGAATAAGAGGGCATTGAAGTTCACAAGGGCGGAAACGTCAAGACGAAGACGAAAGAGACTTTCGACGGATGTTTCCAAGGCTTCCACGGCGGGCTGATTTTCAATGGAAGCACTCGCCGTGCCACAAAAAGGAAACCTTCGGAAGAGGATATTAGTGCGTTTCTTGACGAAATAAGGGGATGGAAAGGATATGGCGATATTTATTATATTGCTTTAGTTAGTCCAAAAGTTGATTATATAAGTATTAAAAAAATGAAGTCAAGTTGATTGACTCAGTACTTCCCACTCATTACTGTGATACCAGTTTATTATTTTCCCATAGAATGAAGCTTTAGTCTGCAACCAAATCATTGGCAGCCCTCCCCTTAAAATTATCTTATGCCTTATGTCTTTCCTTCACAGGTCAATGGACGGCCTATTATCAATACTACAGACTTTTCAGTTTTACAACCGCCCACCACCCAATCACCCCAATTTCGTCCCCACCCCAAAAAGGTAGAAAATGATCAGGAGCCCCTAAAACATCTATAAACGAAGTTTAAGCTGTTTTCATATTTTCAGTTTTTTTATATTGAAACGCTACTGACACGATTTCAAACAACCATACGCGTTTTGCATCCTCACACGGTAGTAATACTGTGTCAAAATTTCATTACAATCAATCTAATAGTTTCCACGTTACAAAATACAAAACGATCTAAAGCAATAAATACTCGTATGTATAAAGAAAATTCTAAGTCCCTTAGTTTCGGTAATAGGCTAGGCAATGTTCAGATGGACCTAAAAATGTGATTTATGTCGCTAGGTCTGAATACAAAAAAAAATTCAGTTTTTCAACCCCCCACCCCTGAACCACCCCAATTTCATCCCACCCAAAAAAAAACGCAGAAAATGATCAGAAACCTCTAAAAACGAAGTTTGAGCTGTTTTATATTTTTAGTTTTTTATTATTTCTGCGCCACCACTGGCACGATTTATGAAAATCATACGCATTTTCCATCCTCACCACGGTGGCAATACTGTGTCAAAATTCCATTAAAATCAATTCAACCGTTTCCCCATTACACAATATAGAACGATCTAAAGAAATACTCGTATGTTTACACCAGTCCTCAGGCAACAAACATCCAATATTCTCAAATCCTCAGATTTCAAAGTTCGCCCTAAAAATCTAAAATCATTATCTGGCTTCCTATGAGGACGAAAACTCGAGGCATGTATAGTGTGAGCGTGCTATAATTACAAATCCGGCCGTTGTTTTGAGTTGCAGCCTCAAGTAACGAACATCAAAAATTTTCAGATCCTCTCAAATCTTCAAGTTAACCCTAAAAATCTAAAATCGTTATCTGGCCTCCTATCAGGACTAAAACTCGTATCATGTATATTTTGAGGATTCTAATTACAAATCCGGCCGTTGTTTCGAGATTCAGCCTCAGGTAACGAACATCAAAAATTTTCAGATCCTCTCAAATCTTCAAGTTAACCCTAAAAATCTAAAATCGTTATCTGGCCTCCTATCAGGACTAAAACTCGTATCATGTATATTTTGAGGATGCTAATTACAAATCCGGCCGTTGTTTCGAGATTCAGCCTCAGGTAACGAACATCAAAAATTTTCAGATCCTCTCAAATCTTCAAGTTAACCCTAAAAATCTAAAATCGTTATCTGGCCTCCTATCAGGACTAAAACTCGTATCATGTATATTTTGAGGATGCTAATTACAAATCCGGCCGTTGTTTCGAGATTCAGCCTCAGGTAACGAACATCAAAAATTTTCAGATCCTCTCAGATCTCCAAGTTAACCCTAAAAATCTAAAATCGTTATCTGGCCTCCTATCAGGACTAAAACTCGTATCATGTATATTTTGAGGATGCTAATTACAAATCCGGCCGTTGAAAGAAAGAAAGGAAAGACCTAGCGGCATAAGACAATTTTTGGGGGGGGGGGGGTACTGGCGATGGTTTGGTTGCAAGGGGATCTCAAACTAAAGCTTCATGTTATGAGAAAACAATAAACTGGTATCACCGTAATGTGTGGGAAGTACTGAGTCAATCAACTTGACTTCATTTTTTACTAGTCTATCTTATCGTACGATCTTGGCACTGTAAGTCTGAAGACCGTCAAGAAGGGGGATCCTTTCCCTCTCTTTTTTTTTTTGTTCATGATGGCGCATTCTGGGCCGTTCTCGACCCAGGTAAATGGAATCCGGCTATTTGCCCGAGTTTTACGATAACTTTGATAACTCAATAAAGCCTTTTTTCATTATTACAGCAGACAGGAGCGGTGATGATGTGGTGAAATCAACGGATCTCCGCCCTCCACTTTGGGAGGTTCATCTATAAACATGAACCGTGATACTGCGCAAGTGAGAACAGTTTCATCACAGCATATTCATCTACCAGCAGTGTGACTCTATTGAGACTTATTGTCCGACTACTGATGACCTTGAGCAAGCTACTTCAGTGTTGCGGTTTTCGTGAAGTGCTACTTTTTTGTGGAACTAAAGATGCCGACAACAAAATTATCATGGCCCTCTTGGTTTTTGAAAGACAGGGTGAATTCGAAAAGTATCGATTTTGGGACCACCCTCGTATCTCGATTGTCTTTTGTCCTATTGAAAAGTTGGAAAAGCCCCTTATATGACTTTTTTCTGTAGAATCTAGTGGTGTAGTTTGATTTTTTCTCACTCTTACCATTTTTTAGTAATGAAGAAAATATATATTTTTTTTAAGTCAATTGGAAATAAATCAGCCTTCAGGCAGGTAGACGTTATTTCTAGCAGCTCGCTGATGTACAGCAGAAACTGTGTATAAATTTAACCAGATCCTTATACTTGCAATAAGACTCGCTGGTTTCAGCTTGACAGCCGCTTGACTCACAATCATGCTTACATCATCTTCATAGTCACAATGTCTTAACAGACATGTTGTGAACTCGTAAAATGCATTAAGTCGGAGCTAGAGTATTGCCGACACGAATATAATCAATAGTTTTGAGAACACTAGCTCGCCACCCTTCGCGATTTACTGTCAGATTAGTGGCGCTCTTGATACTCATATCCAGCAACTGTTTCGTCGTATCCACCCGACGTCTAAGGGTACGACCCACTCGAACTACAAGTTTCTCCATATTATAGCTTCTGTTAGTATGTCCGAAGAATGTAAGCATTCTCGTCGACACAATGGAGGATAGTCTCTGATTACCGAGCTCGTCCAGTATGGAAACGTTAGTTCGATGGACGGTATAAGGGATCTCAGCATTCTCCTCAATGTCCACATTTCAAAAGCATCTATGCGAGCTCGATCTGCCTTTTTCCAGTCCAAGTTTCCGAGGCATACAAAAATATGGAGAACACAAGAGACTGAACCAGCGACATCTTGGTAGCTTTAGTAATGTTATGGTCACGCCATATTTTAGTAAGCTTTATCATGACCACACGTGCCTGTTGAATACACCGCCGAATCTCATTTTCACAGCTACCCAAATAATTGTCGATCAAAGAACCGAGATACACAAAACTTTGAATTACTTCACAACGGCCTATTGACTTTATTTCTCGATGATTATCATGCTCTCTATCTACGATCATAACGTTGGTCTTGATGTTAATACCAAGACTATATGCTGCACTGTGTTGTTCTAAAATGTTTAATAGAGCTACTAGTTCTTCCTGAGAAGCGGCAATAATGGTTGCATCGCTAACAGATCTTAAGTTGGATATTTTGCTTCCGCCAATAGTTATACCGCCATTCCAGTTGTCCAATGCCTGTCTCATCACAAATTCAGAGTAAATGTCAAATAACATCGGAGATAATACACATCCCTGACGAGCCCATTTTCTGGTTGCTGTTTAACCAGACAGGTTATCATCAACTCTTACACGAGCCGAGCTAGACTCATAGAGTTGCTGTATGAGGAATACTAAGTGGTAAGAAGTATGCTTACATACTTCTTACAAATATACATGCTCATTGCGACTTTACCGTATTATAGGCTACCATAGCATAGTGTCAAAATAGTATTGTTAGTTTAAAGTTGGCAGTACTTTTCTTTGTTAGTACGTTTTTGTGAGGACGATGAAATAAACGGAATATATTTTTTTTTCTGGCATTTTAGTTTTAATGAAACATAGAACATCTCTTCCGCTTTGATTGAAAACCATCTCGACCGAGCTGTGTAGCGGTTACTCCATTCATAAAAACAAAGTGGCAAGTGTAAAAGGGGTGACACACGTACGAGCTTTAAGTACGCGGTTTTTAAGTTCGCGAACTTACTCGGCTTGACGCGGTGACACACGTGAAATCACTCATTTTGATAATTCTCCTGAATAAACAAAACTTTTAAGAAACGCCAAACACAACAAGCGTTGCTCATCGATGGCCTGCCGAAACAAAGTGGTGGCTCGCGGCTCGCAGTACGAGCCGAGACAAGCTACGAGCAAGATTTCAAATATGTCGGATCGCCGGCGGTTTGCGCGACGGTTTTAAAGTACGCGTACTTACGGTGACACACAGGCGAAAAAGGTCGTCGAGCCATAAGTACGCGTACTTGCTCGTACGTGTATCACCCCTTTAATGTGTCACCACTGGCCATGGCCGACTTTACTCACTAGGCCGGAGCATTGAAATATGGCAACACTGGACACGGGCCGAGCTTTTGTTTGTTGTGAGGTCATTAGTGTAATCTTCCAGAGTGAAAAATAAGATTGGAAGGTGATTTTTAATGTGTTTCTAATTATTTACCTGCACAAACGAAACTATAAAGAAAAAAAGATGCCTGCAAAGTGTGTAGTACCAGGTTGCAATAGCAATTGGGGCTTCCAAAGAAGGACATACCAACATAACCTTCCAGAGTAACAACGAAGAGTGGAAGGTGATTTTTAATGTGTTTCTAATTATTTACCTGCACAAACGAAACTATAAAGATAAAAAGATGCCTGCAAAGTGTGCAGTACCAGGTTGCACTAGCAATTAGTGCTTCCAATGAAGGACATAAACAGAAGTGGGTAAAAGGTATTCCTCATAAGGGCTGGTTATATTTATAAGAATAAAGACAATAATTTACAAACATTGCAAAGGATAAGACCTATTTTAAACCACAATGTGGTACCTACAATGTTTTCTGGACCTCCCAAATATCACAGAAAAAGACAGTTAATAGAACTCATCTGGGCATGCCAACGAGGGCATGCATCTGGGTATACCTACGAAAAGATTTGATAGTGAAAGGGAATCAAGACCAGCAAGAATGGCTTCACAGTGACCGAATAGTGAATTTTTCTAGCTCAAGTGACAATTTACAAAGTAAATTGAGTGTTCATTTAAGTGGAAGTGGAAGTGGCAGCAGGAAACAGGTTGCGTTTATTTTTATTTTGTAGTATCTGACTGTGATGAACCAGACATCAGATGTAAGTGGTATAAGTAGTAGTAGTTCTAAAAAGTATTTTTCTTAATTTATCAACCGAGATGAACTCATATACATACATACACATATAAAATGTAATAATTATTCTGAAACTATAGGCCAACTATTTGACAGCTAAGCCACGTTGCCACATCTAGTGTAGAGTCGGCCATGCACTGGCGGGAGACTAGACGAGAGTGAGTGGGTAGAGTGGTTTCCTGACCTCTGACGGATCGGTGACGGAAACGTCAAGCGGGCGATCGGGATGTTTTTTTGATCATAGTTTTTGATTGTACGAATTACGAATGTCTAAGCTAAGCTTCTTTTGTAGTTAATGCTAATATAGTTTTCCACACATCCGAGTATTATATGCCTACTCTCCGTAACCTACGTAACCCGAGATAAAGTTTTATCGCGTGTCTTGGTCCACCTTTCCGAGTTTTGGTGGGGCAAAGAATATTACGCGTACCAGTTCAGCTGTCAGCTGAATTTCCTTACAGACCACTGTGAGCAGCACTTTTTCCACCCTTATTACTTTCCACCCCTCTCTTCAAGACTTTATTCATTATTAAACGCTTCCGTTTAGAAAAATGGGAAAGGATGAAAGCGGATTTGTCTTGAGAGTAATAACCGTTCTTCTTCACTAAGACAGTACAACTCATCTCGAAAGGAAAGCTTCATATTTTACGGAAGTGAATTTAAAAACAGCCTTTTAAGATTCATTAAATACAAGGTTTTGTATATCCCAGATATCAAACAAACACTATATACTTGAGGTTACGATGGGAAGATTAAATCAATGTTAAGTAATTTATCTCCGAGATATCGTATGACGTCAGTGGTGTACATCCACGAGCTGCTGGAAATAACATCCAATCCAATCTACAGCTTTGCAGACGATAGTATATTAATATCGTGCATGGAACTAGGCAATACGCCACTATCATCCCAGGAGACGGTACGTCGGCGACAGCAACATGCCTCACAGATCAATGTAGATAGCAAAACAATTGTCGAGTGGGGATTAGTAAATAAAATACAGTTTAATGTACAGAAAACTCAGGCATCGACACTGACTAAGACGTCTCACGTTGGTTTACTAACTGTGGAAATGGAGGGTCACCCAAAAGTTGAGTCACCTTCCGTCAAGCTTTTGGGGATCAACATTAACCAACGACGTCATACTGATAGACTACGCTTTGTATACCGAATGTTTGTAAGCGTTTCTGGCGATGCGACGGAAGGGGGGAACATCAGCTGTATTGACATAGACACACCCGACGTTGCCAGTTGTGCATTAGGGCATGCTTGGTGCATGCAGCAATGTTTGTAAAATATAAAAATGGCGTTAATTCTTGACAGAATTGCAAAATTAAACGTGTTTTACAACAGAGTATCTTCAGAGTACTTTTTCTATTACAGATAAGCAAGCCACAATCATATTTTTACTTTTTTACAACACACGTTCCATACATTTTTCTGAAAACTCATTCCAAATGATTGTCAACTTGGCATGCTGCGATGTAACTTGTAAACAGTGACGTCGTTGCTTGTAAATATTTTGTTGACATTTCCAATGTTTGGAATGCCGACAAACAATTTGCCTTGGATGCGTAGTCTATCAGTATGACGTCGTTGACATTAACAATAACATGTCCTGGCATGATCACGTCGTCAGTATTGCTTAAACAGCATCCCAGAAGCTTGGAGTTTTGCTCCGTTGTAGGAAGCTGCATACACCAGAGCAACAAGTGCTGCTCTACAAGGCACAGATCCGGCCATCGTTGAAGTATTGATCCCATGTGTGAGGATGCAATCCGAAGCATTCTCTAAAGCTTCTGGACACTATCTAGAATAGAGCAATTAGACTAATCAATACGCTAAATCTCACAAAGGACCTCCACAGCCTGGAACATCGAGGAAGAGTGAATGACCTGCCCCTAGTTTACACATTCTATGACGGAAGATGTTCGATTGAGCTCTCCCAGATAATAACACCAAAGGCCGTCCGAACGAGGAACACTACACCCTGCCAAAGTTTACAGAATACATATAAGTTGGATCACTCCGCAAAAATATCAAAACGGCCTGCCCCTTGCTCCGTCTCCCCGGTACACCGGTAGCAGTGTACCGACGTCAGCCGGGAGATACGGGGCGGCGCGAAGTAGAGGTTGAACGTGTTTAACACGAAGTCTATACAGTGGCTCAAAAATATCGGATTTTGTTATCTCGTATTTGTTTGCAGGAAATGGATAATTTTTTTAGAAGTTTGAAAGTAATCACTTTCGCAAGAAAAGATATTACCAATCAATTTAAATTTCTTAACAGATGAAGAATGACAATCAGATCCATCCTTATTTTGTGGTAAACCTTGAAATGTAAGGGATATAAATACAGGGTATCCCATGACGGTTAAGACAAGAAATATGTCGTAACTGGGCAGTCGTAGAGAACTATAATTTTGGGCATGTAAATTAGAGCAGATGTTGTGTCTTTTTTTGTCATTGTACTACCCAATGAGGTATTTGTTTTTGGTCACGTGACATTCAGTTCTAAATTATTAATGGCACACCCTGTATATATGTGCCTGTGTTCCTCCCGATAGAACAATTCCAAAAAACTAGCACACTTGAGGTCTAAAGTGATTAGTTCAAGAGTTACAGATACTTAAAGGATTGTATCACGCTAAAAGCGTATAATTAGACAAAATATTCATTCGGTGGTATTACCATACCACCCAGGTACATTGTAAATTATATTTTAGTGCTCGAAAATATTTTTATTGATAACTTTAACAATTTAGTTTCTACAGTAGCAATTGGTATGACACTGAAAAGAAAAATGTAAAAATAATTTATTCACATCCATGTAAAGCATTTCCACATGATTTTCTTTTAAAATTATACATACGAGTTCGTATATACTATACCATAAAATTTATAAACTGTGATCACAAAATTAAGCCAAATAAACAAAACATTAACGTAAAAATACTACAGCACCTTTGAGCCACCAGTTTTTACTTATCTATGAAATAGCTACAATACGGGAAATCATTTGAGATTCATTAGTAATAGTTTTACAAGGCTTTATCTTTGAGATCCATTTATGTAAATTAGTGTGTTAGCAAAATGAACGTTGTATTTGTATTTGTAACAGGTGTACTTTGGCATCACATGCTAATCTTCCTAATCATACCATTGACTACAATACTGTTAAAGTTTTGGCAAGTGAGTCAAATTTAAAGAAAAGATGTTTCCTTGAAATGGCACAAATTTTTCAATGTGACAACTGTATCAATAAAAAAACTGATATCACCAGCCTTAGCATAATTTATTCATATCTTTTGAATTGTGAAAAATATCGTATTGATAATTCTGTGGAGAATTCATCAATGTAAATGTAATACATATAAAATCAATTTACACCACATATATTGTGAAAAAAATGTTCCCCCCCATTTAACAATTTCACATTATCACTAAAATTCTTGCTATAAACGCACATATAATTCCTCTTTTTCTACTTTTTGATATATTCATTGCTATCCACGCACATTGCATAATATTACACACATTAAAACATTTTATGACATCAGTTCATTCTGTTTGACACTGTATAGTGATAATTTGAATCACCCTATACATAAATCCCCTCCACAAAAATAATTTCAACATAGATTGTGCGCGCATGCGCCAAAATTTAAGCAAATGACATTTGACCAATGAACAAAATTTGAATTTCCCTCCACTAACCTATTTCCGCTCAGACACGTGTGCTTGACCGTTTCGAGACGTAATTGCCGGCACGCAAAATATTCATCGAACGGCCATTTTACGATTTTATTAAGATTTTAACTTTTAACAGAAAATTTTTCGTAAATTTCTGTGTTTGTATAACGTGCTTCATGCAAGATATGTGTTGTTACTTGCTCTTTTGGCTTATTTTATAACATCTTCCAGCAACATCCTCACAAACTTTTGTAAGTAAAAACTTTTCATTCTTAATTTTTTCTAATGTTGCTGATTGCTAAATTGTCTTTGTAGCCCTGAAGAAGGGATCAAATGATCCCGAAAGCTTGGAAATAGAGTTTTAAGAGTACACTTCGCTGTTTATTTGCCGCTACCCAGCCATCTAGCTTGAGTTTTGTTTCCTAACAAATCGGCAACGATTACCCGCTTCCTAAAATAATGTATTTGTATGTCTAAATTGGCCGTCAATACATAGTTTTCCAATGACCCTCGTATATACGTACAACCCAGTCGTTAGCAAGTTCCCGCTAAAAGACCCTCGTACTTGAGCAAAAACCAACGCAAAAACTAACTGGCGCGTGCGGCCGCGGCACCGCTTTCATGTGAGTTCTTCAAAGTGCCGACGGAGAGTGATCCAACTTATATGTATTCCGTAAAATTTGACCCTGCAAAGTCTCAAATGTAACGCGCACGGACACTTATCCTCTCGCAGCGCTTCTACAGCGCCATAGGCTTTCAGCTTTTGCGGGAGGCTGTACATAAGAAAATTCTGAAAAATGCGCTGTTGACACATTGCAATAGAGTCAAAATAATAATTCTTCATTTTGATTAACTGCTTTTTTACCATAACTACCAAACAAGTGTAGTGCAACCATATATAATGCTGACTTTGTTGTTATATCAATGTGTGTCATTTATATTGATGAACGATTAATTTGAATAGAGTCTTGTAATCTTTCAGAGTGTTTGATTACACCCATATACAAATAAACGGAAGAAGCGTTGAAAGAGTTTCACAGTTTAAATACAGGGTGAGTTTTTAGTACCGGCTCGGTCGATAACTCCACTACTGTAGAAGATAGCGAAAAAAGTTGTATATGAAAGTTGTAGCCACTAAAATGCTCCTTACTCAGAAAATATTTAGATTTATACAGGGTGATCCATAACTACGTGGTGATGCAAACATGCATTTTTTTAAATGAGACACCCTATATGTTATTCCATATTCAAATTCTACTAATGATTTCCGTTCTTCCAATATAGGGTATTGTGACATTGTACGGGGTATTTCAAAAGTTATGACCATTTTTATATCGGAATCTCGGTTTGGATATAAAATAGGTCATAACTTTTGAAATACCCTGTATAATGTAACAATACCCTATATTGGAAGAACGGAAATCACTAGTAAAATTTGAATATGGAATAATATATAGGGTGTCTCATTTAAAACAATGCATGTTTGCATCATCACGTAGTTATGGATCACTCTGTATAAATCTAAATTTTTTCTGAGCAAGGAACATATCTGTGGCTACAACTTTTATATACAACTTTTTTCGCTATCTTCTACAGTAGTGGAGTTATCGACCGAGCCGGTACTAAAAACTCACCCTGTATATCTAGGATGCATGGTCAATGAAACATGGGATCCAGACCAAGAAATGAAATGCATAATAGAACAAGCACCGAATAACCTTTCTAAGACTTAAAAAATTCACACTGACAAAAAACTTCAGCCTCAGATACAGAATGGTAAAATGTTATGTCTGGTCAGTTCTGCTCTACGGAATGGAAGCGTGGACATTGAAAGCAACCACAATCAACAAAATTGAAGCTTTCGAGATGTGGATCTTAAGACGGATGCTAAAAATACCCTGGGTAGACCATGTAACAAATGAAGAAGTTCTCCGAAGAGCTGAACTAACAGACCGACAGCTCTTCGACACATTTAAAAAAAGAAAAATAGCCTACCTGGGACACGTAATACGGGGAGAACGTTATCAGTTACAACGCCTGGTACTTCAAGGTAAAATCGAAGGAGGAAAAAGAGGAATAGGAAGAAAAAACTATCCTGACTCAGAAACATTAGGCAGTAGACAGGAAATGAGAAGCCTCGGAGAGATACAAAATGCAGCTGTGAATAGAAAAATTTGATAGGAAGAGGATGGACGCCTACGCAGGAATCTGCATGGCACTCTAAGAAGAAGATGACACAGAACATTACATGGCGATCCTGCCAGAATCGCCCAGTAACCTGAACAACCTGTCACTCTTCTAGTTGATACAGTAGCGGATGTATCATTATTTCAAATTACGGAGTCCTACTTAATGTGTCTTAATGTATCGTATCTTCTAATTACTTCCCAAGAGTTATAGACTTTTTTGGATTTTTCCAAAAGCTAACAAAACTGAACATGCCTGGTTCTTGCACTGGGATCTTTAATTGTCTGTTTAGCCCAAACTATACCTTTAAAGCGAGTCATCCACGCGTTTACCAAAGACTCCCCACCCTTTGGAGTCTGCTAACGTAGCCGGGTTGGTGCGTGTTACCAGATGTAACAGCCCGTAACTGCATGTTAAACGTTTTCTGTTCTTTTCTGTTGTATTCGGCTGTGTTTAGTCGTTTTCTATTGTTTCCCGCTGTTATCTGCTTGCTTTCTGTTGTCTTGAGCTGTTTTCTGTTCTTTTCTGTTGTACTCGGCTGTGTTTAGTCGTTTTCTATTGTTTAGCGCTGTTATCTGCTTGCTTTCTGTTGTTATGGGCTGTTTTCTGTTCTGTTCCGTTGTATTTGGTCGTTTTTTATCTTTTACAGTTATTATCTGCTTTCTGTTGTTTTTAGCTGTTTTCTGTTCTTTTCTGTTTTATTTGGCTGTGTTTAGTCGTTTTCTATTGTTTAGCGCTGTTATCTGCTTGCTTTCTGTCGTTCTGAGCTAGTTTCGACTCTATTCGGTTGTATTTGGTAGTTTTCTACCGTTTACAGTTGTTATCTGCTTGCTTTCTGTTGTTTTGAGCTGTTTTCTGTTCTGTTCTGTTGTATTCAGCTGTGTTTAGTCGTTTTCTATTGTTTAGCGCTGTTATCTGCTTGGTTTCTGTGGTTATGGGCTGTTTCCTGTTCTGTTCGATTGTATTTGGTCGATTTATATCGTTTACAGTTGTTATCTGCTTACTTTCTGTTGTTTTTAGCGATTTTCTGTTTTCTGTGCTTTTATATTACAGAAACCATGGGACTTAGAATTTTGTGATGTTTACATATACGAGTGTTGCTTAATCTCGTTCTATGTATATTGCGTAAAGCGAAAATGATTGAATTGATTTTAATGAAATTTCGACACAGGAATTACTATCGCGGCGAGATGGAAAACACGTCAGTTTCTGGAAAATCGGTTTGTAGGCTCCTGAGCGTTTCGCATCACATGCAGAATCAAAACTGTGGCGTCCTAGTTCCTAAGGAGGGAGACGCAAGAAACTATTTACCAGAGTTTTTGTGTTGGGTGTTTTTTTGCGGGCAAATGGGCGATGATTTGGTTGCAAGGGATTTCAGACAAATGGAGTCAAGTTGATTGACTCAGTACTTCCCACACATTACGCTGATACCAGTTTATTATTTTCCCATAGCATGAAGCTTTAGTCTAAGATCCCTTGCAACCAAATAATCGCCACCCTCCCCCCCCCCCTAAAATTGTCTTATGCCGCTAGGTCTTTCCTTCACACGTCCATGGACAGCCTATTATCGATACTACAAACTTCTCAGTTTTACAACCCCCCACCCCCCAACCACCTCACTTTCACCCCCACCCAAAAAACTGGTAGGAAATGATCAAGAACCCCTAAGACATCTACAAACTGAATTTGAGTTGCTTTCATACTTGTCGCGTTCTTTGATTATTGCTACGCTGCCACTGACAAGATTTTTAACAAACATACGCGTTTTCCATTCTCACCACGGTAACAATATACTGTGTCACAATTTCATTAGAATCAATTTAATAGTGTCCACGTTACAAAATACAAAACGATTTAAACCAATTAATAAATTCTGGTATACTATACAGAAAAGTGCCTTAGTTTCCGTAATAGGCTAGGCAATGTTCGGATGGACCTAAAAAGGTGATTTGTGTCGCTAGATCTTCCTTCACAGGTTAGTGGACAGCCTATTATGAGTACAAGAAATTTTTTAGTTTTTCAACCCCCAACCTCCCAACCACCCCACTTTCACCCCCACCCAAAAAAAACGCAGAAAATGATCAGGAACCTCTAAAACGCTTAAAAACCAAGTTTGAGCTGTTTTTATATTTTTAGTTTTTTTATTTTTCTGCGCCGCCACTGGCACGATTTATCAAAACCATACGCGCTTTCCATCTTCGCCATGGTAGTAATGCTGTTTCAAAATTTCATTAAAATCAATTCAACAGTTTCCTCGTTACAACGATCTAACGCAATACTCTCGTATGTTTACACCAGAAAAAATTTTAAGTCCTTTGCTTTCTGTAATAGGCAAGGCAATGTTCGGATGGACCTAAAAAAGTTATTTATGTCGCCAGGTCTTCCTTCACAGGTCAGTGGACAGTCTATTATGACGGCAACAAATTTTTCAATTTTACAACCCCCCACCCCCCAACCACCCCAAATTCACCCCCACCCAAAAAAAAGTAGAAAATGATCAGGAACCCCTAAAACGCCTAAAAACGAAGTTTGAAGAATATTTGAAAATTTTTGTTTTTTGCTATTTACTCCGCCCCCTGTACAACGATTTCCAAAATTATACGAACATTACCTACTACGACCCCACAACATATCGCTACCCAAATTTCATCACAATCGTAGTAGCGGTTACTGAGATTACGACGTTAGAAAAACGCCAACAGACAGACAGACAGACACAGACCGACAGACCGACAGACCGACCGACAGACCGACAGACCGACGGAAATGAGTGACGTGGATTTTCGTTATGTAGACATCATGAAACGCCCAAAAAGCATATTATCTCAAAATCGAAAATTTTCGCGATCACAATACTCCCCTCACCTATCGGTGTGGGAAGTAATAAAGCTTCATGCTATGGGAAAATAATAAACTGGTATCATCGTAATGTGTGGGAAGTACTGAGTCAATCAACTTGACTCCATTTTTTTGGACATACACTGTTCTTGGACTCACCGATTCAATTGTTTGTTTAGCCCAAACTACCCTTAAAAGGAGTCATCCACGCGTGTACCGAACACTCCCCACCCCTTTGGAGTCTGCTAGCGTAGCTGGGTTGGTGCGTGTTACCAGATGTAACAGCCCGTAACTGCATGTTAAACGCTCTAAACCGATTTAAGCCGTTGATTAATGTGGCGGCCTCGGTGTTCGTGATAAGCAACTAACTGCCTTCTCGCTAGTAGCTGGGGCCCGCGACTCGACTGCCTCTTTCGGAGATCCGGGGATCCCGCACAAGATTACACATGCCTTCCAACGCCCCGTTCTCCCCCAGGGTGGAAGCCGTCCCTTAACCGCAAGTTTGCTCCTATTTGTTCGCGAATTCCTCACGTACTAGACGTGTACAGAGTGACACAACTGGAATTTCAGTTCTATTTATCATATACTACCGGTACACTAGTCGAAATTACCATCTGACAAAGGGCCTGACATCACTGCTGTGCAACAGGAGATTCTACGTGGAGTTCCAGAGCCAGATGAGTATAGTCTCCCCCAGAGTAGCATGCTGGCGCCTCTTCTATTAAATTTGTACACGAATGATAAACATGTCGGCCCTTCTACAAATATTGTTTCATCTAGTCCGAAGGAATGGCAGCAGCATCCAAACTTAAATCCAAGAATTTAGTTAGGTCAACAAACCCACTAAGGGCCGGTTTCACAATGGGTTAACTCAAGGTTGTGTGTTGACCGGAGGTTAACCCTAGATGTCATGTTTCACAAATGCTGGTTTTTGATTTTACTTGAGGTTAACTCTGAGTTAACTTGACCCCAAGGAATTCTTGAGTTAACTCCAGGTTTGCGATGACGCATGCGCATTAGGTTATGTCACTTTTGTTTTGCTACTTGCTAGGCGTTTGATGTTTCATATTTTATCGTTTACCGTAATGCTTTCCATTGTTCTTTTTATTTGAAATATATGGTTATGATGTAAATGCGTATAGCAGTGATGAAGAAGCCATGAGACCAAGAATATTTCGACCTAGAGTCAATTATTTTGAGGAATATGATGACCATGACTCTTTGGTCTTTTTTCAATCTTTGTAGTTTCTTTCAGCACCTTTACAGATCTGCGCCTATTATTTGCACATTTGCAGTTAAATTCTTCTATCTTTTCCCAGGCGTTGTCTTTTTCGTGCCATGTTGTTGCACCTTTTGTTTTGCATTCTATTATGCCTGTATTTTTTCTACTACCGAAATGAACAGATATTCTTCATCTTTTGAAAAGTTTATCGCTCTTTTTGGTTTTTCCATGCTGACACACATGCACGGCTATTATTTGAAAAAGGCCCCAGAAACAACTACAACACCAAGCAGTCCAAACACCAACCCAACCTAAAAATCTTTTATTTATGCCAAACACCAAATGACCAAAATGGGGTTCAGTGTCACTGAATCGCATGAAACTGACAACTCAACGAACTCATTCTTTGATAGCCTTGTCAGAAAAACACAAAACACCAGCACGAAACACCTAACGAAGAAAATAAGAAGAAGAAGGGTTTATATATTGCGGACACAGTACCACCAACCGCTAAAAATAAAATACAACTCGCGGTCAGTTAACCCTACGTCATATACCTAATGATTGTGAAACAAAAGGCGTTCCATTGTTCGAGTTAACTCGCAAGTTGAGGTTATTAAACCGTCAGAGTGACCACGGATTGTGAAACTGGGCCTAACGGACTCCAAATCAGTAACCAAAGACGTACTGTGGAAGCGAAAACTTAATACCGACTTGGAACCCAACTGTAAGCCTCCCTGCCGGATCACAACTTGAAAACCCCTTGCCTAATCCAGGACCTATGGGTCCTGTGCACACACACTGGGAAGAGATATGAGCAAATACCACAGCATAGAAAACAACCAGCACAATAACTCAAGATGCCGGAAATTACACGCGCATCCCCACTTTTGGATGGGTTTTTTGTAGGGATGGTAACGGTACTTCGATACTCCTGCACTAATATCCATTATTTTTGTCATCGATACTTTTTGAGGCATTCCAAGATGGTATCGATACTTTTGTACCGGTATCGAAAATAATTATATAATTATCGAGGGGTGTAATCAGTTGCACAAAATGCTCTGTACAAACCAAACGCGCATATGATGTTAAAAAATATCGAGTTGGTACCGGTATCGATATTTTCATTTTCGCATCTCTACCCAAGCTTGACAGCCGTAAAATCATCCAAAAACCCTCCCAAGGTCAAAGTTTGTGGGAACCATTTTTATATAGGAAATCCTCAGAGATATTATGCTGGTTGTTTTCTATGCTATGCAAATACAGACATATCTGACTTGTGACGTCTATGAACACGATGCCGTATTTACTGAAACTACTCGTTCCCCACGCTCGAGCTTGTACAGGCAAACAAGCCCAACATAGTCCTTCTCGACCACCAACAGAGGACGATATTCCTTATAGAATTTTCTCCACCTGTTGAGGTGGCAGGAAGAATCTTTAGTTTCCTTCATCTACTCAAGCCGCACATTTCGCAGACTCAGTGGGTAATGGAATAACAGTCCGGAGTATCAAATCCATGTTGATTTATTTCATTTTACTTCCCACACCGATAGGTGAGGGGAGGATTGTGATCGCGAAAATTTTCGATTTTTAGATAATACGCTTTTTGGGCGTGTTATGATGTCTACATAACGAAAATCCACGTCACTCATTTCCGTCGGTCTGTCTGTCGGTCTGTCGGTCGGTCTGTCGGTCGGTCTGTCGGTCGGTCTGTCGGTCGGTCTGTCGGTCGGTCTGTCGGTTGGTCTGTCTGTCTGTCTGTCTGTTGGCGTTTTTCTAACGTCGTAATCTCAGTAACCGCTGCATGGATTGTGATGAAATTTGGGCAGCGGTGTGCTGTGGTGTCGTAGTAGGTAATATTCGTATAATTTTGAAAATCGGTGCATAGGCGGCGGAGTAATTAGCAAAAAACAAAAAAAATTAAATATTGCTGAAACTTCGTTTTTAGGCATGTTAGGCGTCTCTGATCATTTTCTACTTTTTTTTGGGTGGGGGTGAAATTGGGGTGGTTGGGGGGTGGGAGTTGTAAAATTGAAAAATTTGTTGCTTTCATAATAGACTGTCCACTGACCTGTGAAGGAAGACCTGGCGACATAAATAACTTTTTTAGGCCCATCCGAACATTGCCTTGCCTATTACAGAAAGCAAAAGACAGAATTTTTTCTGATGTAAACATACGAGAGTATTGCTTTGGATCGTTGTAACGAGGAAACTGTTGAATTGATTTTAATGAAAATTTTGACACAGTATTACTACCATGGCGAAGATGGAAGACGCGTATGGTTTTGATAAATCGTGCCAGTGGCGGCGCAGAAATAATAAAAAAACTAAAAATATAAAAACAGCTCAAACTTCGTTTTTAAGCGTTTTAGAGGTGCCTGATCATTTTCTGCGTTTTTTTGGGTGGGGGTGAAATTGGGGTGGTTGGGGGGTGAAGGGTTGAGAAACTGAGAAATTTCTTGTATTCATAATGGGCGGTGAAGGAAGGCCTAGCGACATAAATCAACTCTTTAGGTCCATTCGACGACACTGCCTAGCCTATTACGGAAACTGAGGGACTTGGAATTTTCTGTATACATACGAGTATTTATTGCTTTAGATCCTTTTGTATTTTGTAACGTGGCCACTATTAAATTGATTCTAATTAAATTTTGACACAGTATTATTACCGTGGTGAGGATGGAAAACGCGAATGTTTGTTAAAAATCGTGTCAGTGGCAGCGTATATAGCAATAATCAAAAAACTAAAATTATGAAAACAACTTAAACTTCATTTTTAGATGTTTTAGGCTGTCCATTGACCTCTGATGGAAAGACCTAGCGACATAAGAAAATTTTAGGGGGGGAGGCTGCCGATGATTTGGTTGCAAGGGGATCTCAGAGTAAAGCTTCATGCTAGGGGAAAATAATAAACTGATATCACTGTTATGTGTGGGAAGTACTGAGTCAATCAACTTGACTTCATTTTTTATAATAATGCTAGACAAAAAGTAATAATAACAACAATATATAGGGTATATAATAAGGTACTTACAAGAGTGTAATTTTGAAGTGAGGTTGTCAGATCTTCATTGTCCGCTCCACGTGCCTAAATTTGCACGGAATTCCACAGCTAAAGCGAATTTAACATGGGAATCTTGCGAGCGAATGAATTTTGATGATGCCAGCTCATGTGGGAATTCGTTAACGACCATGCTTCTGATAATTTAATTAAATGCAAATAATGCCGAGCAAGGGGATCGCGTATACGATGATATTACATCAGAGGTAGGACACGAGTATCCTGACAAGGGCTGTTTTGACACTGAACATTACATTGTTTTTTATCCAGGAAACAGATGGTTGGGCTTAGGTCAAGAAAAAGAGGAAGTCTCTTTTACTGTTTTGCCGACGTTTCGGCCTTTATTAGGCCATTTTCAGGGCAATCAGTGATGGACTCCTTGAGTCAAATATGGTGAAAAGGCACATGTAGTATAAAAAAAGTATATAAGGGCAAAACGACACGTAATAAATAAATAAGAAACAATAAGACGGAGATTGTCTATTCACAATCGATGTGGCCAGTCCGACGTACACATCGATTGTGAATAGACAATCTCCGTCTTATTGGTCTTATTGTTCTTATTTATTTATTACGTGTCGTTTTGCCCTTATATACTTTTTTTATACTACATGTGCCTTTTCACCATATTTGACTCAAGGAGTCCATCACTGATTGCCCTGAAGATGGCCTAATAAAGGCCGAAACGTCGGCAAAACAGTAAAAGAGACTTCCTCTTTTTCTTGACCTAAGCCCAACCATCTGTTTCCTGGATAGTATACAGTAGGTCACTAAACAATTGAGCTGATTACATTGTTTTATTTGTTTATTTGTATAAATAGTGAAATACAAATATTGCCACCTCAAAAGCTAGACTTTGGATGAGGTATAGGCTATAGAAATGTACACCACAATCACAGTATATCCAATCATACAGTAGCGCGACTCTCCAGAATTTTGGTGGTACGCGCATAGCATCCCGCGCATCGTTCGGAGGATGTTTAGCACGGCGATCGCCTGAGTCGTGTTCAGTCTATGAGAGTGAAGGTAGTGTCTTTGACAGAACCGGATTAAGGAATTTGGTGATACGCTGATATGGATATCGGGACGCGTGAAGTCAAATGTTGTGCCGCTGTAGGCTGTATTAACAATTCCAAAAACTGTGACTATAGTTTCTTAAGCCTCCTCAAGATGCTGCTAGGTATGCGATTTCGCCAATGTCCAATGTTTAATATGCTCCATTATTACCTAATAATATTATAGTGTGACAGCATAGCTCCATTTGTCTCTCACAAAGTCTGCCGGGTATTAGGGTAGCTGTGTGTGTGTGTTTTTTTTTTCAGTTTTTAGAAGAGTTAGACGATACGGAAAGTCGTTCTTTAATTATGAGCCTAAAGTCAGAATAATAATTTCTTACTGTTTCCTCACAGCACCACAACGTTCAAAAGATCTTTCACGACATATAACAAAATAAATCTGATTAAATCCAACATTATAAAATTTTAAGCAGGAAGTGAAGTCCATTTTAATAGACGCTCAAATAGAAAGTTCACAATAAAAAGAATCAACATGCTAGTTTTAAAAATATATATTATTTTCCTCTATAAACATGGATTCTTTTCTTCAATATGCCTATTCATATGTAATATACAAATACAGAAAGAAAGGTAGTCTTGGTAAACTAGATAAAAAACAGTTCTGCAACTTTTTTATGAATAACGACCAGTTTAGTATATTTTATCGTAATAACATATTGATCATTATTTTTTATGTACACCTAACAAGTTTCCATCGGTTTAGCTGTTCACCACGTTTTCGTACCTTAAACGTCTTTCTATGATGATTGATGAAGATGAATTTAAAGGTTGTGGGATAACTAAACATAAATGTTATTTTTTACGCTACGTCGTTACAGATACCCATATTTGAATCATATAAGATATTATAAAGCTTTTATATTTATTTAAATGTTTAAGTTTAAGTAAGATAAGATAAAATAAAGTTGAATAAACTTCGCATTTTTGTAATTTACTTACAAACAATAAAGCCACCTATTTTCTCGGAATTAACAATTTTCTTTCATACACCGACTATTTCTTGTTTTGCTTCTAAAAAATGTTTACACCCCATTTATATGCAAAGAATCCATGATGAATTAGAAGAATCCGTACAAAACATTTTCACGTACAATAAATGCGAATGCTTGGATATAACTTACAAATTGTAATTCAGAATTCCAAAGACAACTGCCTAACCTCGATGAAGAATATCACATTACCACACTGCTCTTAAAATTCACTCTATTTACGAGACATATCACGTCCATTAAACTTATTTCAACACAGTAATTACGCTTCTTCACTTGATTATTGTTAAGCCGAACCTGTGTTCAAAACGTAAACGGCAATACTCGCGGCTCGTGCTGAGGAGCCGACGTGGGGTTATGAGAGGCCAGTTTTTCGGAGACAAATTGTCTGCATGATTTCTAGGGAGTTGCGGTACTGTATAATTTCATATACTGTGCCACAATTTAGCTAAGCCAGCTAGGCACTAACAGGCAATTTCATTTATTCGTCTGAGACCTAAATCACACTGACGAGCTTTAGTAAAAGCGAAACGACGTCGTCTGTGATTGGTTTCGGATGAACGAATGAAATTGCTACTTTTTAATTGAGTTAAGTTGCTTTTTAGCATAAACCGAATGTCGGGAGTGTTAAATGAGTGTTCCACAAAAAAAGAGTCTGTTGTCGTATCCGCAAGTTCCTATACCTGATGCTTTTAAACGGGTCCCATAAACAGTTCGCGGTTCATCAGATTAAACGCTCAGGTACCGGCTTTTGTAGATAGATGGCGAACCAATACTTTCTTAAAGTACTGCTTCCCAATATCTATATGTTGCTAGCGAGGTTGCTAGTATTGTACACAGAAATTTGGTGGGGAAAAAGCAATTATCTTTTTGCAATTCCCAGGGATGCGCCAATGACAAACACACGTGCGATATGACGGTGTATCTGATGGGGGGTAGAGGGTGGAAATGGCTCCCATACGTTCAATTTAAAATTTGGGCAGGAAATTCGATATCGTGTTTAGATACAAATGAGGGGTGATGTAAATGGACGCACCTACCAATAAATTAGTCATATCTGTTTGTACGGGTGTTTTCTACAAATCGTGATATATTCCATCACCAGTGACGTGGGGTTGGGTAGAAAATGGGCCTGAAGTACCCTTAAGAACGCACCTACAAACATCGATAGAATTCTTAAAATATAAGAAAAATTGGTAAAAAAAGGTCGAGAAATTTCGGGACAATTCTGGAAACGTCTGGAAAAAGGTAAGTATTGAAAAAACGTAAAAAAACAGAAAAAAGTCGATATATTTCGATAAAAATCGCAAGAAATCGGAAAAAAATAAGGAAAAACTCGAGGACCAAAATAAATCGATAGTAATTGATAAAAATAGGCATAAATAGGCATTATTATTGGGCAAGTCAACAGTGGCGTTACAAAATAGGAAAACATCGGTGTATGTGGAGAAAGCTCGGCAAAAGTCGGTTAAAACCGACAAAAGTCGATAAAATTCGGAAAAAATCTGGAAACATCGGAAAAAATCGGTACAAGTTGAAAAAAGGCATGAAATATCCATAAAATTGTATAACTTGACATTTGATTTTTTTTATATAACTGAGCAGACCTCGCAGGCAGTGCCTAAATACCAGAGTACCGTGGCTGCTGTGAAAGGGTTATGTTAGGGGAAGTTTGTTAACGCGAGATTTGAATGGGCCAATATCCGCAGGCCCAATAAATACATCTTCATTCCAAGCCTTGGACACCCTGGGAATAAATGTGCGGTTGTATCGCTCAGTTCTTGACGTATGAAGAACGACTGTCTTAGGATGAGATACAGCGGTCGCAGGGGTACATCTGATAGGAGCAGTGAGCGGCGGAGCGATAGAGGATAGCTCAGAGGAGCAGATTCCGTTGGAATATCGGTAGAAGAGTGAGAGGTCACCAACAACACGCCGGTGAGAAAGTGACTGAAGGTGGCGCGTTAAGGCCGGATGGCCAATTAGTCGAATTGCCCTTCTTTGGACGGCATCTAGTATAGACAGGGTAGTAGGGGCAGCAGCTCCCCAGACATGGGAGCAATACTCCAGGCAAGGTCTTATCTAGGCTTTATATAGCGTGAGGAGGTTACATGGTGAGAAATACTTTCTGGCTCTAAATAGGTACCCAAGCTTTTTACCAGCAGCTGTTGCAATTGACGCGACGTGTTCGTGCCAGATCAGATTTTCTGTAATGTTGACTCCTAACAGCTTGAATGAGTGATTCCTTGGCAGAGCCTGGTTGTTCATTAGAACCTGGTGTTGGCTTGGGCACTTCTTGTTAGATAGCGTACAATACTGGGTCTTGGAGGCATTAAATTTAACCATATTCTTAAGCCCCCAAGCGGTAATGGTATCGAGATCCTTTGAAAGTGAAGCTGCCACTGCCAGTCTTCTGCGTTCCAGCTCGACCACAGAGATCGGTCTATTGCTCATGATGCCTGTATGCAGCGTACTGTCATCCGCAAAACTGTGGATTGGGTTTGTAGTGCTAGAGAGTAGATCATTAATGTGAAGCAAAAACAATGTCGGAGCCAATACCGATCCCTGCGGAACCCCGGCATTGATGCTATGGAAAGAAGAGGAAAAGCCGTCTACCACGACAGAGATTTTCCGACCTGAGAGGAAGTCTGCGAGCTAACCGCAAAGCTTAACAGAGAGCCCATGAGACGGGAGCTTGTTTAGGAGAGCTGCATGCCACAGTTGATTCGATCCGAGCCTTTGAAATATGAATGATATATATTTAGAGAAATTAATTTTGATTCAAGGTTAATAAGACTATTATTTTGGGTTTGACTACAGTCGTAGTTTTGTATACGCTAGCTCGTGTCAGTTTTTGGGAAAGGGGGAACAAAAATGTATTTGGAAAATGGTATTACAACTTGAATGAAACCACATACTCTTGAAGATAGAACTACATCATTTCATTTATTTATTCATGAAGCAGAAAGTCGCATCACGAATCAGTTTCTACCTAAGGAAAACAGTGTCATTACCACTTGAGACTACTAGAATATTCAATAAAATTATTACGGCGTTAATATCCAGCGAAGATTCAAACGATCTCGTTAAATGGATTCAGAAGCAGTGCTGTAAATATTTACTACCTAGCGCTGACCGATATAAGCCAATAAAATTTTATATCAAAAACACATCGTAGCATTCAAATGGGAAATAAAACAAGAAGAGCACAGCCAACATGATTGCTGCGGCATTGGCTTTGATTACAAGCTCACATTCGCACAAATTATAAAATGGCAAAGGCTAAATGACGTGCATCTCATTTATTTTTGCTGATGATGGTGTGCACGAAATATGACATGTGCAGTCGTTTTATTAAAAACTTTTATTTAACTTGCAATGTATGCGTGTATGTATGTTTGTTCGGGTGGAATCTTGCTGCTCAGTTTTGAAGCAGATATCTTCAATCGATCTTGTATAGTTTAGTTTGGAAGACACTACACGATAAGCTGTGTGACTTCGTTCTACAGGGTGGGCCAATAGTGCGTGGACGGAGGATTGTGGGCTTACTGAAAAATATTCCAAAATTCTGTCACTCGATCATGGTATGGACCCTTGAGGGCTATTACGTAAAAATATTTTCACTTAAATTCTGACGTTTATACAGGGTGATTCATATCAAACTTACATTTTTTTGAATGGAATCCCCTATATATTATTGCATATTTGGATTCCTTGGTCAATTCTAGTGTGACCTTATGTATCACACATGGAACTTTAAACGAACCGTTTAGGCGCAAATCACCATTTTTGGTATAAGTAGGTATCAGAAAAAAATTAACTATCGCAGCGATTATAAAACCTAGAGGGCCTTGACTTTGCAGTACGACTAAGCATGAAATGCGTCACCTTAAGTCAGACGGCTAAATTTGAATTCTTTGTTTACTTGAAGAAATCAGAGGATAAATTAAGGAAACTTCAATCACAGATAACTTGATTTTTTCAAATGGGAATGCCTATTTTGGTTTAAAGAATCAAATGTGAAATTTGATTACCTTTCTAATGATATAGCATTCTTGATATCAATCTTTTTTGGTTTTCATTTTATTTCAAATTTTCAGTCAAATCGGCGTTTTTCAATTTTCCTGCGTGCAAGCAACCTAGCAGGCCATGAAAAATAAACAAAAGCTCGTTAATATGGAAGAAAGCAACTAACTTAGTAGAAAGATGCAATCTAACCTGAGCAACGAGGCAAGATTATCAAAATTCCTTACAACATATTAGCTCTAACCAGAAACAATAGTGGTAACAAGAACGCTCATTTTTCACAGCCTACTAGCTATTATCCAATTTCCAAAGTCAGTCAAAAAATATTTAATCAAAGGAAAACTACTAGTGATTGTTGCTGGCAGTAGAATATCTATGTCTTCTGAATAAATTTTCACACTTAATGCTATGAAAAAGTAGCCGTTTCCATAAGTCAAAAGTAATGATACCTCTGACTGGAACCCTTCAAATTCTTCTTCTACTTATCAGAAAAACGGTGCAAAATGAAACTTGATTTGCAGTCTGTTTGAATTGTAAAACATAATTTAGTTTGTAGAAAACTACATGAAATAATCGCAATTACAACATAGCGTAATTAAAAAATTCTAGCAATTATTTCAATAGATTTTCAGAATGCTCCAGTTGGAGATATCTTCACTTTTGACTTGAGCTAAACGGAAATGACTAATTTTTTTATCCCATTAAAAGTGAAATTTCATTCTAAACATGTTAGACTGTAAGCAAAAATCGCTGGTAGTTTTCCTTTTGTTTCAAAATTTTTAATCGTTTTGGAAAGTTGTCAAGCTCTAGTAGATCTCAATAGCTAGTAGGCTGTGAAAAACAAACACTCATTGATATTAGACATCTTGCCGCTGTTGTATCCGGTTAGAGCTAATATGTTGTAAGGAAATTTCATAATCTTGCCTCGTTTCTCTAGTTAGTTTGAATCTTTCTACTAAGTTAGTTGGTTTCTTCCATATTAACGAGAAAATCAAGTTATCTGTGATTGAAGTTTCCTTAATTAATCTACTGATTTCTCCGAGTACAAAAAGAATTCAAGTTCAGCCGTCTGATCTAAGGTGGCGCATTTCATGCTAAGTGGTTTCGCAAAGTCACGGCCTTCTAAGTTTTATAATCGCTGCGATATTCAATTTTTTCCGGATACTTACTTATACAAAAAATTATGATTTGCGCCTAAACGGTTCGTTTAAAGTTCCATGTGTGATACATAAAGTCACACTAGAATTGACCAAGGAGTACAAATAAGCAATAATATATAGAGGGTTCCATTCTAAAAAATATAAGTTTGATATGAATCACCCTGTATAAACGTTAGAATTTAAGTGAAATTATTTTTATGTCATAGCCCTACCATAATCAAGTGACAGATTTCTAAAATTTTAGTAAGCCCACAATCTTCCGTCCACGCACTATTGGCCCACCCTGTATAAAGTTTTGTTCTTCTTGGAAAAAATACTAAGAGCATTTTAAATAACCATTGAATTTTGGTGAGCTGTTGCCAAATCGGGGCTTGTTTCCTTCCAAGAAAACTTTTGTATTGAAGGAAGAATTTTTATCAGAATATAAAAATATGTAGCTGTATAACGCTGCTATTGTCTATAACTCGGTTAGTGCCCAGTATAAAGAAATGTCGTTGAACATTTTCAAAAAAAAAGTCAAGGCCTTAATGTTTGGTCTTTAATATCGCAATAACTCTTCGTAACAGCTGGGAAACTACTGCTACGCCAAATTATTATAATCAAGCTTGTTTTTTTAGTTTATTTTTAACATCTAATAAATGTGAGACACTGGTGGTTAAGTGTAAGAATAGCACTTTGCTAAACTTCGCCACCGATGCCCTATCCTGATGTAAGCTATCTTACATGATATGTTTATTTTCAATAAAGACGATTATTATTTTTGAGCCAAGGCATACTTTGTCGACTTGTCTAATAAAATCAAATCACTATTCGCTAAAAGACCGTAGAAAACTGAAATAATTGATCCTCTTCAATTTTTTTAAACGCCGTACATTCAAAGTTTTGAGGAAAAAATGAAGTCAAGTTGATTGACTCAGTACTTCCCACACGTTACGCTGATACCAGTTTATTATTTTCCCATAGCATGAAGCTTTAGTCTAAGATCCTTGTAACCAAATAATCGCCAGCCCCCCCCCCCCCCCTAAAATTGTCATATGCCGCTAGGTCTTTCCTTACCAGGTCAATGGACAGCCTATTATCGATACTACAAACTTCTCAGTTTTACAACCCCCACCCTCCAACCACCTCACTTTCACCCCCTCCCAAAAAACTTGTAGGAAATGATCAGGAACTGTGCCAAAACTTCATTACAATCACTTTAATAGTGTCCACGTTACAAAATACAAAACGATTTAAACCAATAAATTCTCGTATGTATACAGAAAATTCCAAGTCCCTTAGTTTCCGTAATAGGCTAGACAGTGTTCGGATGGACCTAACAAGGTGATTTGTGCCGCTAGATCTTCCGTCACAGGTTAGTCGACAGCCTATTATGAGTACAAGAAATTTTTTAATTTTTCAACCCCCAACCCCCCAACCACCCCAATTTCACCCCCACCCAAAAAATCGCAGAAAATGATCAGGAACCTCTAAAACGCTTAGAAACGAAGTTTGAGCTGTTTTTATATTTTTAGTTTTTTCATTATTTCTGCGCCGCCACTGGCACGATTTATCAAAACCATAAGCGTTTTCCATCTTCGCCATGGTAGTAATACTGTGTCAAAATTTCATTAACATCAATTCAACAGTTTCCTCGTTACAACGATCTAAAGCAATACTCTCGTATGTTTATATCAGAAAAAATTCTAAATCCTTTGCTTTCTGTAATAGGCACGGCAATGTTCCGAGCAATGTTCGGACGGACCTAAAAAAGTTATTTATGTCGCCAGGTCTTCCTTCACAGGTCAGTGGACAGTCTATTATGAAAGCAACAAATTTTTCAATTTTACAACCCCCCCCACCCCCCAACCACCCCAATTTCACCCCCCCCCCCCCCAAAAAAAAAAGTAGAAAATGATCAGGGACCTATAAAACGCCTAAACACGAAGTTTCAGCAATATTTAATTTTTTTGTTTTTTGCTAATTACTCACCCGCCTATGCACCGATTTTCAAAATTATAGGAATATTACCTACTACGACCCCACAGCATACCGCTGCCCAAATTTCATCACAATCCATGCAGCAGTTACTGAGATTACGACGTTAGAAAAACGCCATCAGACAGACGCACAGACAGACCGACATCTAGACCGACGGAAATGAGTGACGTGGATTTTCGTTATGTAGACATCATAAGACGCCCAAAAAGCGTGTTATCTCAAAATCGAAAATTTTCGCGATCACAATACTCCCCTCACCTATCGGTGTGGGAAGTAAAAACGATGGAAAACAATGTATTTTAGCTATTCTATGTGCTCTATTTTTTCATCACCTTTGCCCTATAATACGACACAGTGCATCCCAAACTATGGCTTCGTATTGCTTAAATCTAATTAACTGGATACCTTCCAGTTTATTGACATTAAAGGGCACAATATCCCTTAAAACCCTTTACGCCCGAAGGTGCTACAATGTACAAGGTTTATTAGCTGCCGTGCCAAGTCGGTTTTGCGTTACCATTTCTCATCCTGGCTTAAACATAGACAAGTGCTTAGAAGAAATGATTTGTGAACTAGAATGCTTGTCTACATCGTACAACAGTAAGGCTGCGTTTCCACCACAGATTTGCGAGGCTGTGTTACGAGGAATGTGTTTTTAACGAACCAATAGAATCGCTTGAAATACCTCGCCTCGCTAAGCACAGCTCTAGTGGAAACGGCTTAGCGGAGCGAGGTTTTTGTATGTGTTACACTCAATAGCCGAATTCAGGCAATGCCCGAAAAAAATACGCAGAACGAGTTTTGAGCAAGGAATATTTCCCAAACCCGAAATATTGATTTTATACGGCTATTGAGCATTACCGAATAGGCAGAACTAGTTTTGCGCATCTTTAAATGCACAACAGAACTAGTTTTGCGCAACTTGAAATGCGCAGAACTAGTTCTGTGGTACGGAATGACAACCAAAGTGAGTATTCGTTATGCATTGTGTGTCAAAAACCAGCAAAAACCTAGCGTTTAGGTTAGGATCGGTTTCTTTGCCAACGTTCCTGCAATATAAGTACGAATCGTGAAAACGCAAAAAGAGGCTTGGAAGCACGTCAATTTGATGCTCACACAATCAAATAAAAAATTTAAACCAGCCTCAATTGGCGATTTATTATTTGTTGGTATTCATTAAAATATATTTAACTTCTCCAACTTTATATTTATTTGAGGCCGTCGCTGACGCTGATTTATATGGAAGAATCATAATTTGTGCTGGTTATTCAGAAAATATACAGAACTAGTCCTGTGCATTTCAAGTTGCGCAAAACTAGTTCTGTGTATTTCAAGATGCTCAAAACTAGTTCTGCCTATTTTGTAATGCTCAATAGCCGTATAAAATTCATATTTCGGGTTTGGGGAATATTCCTTGCTCAAAACTAGTTCTGCGTATTTTTTTCGGGCATTGCCCGAATTCGGGTATTGGGCGTAACATATGCACAAAACAAGGCATGTTGGCGAGGAATGTGTGCTAGGAATGTGTTTCGAGAGATGTGTGCTAGAAATGTGGACGAAGTATCAGGGTTGCCAGTTTGATTTTAATCTCTTCAGTAAAAATGTACCTAGTTAATCATTCAGTAAATTTCAGTAGACCAATTCAATGCTTCAAAAATTCCAGATTTCCAAATGCGTTGACGAAGGTCATCCAAACTGCCTGTCATGAATTTGAAAATCGCCTATATCATTGTTTGGCCAATAACGGGTAACATTTGAACACTTATTGCAATAAAAAGTGTTATTTTCGTGTCTTTTTGTATTCTATTTGAACAAGTTAAGTTACACAAAGATTCTAATTTTCTCGAAAACGAATGTACCAATTTAAAAAAATCAAACGTCAAAATAAAGTATAGGGTGTCCCATTTTGGGCACTTTTACGGGGTATCTCGGTTATTTTTGAAGATAGAGAGTTGCGGTTTTCGCGACAGTATGCTACTTTTTTGTGAAACTAAAGATACCTCCAACAAAATTATCATGGTCTTGGTTTTTGAGATACAGGGTGAAATTGAAAATTATCGATTTTGGGACCACCCTCGTATCTCGATTGTGTTTTATCTTATTGGAAAGTTTGAAAAAAGAATCTTATAGAATTTTTTTTGGAGAATTCAGTGGTGTAGTTTGATTTTTTCTTACTCTAACCATTTTTCAGTTCTGAAGCAAATATATATATTTTTTAAGTGAAACACCCTGTATATTATTTTTTAAGTCAATCTTTTCGAAAATATATACTAGTATGAATTTTTTCTGAGAACTAAGCTCAAAATTTAATTTTTTACTTTATTTGTAGCAGTAGGCCAAGACTATTAAAAACAATATCCAAGTAAACAATTATTAAGATACAAGATACTCAATACTTTTAAACTCAATTATTTAACTGTATTTTGTACGCTATTAACTACTATTTATGATAATGTTCAGTAAATATTACTTAAAATCAAACATTATATCTGAAGAATACCAACAAATTATTAAATTTGAATTTGAATCGAAATAACAAATAAAAACATCGAGGAGCTTTTAGAGATGTTGGTTCAAGTTTTTCTCGAATGCAAATCTGGCACAATTTCTTATTCTTTTAATATATACAGGGTGAGTTTTTAGTACCGGCTCGGTCGATAACTCCACTACTATAGAAGATAGCGAAAAAAGTTGTATATAAAAGTTGTAGCCACGGATATGCTCCTTGCTCAGAAAATATTTAGATTTATACAGGGTGATCCATAACTACGTGGTGATGCAAACATGCATTTTTTTAAATGAGACACCCTATATATTATTCCATATTCAGATTCCACTAATAATTTCCGTTCTTCCAATATAGGGCATTGTTACATTATACAGGGTGTTTCAAAAGTTATGACCATTTTTATATCCAAATCGCGGACAAATGAACATACTGTATATCAAAAAGTAATGAATCAAAAATTATTTTTTTTACATGAGAAGATTAAAAATATCCTCTAGTTTTAAAATCGGCTATAAAAGAAGCCCGAGACGCATATTCGTATACAGGGTGATGTAGAATGCAAAATCCAAATTTTCTCTTATTTTTCAAATATAACCCCCAATATTTTATTATCCCAAAGAATTGCTTTTAATATGCTCTTTCATCTTTGTATAGCACTTGTTGTACCTACGTTCATCAGTTTCCGAGATATTTCGATTTTTCGGTAAATTTAAAATATAGCCTCTATTTGTGTACTGAAATTTATTTATTTTGAGAAAGTACTATCTGATTTGTTTTTTATTTAACGAACAACTAAATTATAACGTCTTGATAGTATTTGATGAAGTCAAAACCCTAAATCATCGAGATAATAAAGTCAAGTATGCTGAGGAAACAAGTTTGTAGGCGTCATGCATAATTATCAAGTAGTTTTATCAGGTAGGCTTTGAAAAATTGACAGTTTTCATAACCTACTCAATAATTCCGTACTGTGTGAAAAACTAGCTTTGAAAATTAATTTTTCCATTGAGGGTATTTAGGAGAATCTTTGAGAAATTGTCTACTTGCCTCTAGAATATATCAACTATGAATAGCAATATCCAGAACGGAGGCACTCTAAAACTAGTGCGTTTGAAAGATTGAAGAATCGTTTTATTTGGACTGTGTCGTTTCATATTTAATAGCCTACCTGATACATCTGCTTGATAATTATGCATGACGTCTATAAAATTGTTTCCTCAGCACACTTGACCTATATTATCTCGTTAGTTCAGTGTTTTGACTTGATCAAGTATTATTATCGCCTTATATTTTAGTTGTTTGTTAAGCAAAAATAAAATTTGGTAGTATTTTCTCAGAATAAATAAATTTTATTAAAGAAATAGAAGGTATATTTAAAATTTGTAGAAAAATCGAAATATCTCAGAAACTAATGAACGCAGCTATAATAAGTGCTATACAGAGATGAAAGAGCATATTAAAAGTAATTCTTTGGTATAATAAAATATTGGGGGTTACATTTAAAAAAAGAGAGAAAATCTAGATTTTGCATTCTACATCACCCTGTATACGAATTTGCGTCGCGGGATTTTTTTATAACGTATTTTGAAACTAGAGGATATTTCTAATCTTATCATGTAAAAAAAATTTTTTTTTATTAATTACTTTTTGATATACAGTACGTTCATTTGACCGTGATTTGGATACAAAAATGGTCATAACTTTTGAAACACCCTGTATAATGTAACAATACCCTATATTGGAAGAACGGAAATCATTAGTAGAATTTGAATATGGAATAATATATAGGGTGTCTCATTTAAAAAAATGCATGTTTGCATCACCACGTAGTTATGGATCACCCTGTATAAATCAAAATATTTTCTAAGCAAGGAGCATATCCGTGGCTACAATTTTTATATACAATTTTTTTCGCTATCTTCTACAGTAGTGGAGTTATCGACCGAGCCGGTACTAAAAACTCACCCTGTATATAAAAGAATTATTGGTCTCCTTCGTGTTATGGCGATTAAAAATTCCCAAACTTGGATCCCGTGCAAATGTTATTATATTATTACTTATAATGAAGTATATTAAACTTGTATGGATGATAATTGTATTTTTTAGAATTATTTCTGCAGTTGATTTTTGTACCCCTACAGCTTCTTCTTTGTGCTTACAAGATGATGAATGCGTTGCTTCTATGTAACCTAATACGTTTGTTTCCCTTTGCTCCCTATTCTCCTTGAAATAAGTTTTAGGACGTAGTTGAATAAAGGATCCGTACCTAACTATATGTATTTTTAGATGAGCAATTATACCTGAAAACAGTTGCTGTCTCTCTGGGTATCTAAGCTGCCATTATTATAGAAAATTGACAATAATTAAAATGAAAACAGAGAAATAACAAAGCTATATTTAATAAAAATATAATTAAAAGCTGACAGTCTAGCAAGTTTTTTTGTTTTTAATAGATGAGTCATATCCCACTATCTACTCAATATTACCGTAACACAATATTCATCATTTTAATGAGACATTATTATTTAAAAAAATGTATTTTGATTCTGTTTTTTCGTATTTGAGTAGAAAGTCTCTTGTAGAGTAATAACTGCTTAGATGCTTATTATTTATAGTTGATTAACCATGGCATACTGCTACAAATAAAGTAAAAACTGGAAAAATCTAATTTTGAGTATAATTTTCAAAATAACTTAATACTAATATATATTTTTGAAAAGCGTGAATTATTTCCTATTGACTTCAAAAATAATATACAGGGTGTTCCGTTTAAAAAATATATGTTTGCTTCATAACTGAAAAATGGTTAGAGTAATAAAAAATCAAACTACACCACGGGATTCTACAGGAAAAATTCTATAAGACCTTTTCAAACTGTTCAATAAGGTAAAAGACAACCGAGCGAGCAACCGAGATACGAGGGTGGTCCCAAAATCGATAACTTTCGATTTCACCCTCTATCTTAGAAACCAAGATGGCCATGATAATTTTGTTGACGGCATCTTTAGTTTCACAAAAAAGTAACACACTGTCGCGTAAACCGTAACTCTATCTTCAAAAATAACCGAGATACCCCGTAAAAGTGCCCAAAATGGGACACCCTGTACACCGACATACCTTGAAAAGAACTTATTACTCGATACCCCTTGTCATTAAAATTGTAAGGGGACGATCCTGGGGGGGGGGGAGGGTACAAGGGAATGAAGTAGTTTTTGGTTAAAAAGTTGTCCCCCTTGGAAAATCTTTCGAAGTATCTCGGCGTTTTCTTTTTTAGTCGACAGTTTTCGAGAAATTGGGAGTGGGAAATTTTCAAATGAATACCCTGTACACTGGCCACCTTGTATTTATCTCTAGGTTACTAGCCCATAAAAATTACTATTACTAGCGAATTAATCACGCTGTCTAATCGTAGTTTGTAAATGTATGTATGTATCATTTAAATGGTAGGTTTGACTTTTAAATATAGTTAACTGTTTACATCAACTGATATATGTACGATTATTCATCGTGAAAAATTATGCTGATGATGGTTTACGTAATACAAGCAAAAGTGTCGCACTATTATGTTAATTACTATGGTCATTTCATTTACAATGTTACTGCAAATTACTAATGGAATAGCTCCATTTGTCAATCATGTTTAAAAGATGTCCTTGATCGTTTTTCAACTAATTTTTGGAGTAGGTGAATTTAGGGAGGTTATGGAAATACCAAAAGTGTTTTCTTTAATTTTCCATGATTGTAAAGAAAGATGGTTATTTTAATACCATGTATTTGTCAGACCTATCCAAATAAAGAAGTGTTAGTAGTAAATGTTCAATAGCTGTGAACGTATTGCCTATCAGTGATAGCTCAGATTTTAAATATACTCTTAATTTAAACAATTCAATCAATTTTCATTTCTTTTTTACTTAATTGTATTGTTACCCCACCCGAGCCTTTACTGTTGGCTTCTAATTAACAGTGCTGTTCCTAGAATGGCGCCGGGAAACAGTAACAAAGCCTACACAGAACAAAACAGTCGATGCCGATGTCACAGAAGTAAAAAGATGGTATACCTGTTTCTATTGTTGTAGGGCAAAATTTGACTAATCAAAATTTATTTTGTTTTTCGTTTTCTCTCTAGTAAAGCGTTTCTTTTAACTAATGTGGATTTCATTTATGTTGTTCATGTTCAATGTTGCCACAATCGCCTTAAAAATGCAATTCAACATGCCAGGCAAAAACAAAATGCAGCAAAAATCAAACAAAAACTTTATCACAACAAAATATTAGCACAACAAGCTTACTACACACTACATCGTTTAACAATGTCATCTCAAGCGGCACAACATACAAAATCCGTACCACTTATTCTCCTCATGCCTCATGGCAATCTTGTCATCCAGAAAACTCCCAAAAAGCGTCGCTGGAACTCCACACAGAATCCTTGAATGTCACGCACGAAAAACAACACTGAACAGCACACAAGAACACCAAAAATCACGGTAGAAAAGGTCGTTCGTCAAATTTAATCAATTTTTATTTCTTTTTTACTAATTTGTACATATTTCTACCCCACCTGAGCCTTCACTGCTGGCTTCTAATTAACAGTGCTGTTCCTAGAATGGCGCCGGGAAACAGTAACAAAGCCTGCACAAAACACGATGCTAATGACTACAACAGTCGATGCCGATGACACAGAAGTAAAAAAATGGTATTTCTATTGTTATAGGGCAAAGTTTTGATTAAACAAAATTTGTTTTTTCATTTTCTCTTTCTCAATCGTCATCAAAATACATTTCAACATGCCAGGCAAAAACAAAATGCAGCAAAAAACAAACAAAAACTGTATTACAACAAAATATTAGCACAACAAGCTTACTACAAACTACAATGTCAACTCAAGCGGCACAACAATCAAAATTCGTACCACTTATTCTCATGGCAATCTTGTCATCCAGAAAATTCTCAAAAAGCGTCGATGGAACTTCACATAGAATCCTTGAATGTCACACACGAAAAACAACACTGAACAGCACACAAGGACACCAAAGATCACGGTAGAAAAGGTCGCTCGTCAAATTTAATCAATTTTGATTTCTTTTTAAATTAATTAATTGTATTTCTACCCCACCTGAGCCTTTACTGTTGGCTTCTAATTAACAGTGCTGTTCCTAGAATGGCGCCGGGAAACGGTAACAAAGCCTGCACAAAACACGATGCTAATGACCACAACAGTCGATGCCGATGACACAGAAGTAAAAAAATGGTATTTCTATTTGTTACCAGGACACCAAAGATCACGGTAGAAAAGGTCGCTCGTCAAATTTAATCAATTTTGATTTCTTTTTAAATTAATTAATTGTATTTCTGCTCCACCTGAGCCTTTACTGTTGGCTTCTAATTAACAGTGCTGTTCCTAGAATGGCGCCGGGAAACGGTAACAAAGCCTGCACAAAACACGATGCTAATGACCACAACAGTCGATGCCGATGACACAGAAGTAAAAAAATGGTATTTCTATTTGTTATAGGGCAAAGTTATTGATTAAATAAAATTTGTTTTTTCATTTTCTCTTTGGCAAAGCATTTCTTTTAACTAAAGGGGCTTTTGTGTATGTTGTTCATGTTTAATGTCGTCTCAGTCGTCATAAAAAAGCTCTTCAACATGCGAGGCAAAAACAAAATGCAACAAAAATCAAACAACAAAAATATTAGCACAACAAGCTTACTACAAACTACATCGTTTAGCAATCTCATCTCAAGCGGCACAACATACAAAATCCGTACATACCACTTATTCTCCTCATGGCAATCTTGTCATCCAGAAAACTCCCAAAAAGCGTCGCTGGAACTCCAGACGAAACGACACAGAATCCTTGAATGTCACACACGAAAAACACCACTGAACAGCACACAAGAACACCAAAAATCCCGATAGAAAAAGCCGGCTGGAGAGCACGATGGAAACCGCGTGAAAACCGGTGGAAATCCTCTGATTTTCCGTACGCCGGGTAGCCGGCAGACCCGTCTTTTGCCTTTCGTGCGGAATCGCCCGAAATCAAGTGGTCGGTGTCGCGCCAAACGCCGCAGTCGACGAATAGAGATGCGTTTGCGTAGTGTGCTTCGCCTCCCACCCGGAAGATTACGCTACGGTGCACGTGACCCAAGTTAGGCCACCCGTCATGCACCTGCTGTATGATAATCGGTGGTCTTATGTATGCTTTGGTGTGTTGGCTGCAGTGGCGTACACACGGGGGGGTGTCAAGGTTCGAACCCCCCATGGGCTTGGAATATTTGCTAAACTAAAACCTATCGAAACTTCCTATTTAAAATGATTTGGCGTTCTTAAATATCCATCGTGCTATTCCAGTTGCTCCAGAAATAGTTCTAGAACAGTCTTCTAATAAGAATGAATATACATTTATAAAATTATTACATTGCGCATTGCTACCACTGGTTAGCTGGCTATTTTTACTTCCCAACCCGATAGGTGAGGGAAGTATTGTGATCGCGAAAATTTTCGATTTTGAGATAATACGCTTTTTGGGCGTTTTATGACGTCTACATAACGAAAATCCACGTCACTCATTTCCGTCGGTCTGTCTGTCTGTCTGTCTGTCTGTCTGTCTGTCTGTCTGCCTGTCTGTCTGTCTGTCTGTCTGTCTGTCTGTCTGTCTGTCTGTCTGTCTGTCTGTCTGTCTGTCTGTCGGTCTGTCTGTACGCGTTTTTCTAGCCACGTAATCTCAGCAACCGTTGTATGGATTGTGATGAAGTTTGGGCAGCGATATGTTGTGGGGTCGTAGTAGGTAATGTTCCTATAATTTTGAAAATCGGTGTATGGGCGGCGGAGTAATTAGCAAAAAACAAAAAAGTTAAATATTGCTCAAACTTCGTTTTTAGGCGTTTTGGGGTTCCTGATCATTTTCTACTTTTTTTTTGGGTGGGGGTGAAATTGGAGTGGTTGGGGGGTGGGGGGTTGTAAAATTGAAAAATTTGTTGCTTTCATAGGCTATCCACTGACCTGTGAAAAAAGACCTAGTGACATGAATAACCTTTTTAGGTCCATCCGAACATTGCCTTATCTATTGCAGAAACTAAAGGACTAGAATTTCTTCTGGTGTAAACATACGAGTATTGCTTTAGATCGTTCTATATTGTGTAACGAGGAAACGGTTGAATTGATTTTAAGGAAATTTTGACACAGTATTACCACCGTGGTGAGGATGGAAATTGCATATGGTTTTTATAAATCGTGTCAGTGGCGGCGCAGAAATAATAAAAAAACTAAAAATATAAAAACAGCTCAAACTTCGTTTTTGGGCGTTTTAGAGGTAGAGGTGATCATTTTCTGCGTTTTTTTTTGGTGGGGGTGAAATTCGGGTGGTTGGGGGGTGGGGGGTTGAAAAAGTGAAAAATTTGTTGTATTCATAATAGGCTGTCCAGTGACCTGTGAAGGAAGACCTAGCGACATAAATCACCGTTTTAGGTTCATCCGAACATAGCCTAGCATATTACCGAAACTAAGGGATTTAGAATTTTCTGTATACATACGAGTATTTATTGCTTCAGATCGTTTTGTATTTTGTAACGTGGAAACTATTGAATTGATTCTGATGAAATGATGACATAGTATTACTACCGTAGTGAGGATGCAAAACGCGTATGGTTGTTAGAAATCGTGTCAGTGGTAGCGTAGAAATAATCAAAAAACTAAAAATATGAAAACAGCTCAAACATCGTTTTTAGATGTTTTAGGGGTTCCCGATCATTTTCTACCTTTTTTGGGTGGGGGTGAAATTGGGGTTGGGGGGTGGGGGGTTGTAAAACTGAAAAGTCTGTAGTATTGACAGTAGGCTGTCCAGTGACCTGTGAACGAAAGACATAAGGCATAAGACAACTTTAGGGAGAGGGCTGCCGATTATTTGGTTGCAAGGGGATCTCTGGCTAAAGCACCTCCAGTCTTTTTGCTTGTTGAAAAATTCCTTATATGTTTTGACACTGAATCTTCTGAATACTATACCTATCTACCAGGCTTTTACAGTATTCCATTCCGCACCATGGACTTTTCGTGTGGGAGAGGGGGTAGGAGGCTCTGAGCTAGGCTCTGAGAGAGAGAGAGAGAGAGAGAGAGAGAGAGAGAGAGAGAGAGAGTTATAACATCAGGGTGGCAGTGTCTTCTTTTTTGGCGGCAGTGCATATGTTTTGAGTGTCCATTACTCGTTTGAGTTCATTTTACTGTATCTTGTGCCAACTATTTTCGATTAGGGCTCAAATTCCGGACATTTTAAACGATTTTTGTGATTTCGCTCGGACATGAAATTAAGCTCCAAATTTCCGGACATATCCGGGATTTTTCGGACGAGTGAGTGGAAGCACTAGATGCGGACGATATGATCCTAAGCCCATTTCACTCAATCTGATGTGGTACACCGTGCGGATTCGAATGGGCCTCCTTATAGCTGCATACCAAGCGTCAGCAACAGCTCGAGTGGATCGCATTCTGTCTCGAAGTGCCAGTAGTCGTAGGTGACGATCTTGCCGGTCTGTAGTTCTTCTACGTGCTCCAGAACCTATAGCTCGCTGCATTCGCCCTTCTGCGATCCATGCGCGCCATGCTGCTAAAACTGTAGCCACGCTACGCCTCATGGTTACAGCAATTGCTCTGAAAGAGGCACCACGTTCTCGTTGGCCTACAATCCGACCCCGTTCAAAGTGGCTTAACTGCGTAAACTGGGGCTGTCGTCTTCTAGGGGGCATCTTCTCACAACTAACTGATTTCTCGCAACATTTGCAATAGATATCATCGTTTTTGAATCGACAAAAAGCCATGCTTTATTTTTACATGTCTAGAGCTTTTTAGAGGTGCATTGCAGGTAAATAGCGACTGAATGAACAAGAAGTATTACCAATGGTATTACATGTGTACTAGAGATGGTACTCCCAAGACGTGTACAAATTTTTAATGCAAATACCCCTATTTTTTCTAGGAGTTCGGATTTCACTTGCGAGTAGTATAAATACAAAAGTGAAAAGTCCATTTTTGAAGATTCTTAGAAATATTATAAAAGGAAAGATCTATACGCCCTCGATGACTTTATTGTAGACAGCTTAAGGTCGATGTAATCTAAATTTCCTTTTGAACGTAAAGTCAAAATTTGAAGGTATGATAAGTTGTACAAAAAAAAGAGGAGCTACAACAACAAAAAACCTGGAATCCACAGACACTGTTGAAGATATCGACGTTAACGAAGAAATCAATCTGGACTGAACATAAATCAGATTTCATGTATTGTAATATCATAAAAAACATTTTTTACAAAAAGGCAGTAAACCACAGTACTTTCGAAAAAAAATATTGCCAAAATTCGACATGATTTTCCTAGTTCCATCATTAGTGAATATATTGTAGTAATTCATATCAGATAATATAGAAAAACGTGATTTCAGGATTTTGTCAAAACTTTCAAAACCTGTTTTCTCAAAATTAAGTGTGGCTTATGTCCCTTATTTATTCATTACAAAATTATGTTATAGTTTGGAAGCGGCAAAAATATATTAAAGCTTTCGCAGAACTATGCCTCCATCATCAGGGAAAGTTTGTTGAGATTGTTGCTTATAGCGCTTTATAGTGCCTAATTTGTGGTTTTGTGTTTTATGTTGGTATTTGTGTACGCACAGCGCTATGCCTCAGCTGCCTCTGACTAAGTAGATATTAACAATACAAATATGCTACAATAGAACACGATATGAACATAACCAATTAATTATATAGTTGTATTGTTTCTGCTCATTACAACTGCCGGTAAGCCAGTTTCCGCGTCAAATCTGATATTGTGCAAGTCGCAGTCACGATTTTATACTTTCATATAGATAACGTAATGAAACGGTCAGGAATTTAGAGATATATCTCGGTGTTGGGGCGATTTATGAACTTCTGCGCGTTGTGTATCTCTTCGAACGTACGATTAAATTAAAGGTCACTCTTTATGTGGGCAGCGAATGTGATAAGCGTTGGTAAAATGCTTTTGGGTATAATTGAGGTGCTGATTATAAATGTATATGTGCATTTTAAATTGGATTTCGTCTTATTTAAATTAAAAATCTATGGTGATGTGAAGAACAAACCAATAATTTTTTAGTTCTTCCTAAAATGGAAATATCAATCTTTTGTAATTTTCATCTTATTTCGAATTTTCAATCAAATTGGTGTCTTTTAACGGCCTTACCTAAAAACAACCTAGCAGGCCATGAAATATAAACAAAAACCTGTTAAGAGGTAATAAAACAATTATATTAGTGGAAACATTCAAGCGATCTAAAGTAACAAGGCAAGGTTATAGAAAATACTCATAGCATATGAGCACTAACTAGAAACAACATCTCTAAAGTCAAAGATAAGCTGTTTTTAAATGAAAGGAAAACTATCAAAAGCAATTATTGCTGACAGTCTAATGCATCAGAATTAAATTTCATTGGCTGAAACTCAAAACAACGGCCGGATTTAAAGTTGGCACCCTCAAACTATTCACGATACGAATTTTCGATTTGATAGGAAACCAGATGACGATTTTAGATTTTTAGGGTGAACTTGCAGATCTGAGGTTCTGAAAAATCTTGATTTTCGTTACCTGAGGCTGAAACTCAAAACAACGGCCGGATTTGAAATTGGCACCCTCAAATTATACACGATACGAGTATTCGTCCTGATAGGAAGCCAGATGACGATTTTAGATTTTTAGGGTGAACTTGCAGATCTGAGGTTCTGAAAAATTTTGATTTTTGTTACCTGAGGCTAAAATTCAAAAAAACGGCCAGATTTGAAATTGGCATCCTCGAACTAATACAGGATACGAGATTTCCTCCTGATAGGAAGCCAGATGACGATTTTAGACGTTTAGGATGAACTTGCAGATCTGAGGTTCTGAAAAATGTTGACTTTCGTTACCTGAGGCTGAAATTCAAAACAACGGCCAGATTTGAAATTGGCATCCTCGAACTATACACGATACGAGATTTCCTCCTGATAGGAAGCCAGATGACGATTTTATATTTTTAGGGTGAACTTCCAGATCTGAGGTTCTGGAAAATTTTGATTTTCGTTACCTGAGGCTGAAACTCAAAACAACGGCCAGATTTGAAATTGGCATCCTCGAACTATACACGATACGAGATTTCCTCCTGATAGGAAGCCAGATGACGATTTTAGACTTTTAGGGTGAACTTCCAGATCTGAGGTTCTGAAAAATTTTGATTTTTGTTACCTGAGGCTGAAATTCAAAAAAACGGCCAGATTTGAAATTGGCATCCTCGAACTAATACAGGATACGAGATTTCCTCCTGATAGGAAGCCAGATGACGATTTTAGACGTTTAGGGTGAACTTGCAGATCTGAGGTTCTGAAAAATTTTGATTTTCGTTACCTGAGGCTGAAACTCAAAACAACGGCCAGATTTGAAATTGGCATCCTCGAACTATACACGATACGAGATTTCCTCCTGATAGGAAGCCAGATGACGATTTTAGATTTTTAGGGTGAACTTCCAGATCTGAGGTTCTGAAAAATTTTGATTTTTGTTACCTGAGGCTGAAATTCAAAAAAACGGCCAGATTTGAAATTGGCATCCTCGAACTAATACAGGATACGAGATTTCCTCCTGATAGGAAGCCAGATGACGATTTTAGACGTTTAGGGTGAACTTGCAGATCTGAGGTTCTGAAAAATTTTGATTTTCGTTACCTGAGGCTAAAACCCAAAACAACGGCCAGATTTGAAATTGGCATCCTCGAACTATACACGATACGAGATTTCCTCCTGATAGGAAGCCAGATGACGATTTTAGATTTTTAGGGTGAACTTCCAGATCTGAGGTTCTGGAAAATTTTGATTTTCGTTACCTGAGGCTGAAACTCAAAACAACGGCCAGATTTGAAATTGGCATCCTCGAACTATACACGATACGAGATTTCCTCCTGATAGGAAGCCAGATGACGATTTTAGATTTTTAGGGTGAACTTCCAGATCTGAGGTTCTGGAAAATTTTGATTTTCGTTACCTGAGGCTGAAACTCAAAACAACGGCCAGATTTGAAATTGGCATCCTCGAACTATACACGATACGAGATTTCCTCCTGATAGGAAGCCAGATGACGATTTTAGATTTTTAGGGTGAACTTCCAGATCTGAGGTTCTGAAAAATTTTGATTTTTGTTACCTGAGGCTGAAATTCAAAAAAACGGCCAGATTTGAAATTGGCATCCTCGAACTAATACAGGATACGAGATTTCCTCCTGATAGGAAGCCAGATGACGATTTTAGACGTTTAGGGTGAACTTGCAGATCTGAGGTTGTGAAAAATTTTGATTTTCGTTACCTGAGGCTAAAACCCAAAACAACGGCCAGATTTGAAATTGGCATCCTCGAACTATACACGATACGAGATTTCCTCCTGATAGGAAGCCAGATGACGATTTTAGATTTTTAGGGTGAACTTCCAGATCTGAGGTTCTGGAAAATTTTGATTTTCGTTACCTGAGGCTGAAACTCAAAACAACGGCCGGATTTGAAATTGGCATCCTCGAACTATACACGATACGAGATTTCGTCCTGATAGGAAGCCAGATGACGATTTCAGATTTTTAGAGTGAACTTCCAGATCTGAAGTTCTGAAAAATTTTGATTTTCGTTACCCGAGGCTGAAACTCAAAACAACTGCCGGATTTGAAATTGGCATCCTCGAACTATACACGATACGAGATTTCGTCCTGATAGGAAGCCAGATGACGATTTTAGATTTTTAGAGTGAACTTCCAAATCTGAGCTTCTGAAAAATTTTTATTTTCGTTACCTAAGGCTGAAACTCAAAAAAACGGCCAGATTTGAAATTGGCATCCTCGAACTAATACACGATATGAGATTTCCCCCTGACAGGAAGCCAGATGACGATTTTAGATGTTTAGGGTGAACTTCCAGATCTGAGGTTCTGAAAAATTTTGATTTTCGTTACCTGAGGCTGAAACTCAAAACAAGGGCCAGATTTGAAATTGGCATCCTCGAACTATACACGATACGAGATTTCGTCCTGATAGGAATCCAGATGACAATTTTAGATTTTTAGAGTGAACTTCCAGATCTGAGGTTCTGAAAAATTTTAATTTTCGTTACCTGAGGCTGAAACTCAAAACAACGGCCAGATTTGAAATGGGCATCCTCGAACTATACACGATACGAGGTTTCCTCCTGCTAGGAAGCCAGATGACGATTTTAGATTTTTAGGGTGAACTTCCAGATCTGAGGTTCTGAAAAATTTTGATTTTCGTTACCTGAGGCTGAAACTCAAAACAACGGCCAGATTTGAAGTTGGCATCCTCGAACTATACCCGATACGAGATTTCGTCCTGATAGGAAGCCAGATGACGATTTTAGATTTTTAGGGTGAACTTCCAGATCTGAGGTTCTGAAAAATTTTGATTTTCGTTATCTGAGGCTGAAACTCAAAACAACGGCCAGATTTGAAATTGGCATCCTCGAACTATTCACAATACGAGATTTCGTCCTGATAGGAAGCCAGATGACGATTTTAGATTTTTAGGGTGAACTTCCAGATCTGAGGTTCTGAAAAATTTTGATTTTCGTTACCTGAGACTGAAACTCAAAACAACGGCCAGATTTGAAATTGGCATCCTCGAACTATACCCGATACGAGATTTCGTCCTGATAGGAAGCCAGATGACGATTTTAGATTTTTAGGGTGAACTTCCAGATCTGAAGTTCTGAAAAATTTTGATTTTCGTTATCTGAGGCTGAAACTCAAAACAACGGCCAGATTTGAAATTGGCATCCTCGAACTATTCACAATACGAGATTTCGTCCTGATAGGAAGCCAGATGACGATTTTAGATTTTTTGGGTGAACTTCCAGATCTGAGGTTCTGAAAAATTTTGATTTTCGTTACCTGAGACTGAAACTCAAAACAACGGCCAGATTTGAAATTGGCATCCTCGAACTATACACGATACGAGATTTCCTCCTGCTAGGAAGCCAGATGACGATTTTAGATTTTTAGGGTGAACTTGCAGATCTGAGGTTCTGAAAAACTTTGATTTTCGTTACCTGAGGCTGAAACTCAAAACAACGTCCGGATTTGAAATTGGCACCCTCAAACTATACACGATACGAGTTTTCGACCTATTAGGAAGCCAGATGACGATTTTAGATTTTTAGGGTGAACTTCCAGATCTGACGTTCTGAAAAATTTTGATTTTCGTTACCTAAGGCTGAAACTCAAAACAACGGCCAGATTTGAAATTGGCACCCTCAAACTATACACGATACAAGATTTCGTCCTGATAGGAAGCCAGATGACGATTTTAGATTTTTAGGGTGAACTTGCAGATCTGAGGTTCTGAAAAATTTTGATTTTCGTTACCTAAGGCTGAAACTCAAAACAACGGCCAGATTTGAAATTGGCACCCTCAAACTGTACACGATACAAGATTTCGTCCTGATAGGAAGCCAGATGACGATTTTAGATTTTTAGGGTGAACTTGCAGATCTGAGGTTCTGAAAAATTTTGATTTTCGTTACCTAAGGCTGAAACTCAAAACAACGGCCGGATTTGAAATTGGCACCCTCAAACTATACACGATACGAATTTTCGACCTGATACGAAGTCAGATGACGATTTTAGATTTTTAGGGTGAACTTGCAGATCTGAGGTTCTGAAAAATTTTGATTTTCGTTACCTAAGGCTGAAACTCAAAACAACGGCCAGATTTGAAATTGGCACCCTCAAACTGTACACGATACAAGATTTCGTCCTGATAGGAAGCCAGATGACGATTTTAGATTTTTAGGGTGAACTTGCAGATCTGAGGTTCTGAAAAATTTTGATTTTCGTTACCTGAGGCTGAAACTCAAAACAACGGCCAGATTTGAAATTGGCATCCTCGAACTATACACGATACGAGTTTTCGTCCTGATAGGAAGCCAGATGACGATTTTAGATTTTTAGGGTGAACTTGCAGATCTGAGGTTCTGAAAAATTTTGATTTTCGTTACCTGAGGCTGAAACTCAAAACAACGTCCGGATTTGAAATTGGCACCCTCAAACTATACACGATACGAGTTTTCGACCTATTAGGAAGCCAGATGACGATTTTAGATTTTTAGGGTGAACTTCCAGATCTGACGTTCTGAAAAATTTTGATTTTCGTTACCTAAGGCTGAAACTCAAAACAACGGCCAGATTTGAAATTGGCATTCTCGAACTATACACGATACAAGATTTCGTCCTGATAGGAAGCCAGATGACGATTTTAGATTTTTAGGGTGAACTTCCAGATCTGACGTTCTGAAAAATTTTGATTTTCGTTACCTAAGGCTGAAACTCAAAACAACGGCCAGATTTGAAATTGCCATCCTCGAACTATACACGATACAAGATTTCGTCCTTAGAGGAAGCCAGATGACGATTTTAGATTTTTAGGGTGAACTTGCAGATCTGAGGTTCTGAAAAATTTTGATTTTCGTTACCTGAGGCTGAAACTCAAAACAACGGACGGATTTAAAATTGTCACCCTCAATCTATTTACGATACGAAATTTCGTCCTGATAGGAAGCCAGATGACGATTTTAGATTTTTAGGGTGAAGTTGCAGATCTGAGGTTCTGAAAAATTTTGATTTTCGTTACCTGAGGCTGAAACTCAAAACAACGGCCGGATTTGAAATTGGCACCCTCAAACTATACACGATACGAATTTTCGACCTGATAGGAAGCCAGATGACGATTTTAGATTTTTAGGGTGAAGTTGCAGATCTGAGGTTCTGAAAAATTTTGATTTTCGTTACCTGAGGCTGAAACTCAAAACAACGACCGGATTTGAAATTGGCATCCTCGAACTATACACGATGCGAGATTTCGTTCTGATAGGAAGCCAGGTGACGATTTTAGATTTTTAGGGTGAACTTGAATATCCGAGGGTCTAAAAATTTTTTATCTTCTTTATCTGAGGCTGAAACTCAAAACAACAGCCGGACTTGAAATTGGCATCCTCAAACTACACACCATACGAGTTTTCGTCCTGATAGGAAGCCAGATAACGATTTTAGATTTTTAGGGTGAACTTCCAGATCTGAGGTTCTGAAAAATTTTGATTTTCGTTACCTGAGGCTGAAACTCAAAACAACGGCCGGATTTGAAATTGGCATCCTCGAACTATACACGATACGAGATTTCGTCCTGATAGGAAGCCAGATGACGATTTTAGATTTTTAGGGTGAACTTCCAGATCTGAGGTTCTGAAAAATTTCGATTTTTGTTACCTGAGGCTGAAACTCAAAACAACGGCCGGATTTGAAATTGGCACCCTCAAACTATACACGATACGAATTTTCGACCTGATACGAAGTCAGATGACGACTTTAGATTTTTAGGGTGAACTTGCAGATCTGAGGTTCTGAAAAATTTTGATTTTTGTTACCTGAGGCTGAAACTCAAAACAACGGCCGGATTTGAAATTGGCACCCTCAAACTATACACGACACGAATTTTCGACCTGCTACGAAGCCAGATGACGATTTTAGATTTTTAGGGTGAACTTGCAGATCTGAGGTTCTGAAAAATTTTGATTTTCGTTACCTGAGGCTGAAGCTCAAAACAAGGGCCAGATTTGAAATTGGCACCCTAAAACTATACACCATACGAATTTTCGACCTGATAGGAAGCCAGATGAAGATTTTAGATTTTTAGAGTGAACTTGCAGATCTGAGGTTCTGAAAAATTTTGATTTTCGTTACCTGAGGCTGAAACTCAAAACAACGGCCGGATTTGAAATTGGCACCCTCAAACTATACACGATACGAATTTTCGACCTGATACGAAGTCAGATGACGATTTTAGATTTTTAGGGTGAACTTGCAGATCTGAGGTTCTGAAAAATTTTGATTTTCGTTACCTAAGGCTGAAACTCAAAACAACGGCCAGATTTGAAATTGGCACCCTCAAACTATACACGATACAAGATTTCGTCCTGATAGGAAGCCAGATGACGATTTTAGATTTTTAGGGTGAACTTGCAGATCTGAGGTTCTGAAAAATTTTGATTTTCGTTACCTGAGGCTGAAACTCAAAACAACGGCCAGATTTGAAATTGGCATCCTCGAACTATACACGATACGAGTTTTCGTCCTGATAGGAAGCCAGATGACGATTTTAGATTTTTAGGGTGAACTTGCAGATCTGAGGTTCTGAAAAATTTTGATTTTCGTTACCTGAGGCTGAAACTCAAAACAACGTCCGGATTTGAAATTGGCACCCTCAAACTATACGATACGAGTTTTCGACCTATTAGGAAGCCAGATGACGATTTTAGATTTTTAGGGTGAACTTCCAGATCTGAGGTTCTGAAAAATTTTGATTTTCGTTACCTGAGGCTGAAACTCAAAACAACGGCCAGATTTGAAATTGGCATCCTCGAACTATACACGATACGAGTTTTCGTCCTGATAGGAAGCCAGATGACGATTTTAGATTTTTAGGGTGAACTTGCAGATCTGACGTTCTGAAAAATTTTGATTTTCGTTACCTGAGGCTGAAACTCAAAACAACGTCCGGATTTGAAATTGGCACCCTCAAACTATACACGATACGAATTTTCGACCTGATACGAAGTCAGATGACGATTTTAGATCTTTAGGGTGAACTTGCAGATCTGAGGTTCTGAAAAATTTTGATTTTCGTTACCTAAGGCTGAAACTCAAAACAACGGCCAGATTTGAAATTGGCACCCTCAAACTATACACGATACAAGATTTCGTCCTGATAGGAAGCCAGATGACGATTTTAGATTTTTAGGGTGAACTTGCAGATCTGAGGTTCTGAAAAATTTTGATTTTCGTTACCTGAGGCTGAAACTCAAAACAACGGCCAGATTTGAAATTGGCACCCTAAAACTATACACCATACGAATTTTCGACCTGATAGGAAGCCAGATGAAGATTTTAGATTTTTAGAGTGAACTTGCAGATCTGAGGTTCTGAAAAATTGATTTTCGTTACCTGAGGCTGAAACTCAAAACAACGGCCGGATTTGAAATTGGCACCCTCAAACTATACACGATACGAATTTTCGACCTGATACGAAGTCAGATGACGATTTTAGATTTTTAGGGTGAACTTGCAGATCTGAGGTTCTGAAAAATTTTGATTTTCGTTACCTAAGGCTGAAACTCAAAACAACGGCCGGATTTGAAATTGGCACCCTCAAACTATACACGATACGAATTTTCGACCTGATACGAAGTTAGATTTTTAGGGTGAACTTGCAGATCTGAGGTTCTGAAAAATTTTGATTTTCGTTACCTAAGGCTGAAACTCAAAACAACGGCCAGATTTGAAATTGGCACCCTCAAACTATACACGATACAAGATTTCGTCCTGATAGGAAGCCAGATGACGATTTTAGATTTTTAGGGTGAACTTGCAGATCTGAGGTTCTGAAAAATTTTGATTTTCGTTACCTGAGGCTGAAACTCAAAACAACGGCCAGATTTGAAATTGGCATCCTCGAACTATACACGACACGAGTTTTCGTCCTGATAGGAAGCCAGATGACGATTTTAGATTTTTAGGGTGAACTTGCAGATCTGAGGTTCTGAAAAATTTTGATTTTCGTTACCTGAGGCTGAAACTCAAAACAACGTCCGGATTTGAAATTGGCACCCTCAAACTATACACGATACGAGTTTTCGACCTATTAGGAAGCCAGATGACGATTTTAGATTTTTAGGGTGAACTTCCAGATCTGACGTTCTGAAAAATTTTGATTTTCGTTACCTAAGGCTGAAACTCAAAACAACGGCCAGATTTGAAATTGCCATCCTCGAACTATACACGATACAAGATTTCGTCCTTAGAGGAAGCCAGATGACGATTTTAGATTTTTAGGGTGAACTTGCAGATCTGAGGTTCTGAAAAATTTTGATTTTCGTTACCTGAGGCTGAAACTCAAAACAACGGACGGATTTAAAATTGGCACCCTCAATCTATTCACGATACGAAATTTCGTCCTGATAGGAAGCCAGATGACGATTTTAGATTTTTAGGGTGAAGTTGCAGATCTGAGGTTCTGAAAAATTTTGATTTTCGTTACCTGAGGCTGAAACTCAAAACAACGGCCGGATTTGAAATTGGCACCCTCAAACTATACACGATACGAATTTTCGACCTGATAGGAAGCCAGATGACGATTTTAGATTTTTAGGGTGAAGTTGCAGATCTGAGGTTCTGAAAAATTTTGATTTTCGTTACCTGAGGCTGAAACTCAAAACAACGACCGGATTTGAAATTGGCATCCTCGAACTATACACGATGCGAGATTTCGTTCTGATAGGAAGCCAGGTGACGATTTTAGATTTTTAGGGTGAACTTGAATATCCGAGGGTCTAAAAATTTTTTATCTTCTTTATCTGAGGCTGAAACTCAAAACAACAGCCGGACTTGAAATTGGCATCCTCAAACTACACACCATACGAGTTTTCGTCCTGATAGGAAGCCAGATAACGATTTTAGATTTTTAGGGTGAACTTCCAGATCTGAGGTTCTGAAAAATTTTGATTTTCGTTACCTGAGGCTGAAACTCAAAACAACGGCCGGATTTGAAATTGGCATCCTCGAACTATACACGATACGAGATTTCGTCCCGATAGGAAGCCAGATGACGATTTTAGATTTTTAGGGTGAACTTCCAGATCTGAGGTTCTGAAAAATTTCGATTTTTGTTACCTGAGGCTGAAACTCAAAACAACGGCCGGATTTGAAATTGGCACCCTCAAACTATACACGATACGAATTTTCGACCTGATACGAAGTCAGATGACGACTTTAGATTTTTAGGGTGAACTTGCAGATCTGAGGTTCTGAAAAATTTTGATATTTGTTACCTGAGGCTGAAACTCAAAACAACGGCCGGATTTGAAATTGGCACCCTCAAACTATACACGACACGAATTTTCGACCTGATACGAAGCCAGATGACGATTTTAGATTTTTAGGGTGAACTTGCAGATCTGAGGTTCTGAAAAATTTTGATTTTCGTTACCTGAGGCTGAAGCTCAAAACAAGGGCCAGATTTGAAATTGGCACCCTAAAACTATACACCATACGAATTTTCGACCTGATAGGAAGCCAGATGAAGATTTTAGATTTTTAGAGTGAACTTGCAGATCTGAGGTTCTGAAAAATTTTGATTTTCGTTACCTGAGGCTGAAACTCAAAACAACGGCCGGATTTGAAATTGGCACCCTCAAACTATACACGATACGAATTTTCGACCTGATACGAAGTCAGATGACGATTTTAGATTTTTAGGGTGAACTTGCAGATCTGAGGTTCTGAAAAATTTTGATTTTCGTTACCTAAGGCTGAAACTCAAAACAACGGCCAGATTTGAAATTGGCACCCTCAAACTATACACGATACAAGATTTCGTCCTGATAGGAAGCCAGATGACGATTTTAGATTTTTAGGGTGAACTTGCAGATCTGAGGTTCTGAAAAATTTTGATTTTCGTTACCTGAGGCTGAAACTCAAAACAACGGCCAGATTTGAAATTGGCATCCTCGAACTATACACGATACGAGTTTTCGTCCTGATAGGAAGCCAGATGACGATTTTAGATTTTTAGGGTGAACTTGCAGATCTGAGGTTCTGAAAAATTTTGATTTTCGTTACCTGAGGCTGAAACTCAAAACAACGTCCGGATTTGAAATTGGCACCCTCAAACTATACACGATACGAATTTTCGACCGGATACGAAGTCAGATGACGATTTTAGATCTTTAGGGTGAACTTGCAGATCTGAGGTTCTGAAAAATTTTGATTTTCGTTACCTAAGGCTGAAACTCAAAACAACGGCCAGATTTGAAATTGGCACCCTCAAACTATACACGATACAAGATTTCGTCCTGATAGGAAGCCAGATGACGATTTTAGATTTTTAGGGTGAACTTGCAGATCTGAGGTTCTGAAAAATTTTGATTTTCGTTACCTGAGGCTGAAACTCAAAACAACGGCCAAATTTGAAATTGGCACCCTAAAACTATACACCATACGAATTTTCGACCTGATAGGAAGCCAGATGAAGATTTTAGATTTTTAGAGTGAACTTGCAGATCTGAGGTTCTGAAAAATTGATTTTCGTTACCTGAGGCTGAAACTCAAAACAACGGCCGGATTTGAAATTGGCACCCTCGAACTATACACGATACGAGATTTCGTCCTGATAGGAAGCCAGATGACGATTTTAGATTTTTAGGGTGGACTTTCAGATTTGAGGTTCTGAAAAATTTTGATTTTCGTTACCTGAGGCTGAAACTCAAAACAACGGCCGGATTTGAAATTGGCACCCTCGAACTATACACGATACGAGATTTCGTCCTGATAGGAAGCCAGATGACGATTTTAGATTTTTAGGGTGGACTTTCAGATTTGAGGTTCTGAAAAATTTTGATTTTCGTTACCTGAGGCTGAAACTCAAAACAACGGCCGGATTTGAAATTGGCACCCTCGAACTATACACGATACGAGATTTCGTCCTGATAGGAAGCCAGATGAAGATTTTAGATTTTTAGAGTGAACTTGCAGATCTGAGGTTCTGAAAAATTGATTTTCGTTACCTGAGGCTGAAACTCAAAACAACGGCCGGATTTGAAATTGGCACCCTCGAACTATACACGATACGAGATTTCGTCCTGATAGGAAGCCAGATGACGATTTTAGATTTTTAGGGTGGACTTTCAGATTTGAGGTTCTGAAAAATTTTGATTTTCGTTACCTGAGGCTGAAACTCAAAACAACGGCCGGATTTGAAATTGGCACCCTCGAACTATACACGATACGAGATTTCGTCCTGATAGGAAGCCAGATGACGATTTTAGATTTTTAGGGTGGACTTTCAGATTTGAGGTTCTGAAAAATTTTGATTTTCGTTACCTGAGGCTGAAACTCAAAACAACGGCCGGATTTGAAATTGGCACCCTCGAACTATACACGATACGAGATTTCGTCCTGATAGGAAGCCAGATGACGATTTTAGATTTTTAGGGTGGACTTTCAGATTTGAGGTTCTGAAAAATTTTGATTTTCGTTACCTGAGGCTGAAACTCAAAACAACGGCCGGATTTGAAATTGGCACCCTCGAACTATACACGATACGAGATTTCGTCCTGATAGGAAGCCAGATGACGATTTTAGATATTTGGGGTGAACTTGAATATCCGGCGGTCTGAGAGTTTTTTATTTTCTTTATCTGAAGCTGAAACTCAAAACAACGGCCGGATTTGAAGTAGGCACCCTCAATCTATACACGATACGAGTTTTCGTCCTAATAGGAAGCCAGATAACGGTTTTAGATATTTGGGGTGAACTTGAATATCCGAGGATCTGAGAGTTTTTTATTTTCTTTATCTGAGGCTGAAACTCAAAACAACGGCCGGATTAAAAATTGGCACCCTCAATCTGTACACGATACAAGTTTTCGTCGTGATAGGGAGCCAGATAACGATTTTAGATTTTTAGGGTCAACTTGGATATCCGAGTTTTTTTGATTTTTATACAGGGTGTCCCACGACGATTAGGACAAGCAATATATCGGAACCGGGCACTAGTAGAGAATTATAATTTTGGGGATGTAAATTAGAACAAATGTTGCATCTTTTCTTGTTATTGCGTTATCCAATGATGTATTTGTTTTTGGTAACGTGACGTCCGATTCAAAATGTTTAATGGAACACCCTGTATATTAATGCCTTTCTGTGTTCCTTCCGATGAAAAAATTCCAACAAACTAGCACACTTGGGGTCTAAAGTGGTTCATTCAAGAGCCACAGGTAATTAAAGGACTGTGCCATTACCATTGAGACAAAAAATGAAACGAACAATGAACGAACACTAGCATAGGGGTATATGTTCTAATCAATGGTAGTAGTATAATCCTTCAAGTAACTGTAGCTCTTGAATTAATCACTTTAGACCCCAAGTGTGCTAGTTTGTTGGAATTGATCCATTGGGAGGAATATAAAAATGCATTAATATACAGGGTGTCCCGTTAATCATTTTGAATCGGACGTCACGCGACCAAAAACAAATAACTCATTGGATTACCCAATAACAAGAAAGACACAACATCTGCTCTAATTTACATCCCCAAAATTATAATTCGCTACTACTGCCCAGTTTCGATATATTGCTTGTCTTAATCGTCGTGGGACACCCTGTATGAGGCTGAAACTCAAATCAACGAACGAAGTATGCTACAAATGAAATATAACTACAACCCTTTGTATAACTGAATTTTCCGCAGCAAGTATTGGATATACTTGTGAAGACCATACACCGTACGTAACACATACGTTCTCCTATATATCCACAGCTGCGGTAGCAATATTCCGGGACGTACAAAAAGAGAAAGAGCTCGGAGTGCATTGAGGTAGCGACTATACCGACAGTCTGCCGGTAAAAGCTGCCGTGTTGTTTTGCGGTGCTCGTATGCATATTTTAGCTACACTTCCCGTCTCTCCTTACCCCCTACTCCCTCTGCCCCCAGGTCTTACACTTCTGCCCTAGGCGCTGCTCCATACACCAGACATGATAGGGTTAAGTGCAGTCCTCACTTTACGGGATGAAGCTGCGGAGTTTTTTGTGTCAGCGGGGTCAAACCCCCCGTGAAGAGGATGCGTTAAAATTGAGTAGCAGCTTTTTTAACGTTTCAGAGGTAGACAGAAAGGTTTTTGACACGGTTTTGTTTGCTTCAACTTAGGTATCTACAGGGTGTCCAGTTAGTGTGTAATTCTTCTATATCTCGCAAGGTATACCTGATAGAAGAAAATGTCGAATAAAAAATTTATTTGGTTACTTAAGACGCATATTGTAAAAATATTTTCAAATATACAGGGTGTTGCGGGAAAGTAGGATAGTGATCAACTTGATTTTTTATACGGAACTATAACTTTTTCTTAAATTCTTCTAGTTTCCATCATTGATCTCTATTTAACGTTAAAATATTTTTGGGATAGGTTGCGATGTTGCTAAGTTATAATTTATTTTCTATTCTTTTCCGGATTTGCAAGGTCGCAAGTAATACGTCCAAACTGATATATTCCTCCAACTTTTCTTAATAATATTATACAGCGAGTTACTTGAATATTAAGTAAATATTAGTTTGGATGTTACCAGCTATTTGTTTCTACAGGGTGTTTTAGGCAGAATTTTAAATTACAGCAACTTGAAGGACATTTTACTTTGTTTTTTTAAATGTAACACCCTATATTTTTTATTTTAAATCGAAATATCTACTAATGCCCTATCTCGCCTTGTAATATTTTTTTCGCGTTTGCGGCGTCGCCATGTTATAAATTATTTTTCCAAATTTTTAAACAAATATCCCCGATTTTAATTTATTTTAAATTGAATCCTTCACTTATTTTTATTGCAATGAATTGCGCACGTCGAATTTAGTAAGATCTCACAATTTCAAAATTTTGTTTCTATTAATTACTGAGATACGGTAACACCGCTTTTTCAGTAAACGGTACCGGAACGCTTAAATATTTCCAAAACCGCCACAGCTGGAGAGGTGAAATTCAATACTTGGGGTCTTTGAACATACAAAATTCAAAAACACTAACATCAGTGTTGTTGGATTTACCACTTTTACGTTAGACTTCATAAATAGGGCAGTCCATTCAAAATTATGACGTAAAATTGGTAAATCTAAATACACTACTGTTAGCGTTTTTGAATTCTGTATGTTTAAGAACCCCCAAGTATTGAATTTCACCTCTCCAGCTGTGGCGATTTTGGAAATATTTAAGCGTTCCTGTACCGTTTACTGAAAAAGTGGTGTTGCCGTATATCAGTAATTAATAGAAACAAAATTTTGAAATTATGATATCTTACTAAGTTCGTCATGTGCAAGTCATTGCAATAAAAATAAGTAGAGGATTCTATTTAAAATAAATTAAAATCGGGGATATTTGTTTAAAAATTTGGAAAAATAATTTATAACTTGGCAACGCCGCAAACGCGAAAAAAAATTACAAGGCGAGATAGGGCATTAGTAGATATTTCGATTTAAAATAAAACATACAGGGTGTTACATTTAAAAAAACAAAGTAAAATGACCTTCAAATTGCCGTAATTTAAAATTCTGCCAAAAACACCCTGTAGATACACATTTCTGGTAACATCCAAATAATATCTACTCCATATTCAAGTAACCCGCTGTATAATATTATTGAGAAAAGTTAAAGGAATATATCAATTTGTACGTATTACTTGCGACCTTGCAAATCCGGAAATTAATAGAAAATAAATTATAACGTGGCAACGTTGCAACCGATCCCAAAAATATTTTAGGGTTGAATAGAGATTAATGATGGAAACTAGAAAAATTTAAGAAAAGGTTATAGTTCCTAATAAAAAAATCAAGTTGCTCACTATTCTACTTTCCCGCAATACCCTGTATATTTTAAAATATTTTTATAATATGCGCCTTAAGTAACCAAATAACTTTTATATTTGACATTTTCTTCTATCAGGTATACCTTGCGAGATATCGAAGAATTACACACTAACTGGACACCCTGTATATTATTATGGGCAAGCCTAAGTCGATTGCCGACTTCGACCATATATTCATTATTAGTTTGCACAACAGGCCATGAAGGCCTAGGGCAGAAATGAGTATAGTCTGATCTTATACCGCTAAAATTTATGTAACTTAAGATTGTCTTTGGATACTTTTACCACCTATTTCTAAGTATATCCTGCACTACTCCACGTCACCTATTTCTGTCTGCCGTCTTCTCTTTCCAGTGTTTAATATTAATTTTCTTCAAATCCTCTTCTGCCTTCTTCATCCATCTCTCCCTTGGTCTACCCTTCCTTTTCTTTGCTATTGGTCTCCGGTTGAGAACTAGTTTTGCTATTCTCATCCCACTCAGCCCCACGACATGTCTTAGCCATCTTATTCTCTGCACTTTGATGACTGCTATAATATAGGGGTGAATGAATAAGGACCAGAGGCTATCCAGCACGGAATGTGGCCATCTTATTCTCTGCGCTTTGATGACTGCTATAATATAGGGGTGAATGAATAAGGACCAGAGGCTATCCAGCACGGAATGTGGCTGGTGCATAGGCCACACGATGGGCCCTTTTGCGGCTCTATCCGCGCTAGTTCCTAAGACCTGCCCTTTTGGCAAAGGCAAGTACATTCTTAGGTCCTATCCGTTTTATCTCTATTGGTTCCAAGGTTCTTGAGCCCAGCATAGTCTGCCTGTGATAACCCAGGGTTTCACAGCGACACAAGATGTGTGCCAAGCATTCTTCCTCTTCACCATACTACGCGCACGTTGGGTTATTGACCACCCTCATCACGAACAAGTGACGCCTGAAGGTGTTGTGACCCGTTAATAGGCCTACTAGCAATCTCAAGTTACTCCTATGCAGAGAGAGACAAAATCGTCCTATTCTCTGTGCAGTCCCTGCTAATAGTTCCCGAGCCTGACGGAGATAACCAGAGATGTTGTTCCATCTCAGAGAGTGTTGATTCTGGATCCACTCTCCAGTTGTTTTCCTAATCAAGTTTGCAGAGAGTCCTAAGGCTTGTTCCGGGCCCACAAAACTGTTGCCGGATCCCATCCTAGCCAGATGATCCGCCATTTCGTTACCCTTTACCCCAGCATGCCCAGGTACCCACATCAGTGATACCTTGTGTTTAGCTGAGATGTCGTCAAGAGCCCTCCTGCACTCCAGGACCTGTCCCGACGTTATTTTCCAAGCACTCAGTGCTTGTCAAAGCAGATAGTAATCCGCCTCCTAGACCCGTCAATTTCCCGAATACGATTTACACAAGCAAGTATCGCATAGACCTCAGCCTGGAATACTGTGGTGTGCCCCCCAAGAGAGAGTGAAAGTCTTGTATGGGGTCTGTAGACTCCCGAGCCGAGAATATAGGGGTTCTTGTACATGTCTTCCAGTTCCTGGTTTGTTCTTCTCCTCCATCCCTCGTTTGTCCTTACGCCTCCATAAATAGTTCTCAACATTTTTCTTTCCCAACTTATAATTTTTCCTTCCTTCTCTTTCTTCATAGTCCACGCCTCACAAGCATACGTCGGTGTTGGTCTTATAACAGTTGTGTCCATTCTTTCTTTGGTCATTCTGGATACATATTTGGATTTCATAAGATTTTTCAGGCCTCCATACTTCTGGTTTCCTTTGATAATCGTTGCCTGTATTTCTTGTTTCTCTTGTCCTTTTTGCTCTATGATTACCCCTAGGTACATAATTTCCGTAGTCCTTTCAAAAGTATATTTCATGTTGTTGGCCATAAAAGTTAGGTTCGGCTGATCATCGGAAGCTTTTCCCATTTGCCCCATGACCATATATATTTTGTCATACTTTGATTTATCTCCATCCCAAATCTCCTTGCTTCCGCAGCTATCCTTGAAGAAATTTTCTCTAGTTCTTCAAAAAAGATTACAGCGAAGTGTACTCTTTAAACTGATTTCCAAACTTTCCCACAACTATGCCTCCATCATCAGGGAAAATATGTTGAAATTGCTGCTTAGATTAGAAAGTTCGAAATAGATAATTTGGTTAGAGTTACACAAATATTACTTGAAATATTACGATATTTATTAATATCCTCGTCAATTTATTCATAAGACAGAATATTTAGGTTAAAAGATCTACAGATTGAAGGTTTAAAATTGGATTAATGTTACGTTACAAAATCTTATACCAAAATGAAGAATATCTCACACAAAACAGTTCTGTTGAAAGAAACAGGAAAATCGACAAGAAAACCATAAATACACATTTGCTGATCATCCTGTCCACTCTTTTATAGCCATAATAAAACGCTTCGATGTAATAGACCATGGATACAAGTAAATGCTCGACGTCATAACATAAGCAATAAAATTGCTATGTCGGTGAACAACTGAGGAACCTGACAGCTTCATTGTATGATGGGCAAATAACTATTTTATTATTCGCGGTAGCTGATGCTTTTACAGTTTCATATTATCTATAGTGATCATCTATCTAAAACGTACAATTTAGGTATCGCAAGAATATTTTCGCAGTCCCACTGTATTGAAATCGCTGCTATTTTTACAGTAAATACTAAATTGTTAGCAACCCTTAAAATGAAGTCAAGTTGATTGACTCAGTACTTCCCACACATTACGGAGATATCACTTTATTATTTTCCTATATAGCATGAAGCTATAGTCTGAGATCCCCTTGCAACCAGATCATCTCCCACAACACCTCATTCCCCAACCACCCCAATTTCACCCCTTCCTAAAAAAAGGTAGGAAATAATCAGAAACCACTAACACGCCTAAAAACGAAGTTTGAGTTGTTTTTATGTTTAGTTTTTCTTATTGTTGCTGCGCCGCCACTGACACGATTTATAAAAACCATAAGATATAGAGCAACCCTCGTATAAAAACCATAAGGTTTTCCACCCTCGCCAGTCCCGCCACGGTAATAATAATACAGTGTAATAATTTCATCAAAATCAATCCAATAGTTTCCACGTTAAACAACGCAGAATGATCAGAAGCAATAATCGGAAGTATACATCAGACAGTCCCTTGGTTTCTGTAATAGGCAAGGCTATGTTCGGATGGACCTAAAGGGTGTATCATGATGCTAGGTTTTAGTTTTACAACCCCCAACGACCCCAGTTTCACATCCATCTAAAAAAGAAAAAAACAATCAGGAACCCATAAAACGCCTAAAAACGAAGTTTGAGCTGTTTGTATATTTTTATATATTTGCAATTTTTCGTTTTTTGCTGATTACTCCGCCGCCCATGCACCGATTTTCAAAATTATAGCAGCATTACCTACTACGACCTCATAACATATAGCTGCCCAAATTTCTTCAAAATCCATGCAGCGGTTACTGAGGTTACGAGGCTAAAAGAACGTCCAACAGACCAACAGACAGGCAGACCGACGAAAATGAGTGCCCTAGATTTTCGTCATGTAGGTATCATAGAACGCCCAAAAAGCGTATCATCTCAAAATCGAAAATTTTCGCGATCACAATACTCCCTTCACGTATCGGTGTGGGAAATAAAATTCTGATCAATCACTCCAAACCAAAGAAGGGGCCATAAAATCTCTGGATCAAGCTTCTTTGCGTCATTTTACTACGGCCAACCAAATTTACTGAATTATTAGAACATTTTTTATAGAAGGTCTATCCCCCTCTATGACACTGTCTTCAAAAATTGGAAGACTTTGTCGGGTAACTCCAAATCCACAGAATTTCTATTGACAGAATCACTTCACAAGTATAAGAATTTGCATGAGTATAATGGCCCTAACAATCTCAAACAAAAATCAAATACTTCTATTTGTATGCAGTCACAACCAAGCATTTACATGTACCTGCGGGCATTAATTATGATGAGAACTGATTCAGTGGCGGTTTCAAGTAGCCACTACTGAAAATTGGCCAAGATAATGACGATATCCGTTAATGCATATTACATGTTGAACAGCCCAGAATATGTAAATAGAGATGGAGCACGAAACCAAGTCACATATGATGAGATTCTCACGGTACTGGTTTTACAGGGTATCCACAAATTAGTGCTATTAGCCTGGTAACAGAATTCTTCCATCAAGTCAGATCATCATCATAGTCACAATGCCTTAACAGACATGTTGTGAACTCGTAAAATGCATTAAGTCAGAGCTAGAGTATTGCCGAATATTATCAATAGTTTTGAGCACTGTAGCTCGCCATCGTTCGCGATTTACTGTCAGTTCAGTGGCGCCCTTGGTACTCACATCCGGCAACTGTTTTGTCGTATCCACCCAGCGTGTAGGGGAACAGGCGCCGTCCACTCGGGGCATGACCCTGAACTACAAGCTTCTCCATATTATCGCTTCTGTGAATATGTCCGAAGAATGTAAGCATTCTTGTCGACATAATCGAGGATAGTCTCTTTGATGGATTACCGAGCTCATCCAGCATTCTCCTCCACGTCCACATTTCAGAAGCATCTATGCGAGCTCGATCTGCCTTTTCAGCGGTCCAAGTTTCCGAGGCATACAAAAATATGGAGAACACAAGAGACTGAACCAGCGACATTTTGGTAGCTTTAGTGATGTTATGGTCACGCCATATTTTAGTAAGCTTTGTCATGGCCACAAGTACCTGTTCTGCAAGTCAGACAATCACAACTATAACACCAGAGGAATTGAAGCACTGGAACCAACAGATTAAGAGATTAGATTCATATATTCGGGGTGCCCCGTAAGTATTAGTCGACTAATCCAGTTCCTGTGTCCTTGACCAGGTGAAGAAGCTTTTTCCCAATACTATAATCATCTGGCTCTGAAGACCTCAAAGTTTAAAATATGTCGTACAGTCCCTTGAAACTGATGCCAAAGTCTACACTCCTCGTTATATACTTGTAAAAGCAGGACTGATATTTGGTTTCAACGCTGCTCTAAGGATGTATCAAATCTTTTAATCGTCACCATATCTATTTTGAAACACAAAAACTTTAAAAATGTCTTTTGAACTTTATTAATGAAGTTACTATGTTGCTTGCAAATTCGGCTCTATATGAGAGATCCGTATTCTAGTTTAGATCTTATAAGGCTAAAGAATAAAATTGTTAGTGTCAAAATGTTACAGAAGTTCTTTTTTTTAAGGTCACCCTCCCGCAAGGACTGAAAGCTTGTGGCGCTGTAGAAGCGCTGCGATAGAATATGTATCGGTGCCCATTAGATTTGAAACGCTGCAGGTTGTAGCCGTCGGGAAACAAATTTCCCGGCAGCTCAGCCACACCGTCGAAGTTCTCCAAAAGAAGAAATGCTGGAGGAGACTGGTTCGGGGAGTAGGGACCTCGACCTGCTAAAAATCAGCTCAAAGGGCCTCTCTAGTGTTCCTCGTTCGGACGGCTTTTGGTGTTATTATCTAGGCGAGCTCACTCAAACATCTTCCGTGATAGAATCTGTAAAACAGGGACAGGTCAGCCACCCCTCTTCGATGTTCCAGGCTATGGATGCCTTTTGTTGCTCTCTTCTGGATAGTGTCCAGAAGGTTTAGAGACTGCTTTGGAGCGCATACCCACACATGGGAGCAATACTTCAACGATGGTCGGATATGTGCCTTATAGAGCAGCAGTAGTTGTTCTGGTCTATACACCTTCCTACAGCGGACCAAAACTCTAAGCTTCTGGGATGCTGTTTTAGCAATACTGAGACGAGGTAGTTCCAGGCCATACATGTAGTTGTTAATGTTGATCCCCAAAAGCTTGACGGAAGGTGACTCGACTATTGGGTAACCATCCATTTTCACAGTTGGTAGGCCAACGTGAGACTTGTTTGTCAGTATTGTTGTCTCAGTTTTTTGTACGCTCCACTACACTGTATCTGCTACAAAACAAAGCTACAAAAGTTCTTGCATTTTGTTATAAGAAAGCCGTAGGTCCTAAAAGCACTCGTGACTGTTTGGTGTATAATTATAATCATTGAATGTCAGTTGTTGATCAAAGTAGACACCTAAATCTTTTACAAGTTCACTGCGTGGAAGAAACGCTACTAGTTCTTCTAAATACAATACTATTCTACATTTTGCCACGTTCAGGCTCAGTTGGTTATCTACACACCACCTATGAACAATCTTTATTTGTTTCTGAAGAGCAATACAGTCCTCTAAGCAAAAGATAGCTCAATAAAACTTTAGATGGTCCAAGAATCAATAAGTCGTTAACAAATAAAATAAACAATAAAGGTCCCAAATTTGACCCTTGTGGAACCCCCCTAGTCGGAGTGTAAATGTTAAGAGCAAACACCGATTTCGGCCAATGGACGAAAAATATGACCAAAACGCGTTTTGGCTGCTACCATTTTACCATTTTACCATTTTACGAATTATCGCTTTCCGACTGTTGAATGTAGCCCAGAACGTGTTCTGGCTCAACTGCGATTGCCAAAACGCGTCCTGTTCTACTGTGATTGCCATAACGCGTGGTGGATTTTATGTGTCTCATCTTGTAAACGATACCTCTGGAGCTAGTGTATTCATTTAGTATTTGGTCTTTGTGCGGGTCAGACAGTAGCTAGAGAGTGCCATGGAAGACCTAAGTTTATGTTTTAGTGACGAACTGCAAAAAGTCATAAGTGGTAGCAGTGATCGTAGTAATATTTGTACAAGAGAAAGATACGACCAAACACTCACAGAGGTAAAGGCGGCAAAAGCTTGTAAAAGTAATGGTGATAGAATATCTTCGAAACAAAGACAACGATTGAAAAGGTATGATATTTTAAAAATTGGTTATATCGAAAAGCTAATTGAAAGAAGGACAGACGAAACAGCCGAACTGCGTTATTTTTGCGTGACCCACGAGTTATTTGACATTATTCATTCCGCTCATGTGGGAGCTGGACATAAGAGATTGTGAGGTATGTCTCTTTCAGTTTTTTTTTACGGACCTAAGATCTACAAGTGCTTTTTATTCATTTTTATTCAGTTTACTTATGGAATCTAAGCTCAGAGGAAATATTGTAACACAACACGGCAAATAATTGAAATTTATTTATTCGTAGTAGAATATAGAACGTGTTCTGGCAATCGTAGTTGACCCAAAACGCGTTCTCGGCTACACTGAACAGCCGGAAAGCGATAATTCGGACATTGGCAAAACAGTAGCAGCCAAAACGCGTTTTGACCAAATTTTCCGTCCATTGGCCGAAATCGGTGTTTGCTCCTAACATAAACATAAAGGCGACCGTTGGATATATAGAACTATTTTCGTTAACAAGCATAAATATTCAGACGTTGTTTCATAAAAAGTCCTCATGATTGTCCCGTATCTTATAATCTCGCGAATGAAATTGGCCGGAATTCCTTTGAAATTAACTGGTACAGCATTTTCGCTCCTATTAAAGCTCCGACCTCTCAATTACCGCGTATCAGCAGAAGATAGGCGGCTGTGCAGAGACAATAACGTGAAAAAATCCCGGAATTATGGAATTCTTATTCGGCTTGTTAGCATTAAAGTGCCCAGGACGGCAAATGATCGCCAAGGAATTTAATTAAAGCCGAGATTTATTCTGCCGATTAATTTATCAGACACGTGTATGTGTATATACCGCCGGCCATTCGGTTTATAGAATTAGTAGTAGTGTAGTAACAGTAGTAATAGTGATGGGGAAGCTAAGTCAGGCAAGTGGGTCACTTTTGGCAAAGTTTACGGAATACATATAAGTTGGATCACTCTCCGTCGGCACTTTGAAGAACTCACATGAAAGCGATGCCGCGGCCGCGCCAGTTAGTTTTTGCGTTGGTTTTTGCCCAAATACGAGGGTCTTTTAGCGGGGACTTGCTAACGCCTGGGTTTTACGTATATACGAGGGTCATTGAAAGACTATGTATTGACAGCCAATTTAGACATACAAATACAAATATCACGTTTATTTTGCTAATACACAAGTTACATAAATGGATATCAAAAATAAAACCTAGTAAAACTATTACTAATGAATCTCAAATGGTTTCACATATTGTAGCTATTTCGTAGATAAGTAAAAATTGGTTCAAAGGTGCTGTAGTATTTTTACCTTAATGTTTTATTTGGCTTATTTTTGAGACCACAGCTTATAAAATTTATGGTATAGTATATACGAACTGGTATGTATAATTTTAAAAGATAATCATCTGGAAATGCTTTACTTGGATGTGAATAAATTATTTTTGACATTTTGCTCTTCAATGTCGTTCCAAATGCTACTGTAGAAACTAAATTGTTAAAGTTATCAATAGAAATATTGCCGAGCTCTAAAACAATTTAAAATGTCCCTCGGTGGTATGGTAAGACCACCGAATGAATATTTTGTCTCACTATACGCTTTTAGCGTGATACAATCCTTTAAGTACCTGTAGGTCTTAAATTAATCACTTTAGACCCCAAGTGTGCTAGTTTGTTGGAATTCTTTTATCGGGAGGAACACAGAAAGGCACAAATGTACAGACTGTCCCATTAATAATTTTGAATCGAATGTCACGTGACCAAAAACAAATACCTCATTGGGTAGTACAATGACAAGAAAAGACACATCTGCTCTAATTTACATCCCCAAAATTATAATTCTCTACTACTGCCCAGCTCCGACATATTGCTTGTCTTAATCATCGTGAAACACCCTGTATTTATATCCTTTACATTTCAAGGTTTACCACAAAATAAGGATGGATCGGATTGTCATTCATCCGTTAATAAATTTAATTGATAAAATCAAACTTCTGAAAATATTATCCATTTCCTGCAAACAAATCCGAGATAACAAAATCCGATATTTTTGAGACACTGTATACACTTCGCGTTAAACACGTTCAACCTCTACTTTGCGCCGCCCCGTATCTCCCGGCTGACGTCGGTACACTGCTACCGGTGTACCGGGGAGACGGGGCAAGGGGCAGGCCGTTTTGATATTTTTGCGGAGAGATCCAACTTATATGTATTCCGTAAACTTTGGTGATAGTGATGGGGAAGCGATATCAGGCAAGTAGGTTACTTTTGGCCCTTTTTACTAGCCCCACTGAACCAACACTGCAATCCACCGCAAGGTTGGCCGTATTTCAAAACCTTCTTATCCCAAAATTCATGAAAATTGTGCAAACCGAGACAATTGAGCCATTCCATACTTTAGACTCACTCTGTATTTTCATTAAGTTACTCTTAACCAGTGGCGTATATTTAGAATTATTATATATAAAAATAGAAATTTGCATTTCTAATATGCATATGTGTTATATACCGGGTTATTCACGTTATTCGACACGGAGGATTATGGCTAAAGTATCTAATGAAAAAGAAAATAATAATTTCGGATCGACCCATTAAGGCTACATTTTAAAAATATTTTCATGTTATACAGGGTGTCCCCAGAACACGAAACATATCAAAGCTGTGTTTTTTAAATGGAATTATTGCATATTCTAATTTCTTGGTAAATTCTACTGTGACTTTATGTATGACACATGGGATCTGAAGCGAACCATTTCACCATTTTCGGTATAAGTAGATGTCAGAAGAAAATTGAATATCACAGAGATTATAAAACTTAGAAGGCTGTGGCTTTGCCGTATTACTGAGCATGAAATGCGTCAGCCTAAGTTAGACGGTCAAATTTGAACTACGTTTATGCTTGGAGAGATCGGTCGATTAATTAAGGAAACTTCGATCAGATTTCTTCAAATGGGAATGGTTAATTTATTTATACGGTTAAATGTAGAATTTGATAACCTTCCTAATGATATAGGGTTGTGAATATCAATCTCTGGGAGTTTTTATTTAATTTCAAATTTTCAATCAAATCGGTGTTTTTCAATTGTCTCACCTATAAGTAACCTACCAGACCATATAAACAGACACCTGTTCAGGTAGAAGAAAACAACTAAAAACTTTGAAATGAAATGAAAACTACTAGAGAATTTTGTAGGCAGTTTATTATTTTTAATAAAATTTTACATTTAATGTTAAAAAAAGTATGTAATTCTGTCAAGTCAAGAGTATCTCTGACTGGAGTTCTGGAAATTCTTCGGTACCTATTAGCAAGATCGCAGAAAATAAAGAAAATTAAAATTTGTTCAAATTATAAAACAACTTAAATAGCAGAAAATTTCAATCTGATTTGTCAGTATTCCTTTTTTGCAATATTGCTAATAGATGTTGAAAACATAGAAGGGCCCAGTCAAAGGTACCGTTCCTTTGACGCAAATTACTATTTTTTACCCCATAATATAATTGCGTGCTGGAACAACAATCGCTGGTTGTTTTCGTTCCATTTCAGGGTTTTTAATTGTCTTGGAAATTTTTAACCTCTAGTGAATTGCGGTAGCCAGTAGACTGCAAAAAGTATCTATTACTGTCATACTCCAGCGTCTCTTTGTCCTTAAAGATTTTATCGCCGTTGTTTCTGGGAGAGTTGATTTGTTGTAAGGAATTTTTATAATCTTGTCTCTTTACTCTAATTCGCCTGTATCTTTTTTCTAAGTTACTTGTTTTCTTCCATCTGAACATGTTTTTGTTTATATTTCATGGCCTGCCAGGCTGCTTATAGATAGGAAAATTGATTTGTTTAAGAATTTAAAATTAAATGAAAACTACCAGAGATTGATATTCACAACCTTATGCGATTAGAAAGGTTATCAAACTCTACATTTAACTGTATCAAAAAATAGGCATTCCCATTTGAAAAAACAAGTTATCTCTGATCGAAATTTCCTTAATTAATCAACCGATTTCTGCAAGCATAAACGTAATTTAAATTTGACAGTCTCAACAAAGCTGATGCATTTTATGCTTAGTAACACGGCAAAGTCACTGCCTTCCAAATTTTATAATCTCTGCGATATTCATTTTTTTCCTGATATCTACTTATACCGAAAATGGTGATTTACACCTAAACGGTTCGCTTTAATTCGCTTGTGTGATACATAAGTCACACTAGAATTCACCAAGGAGTCTGAACATGCAATAATGTACGGGGTGTTCCATTTAAAAAAGTACAACTTTGATACGTTTCGTGTTTTGCGAACACCCTGTATAACATGAAAATATTTTTAAAATGTAACCTTAATGGGTCCCTTCCTATCCATCCGAAATTACTATTTTCTTTGTTATCAAATACTTTAGCCATAATGCTCCGTGTCAAATAATGTGAATAACCCGGTATAATAATTTTCGTTAATATTAGTACATTGTTATTTTATATTTAGGCTACGATTATAATACACCAATATTATAACGTATGAAAATTTTTCCGATCCCCCCCCCCCCCGAAATCGATTTCTATATACGCCACTGCTCTCAACCTACATCTTACCTTTTGTAGACTCTTCTTCTTCTTGCTGTTTTTCTTCTGAATTGGTCGCCAGGGCAGCGGTGATTCACTAGACAGTTCTATAATAAAAAAAGTTATTTTTATACTGTTATTAGTCCAACTATTGTGCATGAGGTAGAGCATAAAATTGTACTGTATCAAATAAAATTACTGTGAAGAGCCAATGGTCAGATGCAAAATAGGAGTGAAATAAGTTTGGCCTTCCTATAATTGGACTTCCAGCCTTTGGAAAAGATGAATTTCCTTCAAAATTCAGTTTTCCCTTACCCCATTTTTTAATATATTCTAATCGTGCCAGTCGTGGTCAAAGAAATGTTCCAGGAGAGTATAGAAAAGTGAACGAATATTTTCCTTTATTATGAAGTGAATTAGAGAAGGTTTAACGATTTTTGTATTTTTTCAAAAAAATTTCTTGACCAGGTATAGTTTTTTTTGGGGTATACATTTTTGAGCACATAATTTGCCAAAAATACCAAGTCAGTCCTCTTGATGTATGCCATTTTTCTCCGAAAATACTCAATGTACTTTTATTTGAATACAAATTTTAGTGCTTTTAGATCCATAAAATTAATGAATGTTTTCATAAACAAAATTTATCAAGAGAATAAATAATTTACTACTGACTGATGATGAAAATATTTTTGGAGATTTTTTGTACTAGAAGATCTTCTTAATGCACAGATCTAAAACAAATAAGTATTTAAAAAGTAGGCCTTTGTCATTTTTGAAACTCAGACAGTATTGGTATGAAAAAGATTAGTGCTGATAATAGTATATTGTTCAACAAGCGGTATTGGCGATGAAATTTGCTGTAAACAACAAAAAATATGGGAGAAGGTGGATAAAAAGAATCACAATTGCCGTTTGTCAATATACCTGATTACTTGTATAAAGGGATATTATCCCTTGTTGTTGTAGGGGTGTGCTCGATAGGTAGGGATGTATGCTTTACATTTTATGTTTTTTTTGTATAATGTATTATATTTTTTTAATGTTTTATATTTTTATTTGTGGGGTGTGGGAAGTAATATGCCTCTTTCTGTCAGAATAAGTTTTTCAGTAAATACATTATTATTTACGCTTTTAATAATAATTATTATTATAATGCCTATTGGCAGTGGTTGCTGAAGTTGTATTAGGATAGTTCTTTTTGTTGTGTTGCAATAGAATAGCTAGGTATGCTAACTAGAGCTATTTGTTCTTGCACAAAATCAAATTATATCAAAATATCAGAATGAAAATCGTGTAGCCAACCACAACAACCACGATGAAAATGACGTTTGACTTAAATGCTGCGATACTAGCTTGAAGAAAAATGTCTAGTAACTCTAGTAGGTATATAAAACAGAAGACAGAATTACACATCTAATAACCAAGAATCACGAATTAAGCTATCAGTGTCTCTATAACAAACAACAACACTACTTTCTGTCACAATAGAATTTTTCAGTAAATAAAATATTTATACATTTAATAATTATTATAATGGGTAATGGTGGCTTAAGTTATATTAGGATACTTCTTTTTGTTGTGATTAATAAGACGTCTTTAGACTAACTTGATTTCACTGAAACTGAAGCTAACTATATTTCTATGTGTTTTGACATATACAGGGTGTTAATTAAGTATGTTAACAAACTTAAACTACGAATAGTACCCCGAAAAATAGAAAATGTCATATGAACATGGGTCCGGAAATGCTTCCTAAGGGAGCTACGCTCCTTTGCATGGGGCACCCTGAAGACGGTTTTCCCTCGATATTCTCGAAACCATTCATAACAAAATTACGAAATTAGGTACGATGGGTAAACTTTTGACGCTGAATCTGATTCTGAATTCAGAATTTCATAATTTTAATCAGAGGTGTATCATACGGGAGGAGTTAATGGTAAAAATAACCCCATTTTCTAAATGGTAATTTTTTTGACATTTTGATTTTAGAATACGATATTTCAGAGATTTCTACTTAAAAATGGTCTCTTGGTATATCTCGATAGGGCTAACCGTTTTCGAGAAAAATGCAAATTATTGAATCGATGCAGGCTATTGTAAATAAATTCATCTATTCATCTATTTAGTAAGTGTGCTGTGAAAAACACCTGTATATTCGAAATATATGGAAATACCAGAATGAAAATCGTGTAGCCAACCACAACAAACAAACCACGACGAAAATGACATTTGACGTAAACACTACGATACTACGAGTAGTAACACATCATTGACGGTTGCCCGATGCAGGTCTCGCTCACCTGTTCAAAACGGGTCGACCTAACCTCAATCCACCGATCGATCACGCTTCGGGGGGCAGTCCCATTTCCACCGGAAAAACGCCGGAAAACGCCGCACCGCAAAACTGGCCCGTCCACCAACTAACGTCCCTACGAATCCTTTCGCGCACAAATCAGACAACGCGGAAAAAACACGCGGTTCGCACTTCGTTTATTATTTAGTGGAGACGGCTATAGCGAAACGTCAAACGCTCCGGGGTGATTCGGGGTCTTTCACCCCCTCCCTCCGGAGTCCGGAATTCGCTTGGACAGGGACGGCGTCAGGTTCTCGATGTTGAGGTAACTGTATTGCCTGGTGTCAATCTCCGACCTCTACTGAAAAAAATGGGGTCAAATTAATTGACAGTACTTCCCACACATAAAGCCCGCTACTCAGGGTACTTGCAGAGGTCGTGAAATCGCCTCGGGATTATACATAGTGTAAAGAAAACCATATCAAGAAGCAGTAGGAAACAAAAAACATGATTTTACTGACGGCCAAAGAAAGATATTTCCAAAATAAAATAAGGATATATTCAAATTTTCCCACGTGACCTAAAACAAGGGCTGACGTCACAGGTATCTTATCGATATCGACAATCGATACTGCTACAGCGCAGGTCAGTGAGATTCAACTGCGCATTCGACTAGAGATGATCTGAATTCTTTAACAATGCGACTCAATTTATTGATACTCAAACATATTTGAAACAGGCAATTAACCCACTAGCATTTTCGTTGCAATACATTTTTATATGTGATAGGTATCACAGTTCATCCTGTTTGTGACCGAGTTTCGCAACTAATCGAGGCCATCATTTTATTTCGGCGCATCCCATTATGAATGAATCCAAAGATAGAATCTAATTCAAGCCCATCCCTACAAAGTGAATTAGTAATCTAGCCAAACTTTTATTCTTTTGACTTTTGTACTTTTGTGTGTGACTGTGTTTTGTGGTTATAATGATCAATGTCAAAATGTTAGGTTAGCACTGGCTATCGATATCGAATATCAATACTTTACATCCCATCACTATACGATATTACTGACGTCAGAGGTTGTTTGCGCGGGATTTTCCGGCATTAGAAATAATTTTTGGACTATCTCTCACAGCCGATCTCAAAAAACCAAACAAGTGATTTTGTCATGTTTACTAGGCTCTAAGGAACGCGAAAATGACATAATATTTTTTTCTGCAAGTACCTTTTGTGTGGCGCTTCGCCAGACTTCGCTTTGATGCCGGTATTTGGACGAAACATCAAAGGAAAAGTGAAGAATGCGACGAAATCAACGAAGCGACGAAGTTGACGCTGTGGTCTCAGATCTCATTCGCAAATCGTTCGTTGAAGAAAACGCCTAGACGCCTTAAAACGAACTTTGAGCTGTTTTTATATTTTTAGTTTTTTCACTGTTACTGGGCCGCCACTGATTTCTAAAAACCATACGTGTTTTCCATCCTCGGCAAGGTAGTAATACTGAGGCTAGGACTCTCGTTCACATGTCAATGGACAGCCTATGAATACCACAAGTTTTTGAGTTTTACACCCCGCTACCCCCCAACCTACCAATTTCACCTCCAAGCCTAAAAACGAAGTTTGAGGAATAATTAATTTTTTTGTTTTTACTTCGCCGCCAATGCATCGTTTTTCAAAATTATAGCAACATTACCTACTAGGTACCCAAACTTTTGTCACAATCCATGTAGCGGTTACTGAGATTACGATGCTACAGACAGACAGACAGACCGAAAGACCGACAAAATCAAAGGCACTACAAGATTTTAAATAATATAAGGACTTAATTTGTGTAGAGAAAAACTATTTGAAAAACAAAAGTTGAGGGTGAGTTTTAAGGGTTGACGTACAAAAAAATATTTTAAAAGCATGGTATGATAGACACTATAGTACTTTAAAAAATTTCACTCAGTTTTTGTTAGAACTTTTATACGATAATATCACATGTCAAGGAAATTCAGGGACATCCTGTATACATACGAGTATTGCATTCTATATTGTATAACGGTAATTATTGAATTGATTTTAATGAAATTTAGACACAGTATTACTACCGTAGCGAGGATAGGAAACGCGTATGGTTTTTAAAAATCATGTCAGTGGTGACACAGAAATGATAAAAAAACTAAAAGTGTAATAACAGCTCAATCCTCGCTTTAGGGGTTTCTGATTGATTTCTACATTTCTTTGAAATTGTGGTAGTCGGAGGAAAGGGGGTTGTAAAGCTGAAAATTTTGTTGTACTCATAATAAGCTGTCCACTGACCTGTGAAAGAAAGAACTAGCAGCATAATACACTTTTTTAGATCTATCCGAAATGTCTTTGCCTAATACAGAAAACGAGGGATAGAGAATTTTCTGATGTAAACGTACGAGTATTGCTTTAAACCGTTAAGTATTGTGTAATGTGGAAGCTATTAAATTGATTTTAATGAAATGTTGACACAGTATTATTACCGTGTTGAAGATGGAAAACGCCTATAGTCTTTAGAAATCGTGTCAGTGGCGGCGCAGTGATAGTCAAAAAATTAAAGACATGAAAACAGTTTAAAACTTTGTTTCTAGAGGCTCTTTTCTACTTTTTGTTGGATGGGGGTGAACTTGGAGTGGTTGTGGTATGGGGAGGTTCTAAAACTGAAAAATGTATTGTATCCATAATAGGCTGTCCATTACCAGGCTGTGAATGGACGATCTAGCGCCATAGTACTCTTTTTGCGGGCGAGTAAGAGATGATTTGGTTACAAGGGGATCTTAGACCTCATGCTATAGGAAAATAATAAGCTGGCACCATCGTGATGTGTGGGAAGTACTGAGTCAATCAATTTGACTGCATTTTTATATGAGTGAGAAGTACACTTAGGGCCGGTTTCAACGGTCCCCGATAAGTGTCAGATAGCCTATCTATCAGATCTGATAACGCTATAAGTAACATTGGCCTATCTGACAGATAAGGTATCTGATACTTATTACCTAGTCAAGAAATTTTGTCTACATTGGAGATATTCAGAAGTGTCAAAAGTGGTACTATCATTCAAAATGTTCCCTTCACACCCCCCTCCTATCGACTGAAAATAATACAAGATAAACAGAGGGCGCTACAGTGTCTACATTGGAGGCATTCAGGAAGTGCCAAAAGTGGTACTATCATTCAAAATTTTCCCTTCACATCCCCCTCCCTCCCCCCTCCAATCGATCGAAAATGATAAACAGGGGGCGCTGCAGTCGCCTTCATACACCGCAGCGCACGTCCGATCATAGTAACACAGTTCTAGTTTTCGTTTTTAAGTGATGCGAGCGAGCGCGCGGAACGGCGGCGGCGGCGGCGGCGGCGTGGTGGCGTGGAGGCGTGGAGGCGTGGAGGCGTGGAGGCGGCAGCAGACTGGCTGTCAGACTGCGATATCGATCCGCGGGGGCGGTGGAGGCGGCGATGACCGCCAAAGCCGACGCCGATGCCGATCGGAAAACGTCGCAACGCCACGGTCTGCTGGGGCGCTCCACGCCGAATTATTATTATCTATTATTTCACAGACGATTCAAATATCGATTCGAATGAGAAGCTTTTTACTTCCGACACCGATAGGTGAGGGGAGTATTGTGTTCGCGAAAATTTTCGATTTCGAGATAATACGCTTTTTGGGCGTTTCATGATGTCTACATAACGAAAATCCACGTCACTCATTTCCGTCGGTCTATCTGTCGGTCTGTCTGTCGGTCTGTCTGTCTGTCTGTCGGTCTGTCTGTCGGTCTGTCTGTCGGTCTGTCTGTCGGTCTGTCTGTCGGTCTGTCTGTCGGTCTGTCTGTCGGTCTGTCTGTCGGTCTGTCTGTCGGTCTGTCTGTCGGTCTGTCTGTCGGTCTGTCTGTCGGTCTGTCTGTCGGTCTGTCTGTCGGTCTGTCTGTCGGTCTGTCTGTCGGTCTGTCTGTCGTTCTGTCTGTCTGTTGGCGTTTTTCTAACGTCGCAATCTCAGTAACCGCTGCATGGATTGTGATGAAATTTGGGTAGCGATATGTTGTGGTGTCGTAGTAGGTAATGTTCCGACAATTTTGGAAATCGTTGTACGGGGGGTGCAGTAATTAGCAAAAAACGAAAAATTTCAAATATTCCTCAAACTTTGTTTTTAGACGTTTTAGGGGTTCCTGATCATTTCCTACCAGTTTTTTGGGTGGGGGTGAAAGTGAGGTGGTTAGGGGGTGGGGGGTTCTAAAACTCAAAAATTTGTTCTATTTATAATAGGCAGAAAGACCTAGCGGCATAATACCCTTCTTTAGGTCAATTCGAACATTGTCTTGCTTATTATAGAAACTAAGGGACTTAGAATTTGTGATGTATACATACGAGTGTTGTTTTAGATCGTTCTATATTGTATAACGCGAAAATTATCCAATTGATTTCAGTGAAATTTTGATACAGTATTACAGCCGCGGCGAGGATGGAAAGCGCGTGTGTTTTGGAAAAATCGTGTCAGTGGCGGCGCAGCAATAATAAAAAAAACAAAAATATAAAAATAGCTCAAACTTTGTTTTTAGGCGTTTTAGGAGTTCCTGATCAGTTTTTACTTTTTTGGGTGGGGGTGAAATTGGGATGGTTAGGAAGTGGGGGGTTGTAAAACTCAAAATTTTGTTCTATTCATAATAGGCTGTCCATTGACCTGTGAAAGAAAGACCTAGCGGCATAATATCTTTTTTTAGGTTCATCCGAACATTACCTTGGCTATTACAGAAATCAAGGAACTTAGAACTAACTGTCTGATGTATACATACGAGTATTGGTTTAGAGCGTTCTGAATTTAGTAACATGGAAATTATGGAATCGATTTTAGTGAAATTCAGAAAATATAAATAAATAAAAATAGCTCAAACTTCGTTTTTAAACAATTTGGGGGTTCCTGATTGTTTCGTTTCGTCCAGTTGAAGCTGGCAGAATGAAAATTGTGTCGTTTTAACTCCTACGGAGAGACTTAGGAAACTATTTACTAGTTTTTGTGTTTGATGTTTTTTGAGGACATACGAACGATTACTTGGTTGCAAGGGATCTCAGACTATAGCTTCATGCAAAGGGAATATAATAAAATGATATGACTGTTGTGTGGGAAGTACTGAGTCAATCAACTTGACTACATTTTTTATCTTGTTGGGCGCCAACCCTCACGTAATAAAGACAATGGCTGAAGCATTGTATGCGCTCATCAACAGCGAAATACGCTTATCCTGTCTAGAGCAAATCCACCCACACCAAAATTGTCGAGCAGTGTAGCGATTTTCTGGCGGGAATGCTTGACTGAAGTGTTCCTCTCTGGAAAGTAGCAAAATCGCTCAGGACTGGCAAACGGAAACAACATCTTCATATCCTGGTCCTGGGGATGTTGTCTTCGCGGCTGAGGAAGAGGTGGTGGAGGTTTCTGCCGAAGCCATGAAAGATGTTATCACACAACTTTTATCTGGATAATGAATGACCTCGACGAGGAGCGACAAATTGTAAGATCCGTCAAGAGATATTTCGGAGTCTATGGCGTCAGTGCCGATGATGCTTCAGGGACAGATTGTGATTTTGTGATTTCTCTACTGAAGATTCTTCTACAGAAACTCTACACAGCACACCCCAAGAATCACAAGTGATTTTTCATTGCACACCCCAGCAGAGCTTCAAGGTCATATTAAAGACCTAAAGTGGGTGACACACGTACGAACTTTAAGTACGCGGTTTTTAAGTTTGCGAACTTACTCGGCTCGACGTGGTGACACACGTGAAGCTGAAATCACTCATTTTGATAATTTTCCTAAATAAAAACAGGTATTGGACAACTGGAATGGCGGTATAACCATTGGCGAAAGCAAAATATCTAACTTAAGATTTGCTGACGATACAACCCTTATTGTTGCTTCTCAGGAAGAACTAGTAGCTCCATTAAACATTTTAGAACAACACAGTGCAGCATATGGTCTTGGTATTAACTACAACAAGGCCAAGGTTATGATCGTAGATAGAGAGCATGACAATCATCGATAAATAAAGTCAATAGGCCGTTGTGAGGTAGTTCAAAGTTTTGTGTACCTCAGTTCTTTGATCGACAATTCGGATAGCTGTGAGAATGAGATTCGACGGCGCATTCAACAGGCACAGGTGGCCATGACAAAGCTTACTAAAATATGGCGTGACCATAACATATAGCATCACTAAAGCTACCAAAATGTCGCTGGTTCAGTCTCTTGTGTTCTCCATATTTTTTATGCTTCGGAAACTTGAACTGTTAAAAAGGCAGATCGAGCTCGCATAGATGCTTTTGAAATGTGGACTTGGAGGAGAATGCTGAGAATTTCTTATACCGCCCATCGAACTAACGTTTCCATACTGGATGAGCTCGGTAATCCAGAGAGACTATCCTCCATTGTGTCGACGAGAATGCTTACATTCTTCGGACATATTCACAGAAGCGCTAATATGGAGAAACATGTAGTTCAGGGTCACGCCCTGAGTGGGCGGCACCGTGGCCGTTCCCCTACACGCTGGGTGGATACAACGAAATAGTTGCTGGATATGAGTATCAAAGGGGCCACTGAACTGACAGAAAATCGCGAACGATGGCGAGCTACAGTTCTCAAAACTATTGATAATATTCGTGTCAGCAATATTCTAGCTCCGACTTAATGCATTTTACAAGTTCACAACATGTCTGTTAAGACATTGTGACAATGAAATATCAAATTAATCCATTACATACATTCCTGCAGATACAATTTTTCACAAAAAATGACTTAATTTAAACTAATAGGCCAGTGTGGGAGTGTAATAAAAAACATGATGTATCCTGTCTCCAATTTCAAAGTGAGTCGCCCTGTATACTTCTTGGAGCTACTAAGAGATGCATCAAGCTAATGCACGATCGTCATTAAATTAATGAAGTTCCGTGTTAGCCAAGTTAACCCTTAGCCGTAAGATCCTCACCCCGCCATATGATGCCCTATTAAGGGTGATTTGTTTGGGAGAGTATCTTCAACGGAAATTCCTATCTCGCTCTCTCGAGATGATGTAAATGGACGAGGGAGGAGTATATAAATTACTACGGTTAGTTAGCATTTGCATATACTAGTGATGATGTTCTATATTATAGACGTGTTTTGAGGTGGATTTCTTGGAGATTTCACTGTCAAAACTGAATGTTTAGGTGTTTAGGTGAAAGCAGAGAACCAACAGAAACAACTACTCCGAAGGAAAATACCCTACTGTCAAGCACGTCCCCTACTGGTTTTGGAGGGTCCAGACTACTACACCTTTTAATTTTGATTGACTTTTTGGGAGGTCCAGATTAGAGTTGCCATCTTAAATTTATTTGCTCTCGTCGGGAGAGGGGGCATTTTTAGACGGCACTATATAAGGTTTGGGGGGTCCGGACCCCCTGGACCCCCCTTAAATACACGGCTGCCTACTGGCATTGAATTACACTATTGGCTTGAGTCCTTCCTTTGGAGAAACATGAAGGAAATGATTGGCTTACCAACTATGGAAATGGCGAGCCACCCAATAGTCGAGTTATCTTTTGTCAAGCTTTTGGAGATCAACATTAATAATGTCCTGGTACGACCACGTCCTCTGTATTGCTAAAAGGGCATCTCAAAAGCTTGGAGTTTTGTTCCGTTGTAGGAAGCTGTATACACCAGAGCAACTACTGCTACTCTACAAGGTACAGATCCAACCATTGTTGGAGTACTGCTCCCATGTGTGGGGATGCACTCCGAAGCACTCACTAAAGCTTTTGGGCACTATCCAGAAGAGAGCAATTAGACCAATCGGTACGCCTAACCTCTCAAAGGATCTCCATAGCCTGGAACATCGAAGAGGGTGGCTGATATGTCCCTGTTTAACCAACCGTCCAAACGAGAACACTAGAGAGGCTCTGCGATCTCATCTCAACATTCCTTCTTTTGGATAACTTCGACGCTATGCAATGAGCTGCCGGAGAATTTGTTTCTCGACGGCTACAATCTGCAGCGTTTTAAATCTAACGTGCACTGGCACTTATCCTCTCGCAGCGCTTCTATAGCGCCATAGGCTTTCAGCCTTTGCGGGAGGCTGGCCATAAAAAAATGTCCCTTAGCCAAAATGAGGTCAAGGGTATCACAGTCCTTGTCTGGAACATGTCCTGAATTGCCTGGCACGGTGGCACAATGTCCTTAGTTGCGGACAGCGCTGTTTCAATTTCATAAAGGTTGACCTGGATAAAGCCCGATATCAGTTTTGAATTGTTAAGGGTAGGCATACCTATGTGACTAAGCTTATCAAAACTGAAAAAAATGTTCATCTACCAATAACTGTCGTGAAACAACATCGTTAAATGAGCAAATGGGGAGAACAAGAGCAACAGTTTTTTTTCTTTGCAGTATTGTAATGAAAATAATTATAAACTGTGAGATTTAATTATTCTTCTCTTTTAATTGAGCAAATGCGGCAAACAAGTGGTACAGTTTTTTCTTGGGAAATCTGTGTGCTTAGAGGAAACAGCTGCTGCCCGGGATGCGAGACATCCTCCAACACAGCCAACTGAGAATGTTCTTAATGGGTAATTTCCTAATTGCCTCGCTGAGGTTATTTTCCGGGCATAGTCGGGCAGTTTTGGAACTATTGCTCCGTGTTCATTGTCGTACATTCCTGAGAAATTAGTAGTTTCTTTTGAGCATACTCTTTATTTCTCAGTTCACTGGGCATATAGGAGACAGTACCGCATTCAAAAAGTTTCGAATTTGAGATAAGGCTTTTAGTCGTTTACCATCTCATTTTCGTCCATCTGTCTGTTATTTGTCACTTTATATTTCTATGATTTGGCAAGGCAACGGCTAAAAAGTTTTTGAAATTCCATCCAGGAGCCGAGAAACAATACACAATAATAAGAATTGTAGGATGATAAGTATAGTATCTTAGTTTCCCTCTGTAACTCGTAACGGGTTGATTTGATAATAATGCCAACATTTTTAGCGATGGTAGAAAATTAACTGAAATTTGAATTTGAATGATACAACAATCTTGATTTATGTCTACTGCCGTCGAGCGGCGTAGTCTGTTGCTAGTTTTAGTTACGTTTTTTTTGACGGGCAGTTCTTTTGGTGAACAAATACACGATTGGCAAAGTTGGATCTGACAGAAAAGGTACATACGGGCAAAGCAATAAGTTAAACAGAGACATTTAACCCCTCATGTATCCTATATTCACAGCCAGCCGCAGTAAAAAAGCAGTTTCGGTTGAGCTGGTTGATCTCTTATTCACAGCAAGTTTCGAATGTTGCCAGGTTATAAGTAGATATGCTTATGGCTTGAAAATCGCCAAAAATCACCAATCTTTGGCATGCGTGAATGAAAATCGCTTGAAATTACGGTTTTGCGATTAGAAATGTGAAAATTGCCAAAATCGAAACGCTGAGTATGATATATTCTGTGGGTGAGGGTGATCTCTGACCTACGAAACTGCAAAAATACGTCAACCTGAAATTATCCTATAAAATTAGCCGGTGGTCAAGGTCACATTTAATGTATAAACTAAGAGCTATTGTGATCCTCTTGGCCTCCCAGGCCGCTTAAACGGTCTCGGACTCCTGGAGGAGATTATATCAAACTGGTATGGTACACTGTTCTACCGCTTTCAGCTTACTAGCTTCATGCAACGCTGTATATGTCAGTTGGATACCAGGCTCAAAGTTTACGGAATACATATAAGTTGGATCACTCCGCACAAATATCAAAACAGCCTGCCCCTTGCCCCGTCTCCCCGGTCCACCGGTAGCAGTGTACCGACGTCAGCCGGGAGATACGGGGCGGCGCAAAGTAGTGGTTGAACGTGTGTAACGCGAAGTGTATACAGTGTCTCAAAAATATCGGATTTTGTTATCTCGGATTTGTGTGCAGGAAATGGATAATATTTTCAGAAGTTTGATTTTATCAATTAAATTTATTAACGGATGGAAAATGACAATCAGATCCATCCTTATTTTGTGGTAAACCTTGAAATATAAAGGATATAAATACATGTTTCACGACGATTAGGACACGCAATAGGTCGGAACTGGGCAGTAGTAGAGAATTATATATCCAATGAGGTATTTGTTTTTGGTCACGTGACGTCCGATTCAAAATTATTAATGGGACACCCTGTACATTTGTGCCTTTCTGTGTTCCACCCGATAAAACAATTCCAACAAACCAGCACACGTCTAAAGTGATTAATTCGAGGCCTACAGGTACTTAAAGGATTGTATCACGCTAAAAGCGTATAGTGAGACAAGATATTCATTCGGTGGTCTTACTATACCACCTAGAGACATTCTGAATGATATTTTAGAGCTCGGAAATATTTTTATTGATAACTTTAACAATTTAGTTTCTACAGTAGCAATTGGAATGACACTGAAAAGCAAAATGTCAATAATATTTATTCACATCCATGTAAAGCATTTCCACATCATTATCTTTTAAAATTGTACATACGAGTTCCTATATATTATACCATAAATTTTATAAGCTGTGGTCTCAAAAATATGCCAAATAAACAAAACATTAAGGTAAAAATACTTCAGCACCTTTGAACCAATTTTTACGCATCTACGAAACAGCTACAATATGTGAAATCATTTGAGATTCATGAGTAATAGTTTTACTTTACTTTAGTTACCTAGTGTATTAGCAAAATAAACGTTATATTTGTATTTGTATGTCTAAATCGGCTGTCAATACATAGTCTTTCAATGACCCTCGTATATACGTAAAACTCTGGCGTTAGCAAGTCCCCGCTAAAAGGCCCTCGTACTTGGGCAAAAACCAACGCAAAAACTAACTGGCGCGTGTGGCCGCGGCATCGCTTTGATGTGAGATCTTCAAAGTGCCGACGGAGAGTGATCCAACTTATATTTATTCCGTAAACTTTGCCAGGCTACAAAGGTATATATCTATTGGTGGTAATGAGTGTACCTATAGTTAAAAATACTTGAACGTTACTACGTATTTGTTTTTTTTTTACTTTAATAAAAAATATTTCTATATTAACTCTTTGTCTATTTGATTGGAATTAAAACAAAACTTCTCAGTTAGACCAATTTATTTTAAAACCTCTAAGGGTCACTTGGTAATTGCGAATCAACTCCTTCTTTTCAAATAATGTTTATTTTGAGACGTTGGAACGTTTTTGGACAATCAGAAATAACGAATTCCGTGGCTATCGTTATATAATGAAGGTTAAACAATTTTACTTGCTTCTCCTGCTCTCTGTCCTTTGAAGAGTTATTATATCAAAATGCAATTGTAAAACTACTGGTAATATTAACGCTTCATACGGCTATAAATTTTGAAGCGAAAAGTTAGAAATAGACAAACGTCGCCAACTCACTGTGTGTTTTGCGCCAGCAAAAGTCGCCAGTCTTCCTGCGTTGGCTTTTTTCTAGCCTCGTGATCTCAGCAACGGCTGCATGGACTGTGATGAAGTTTGGGCAGCAATATGCTGTGAGGTGTAGTAGATAATGCTGCTAAAATTTTGAAAATCGGTGCAAGGGCGGTGGAATAATATTAGCAAAAAACGAAAAATTTCAAATATTCCCCAAACTTCGTGTTTAGGCGTTTTAGATATTCCTGATCATTTTCTACTTTTTTTGGGTGGGGGTGAAATTTGGGATGGTTGGGGGGGTGGGGGGTTGTAAAATTGAAAAATTTGTTGTATTCATATTAGACCGTCCCCTGACCTGTGAAGGAAGACCTAGCGACATAAATAACTTTTTTAGGTTCATCCGAAAAATGCCTATTACAGAAACTAAAGGACTTTTTTCTGGTGTAAACATACGAGCATTGCTTTAGATTGTTCTGTATTATGTACGAGAAAACTATTGAATTGATTTTAATGAAATTTTGACACAGTACAGCTACCTTGGAGAGGATAGAAAACGCGTATGGTTTTTATGAATAGTGTCAGTGATGGGTGTGCAGAAATAATAAAAAAACAAAAAATATAAAAGCAGCTCAAGTTTCATTTATAAATGTTTTACAGGTTCTTGATCATTTTCTACTTTTTTGGGTGGAGATGAAATTGGGATGGTCGGTTGCAATCATAACAGGCTGTCCACCGAACTGTGTGAAGGAACACCTAGTGACATAAATCAACTGTTTAGGTCGATCCGAACATTGCCTTGCCTATTTTACCGACACTATAGGGTTTTCTGTGTACATACGAGCATTTATTGCTTTTGACCGTTCCGTATATTTTAACGTGGAAGCTATTAAAATGATTCTGATGAAATTTTGACAGTGGTGAGGATGGAAAACTGTATGGTTTTTAAAAATCGTGTCAGTGACAGCGCAGCAATGATCAAAAAACTAAAAATTTGAAAACAGCTCAAACTTCGTTTTTTGGTGTTTTAGGGGTTCCTGATGATTCTCTACCTTTTTTGGGAGGTGGTGAAATAGGGGTGGTTGAGGGGTGGGGGTTGTAAAAGTGAAAAATCTGTTGTATGCATAATAGGCCGTCCATTGACCTCTGAAGGGAAGACCTAGCGGCATAACACAATTTTATTGAGGGGGGAGGGTGGGCTGGCGATGATTTGGTTGCAAGGGAATGTCAAAATTATAGATGCTATGGAAAAATAATAAACTGGTATCACAGTAATGTGTGGGATGGGAAGTACTGAGTCAATAAACTTGACTTAATTTTTTTATGTGAGTCTTTGAATTTATTTCCAACAATTTGTAAATCCAACCTATGGTCATCATCAAACCCCCGAAAAGTTCCAATTCAATAAACCTACTCCCTCATTGCGAGGTTGGAACTGTTGGACTGCTTCTAGGAGAAAAACAACGGTCGACTTTTTCCAGCTATATTATTTCGGCGAGACCTGTTTCCCACCGACAGCCTGTGGTGGAAGCGCTAATTTTTCCCGGCAAATCCTCTTTTTCGGTGCAATTGAATGTAATGCCCTGACGCGGAATTAAAAACTTTCTGGCGCCCAGCTTTCAGCAGCTACGGCAGCTTACAAAAAATAAGCGACAGGAAGTTTGAGAACTCTTTCGGAGAGCGGAATTGGAATTAAAATTTCAATTGTCAAAGTGTTGACGTGATAATAAGTAGGTGAAATAACTTTTGAGAACACAGACCGCATCATTTTTTGGAAAAAAATAAAGTCTGTCGTTGTCTACTCTCATCAAGTTATACAGCAACCTATAAACAACAAATAGCGTGAATTATATTAAGGACCTGGGCCTCATACAGCAACTCTACGAGTCTAATTCGGCTCGTGTAAGAATTGATGGTAACCTGTCTGGTCAAACCAGAAAAGGAGTTCGTCAGGGATGTGTATTATCTCCCATGTTATTTAACATTTACTCTGAATTTGTGATGAGACAGGTATTGGACAACTGGATGGCGGTATAACTATTGGTGGAAGCAAAATATCCAACTTGAGATTTGCTGACGATACAACCCTTATTGCTGCTTCTCAGGAAGAACTAGCAGCTCTATCAAACATCTTAGAACAACACAGTGCAGCATATGGTCTTGGTATTAACTACAACAAGGCCAAGGTTATGATCGTAGATAGAGAGCACGTTGTGAAGTAGTTCAAAGTTTTGTGTACCTCGGTTCTTTGAACGACAATTCGGGTAGCTGTGAAAATGAGATTCGACGGCGCATTCAACAGGCACGTGTGACCGTGACAAAGCTTACTAAAAGGTGGCGTGACTATAACATCACTAAAGCTACCAAAATGTCGCTGTTTCAGTCTCTTGTGTTCTCCACATTTTTGTATGCCTCGGAAACTTAGATTTTTAAAAAGGCAGATCGAGCTTGCATAGATGCTTTTGAAATGTGGACGTGTAGGAGAATGCTGAGAGTTCCTTATACCGCCCATCGAACTAACGTTTCCATACTGGATGAGCTCGGTAATCCAAAGAGACTATCCTCCATTGTGTCGACGAGACGAATGCTTACATTCTTCGGACATATTCACAGAAGCGATAATATGGAGAAACATGTAGTTCAGGGTCATGTACCGAGTGGGCGGTGCCGTGGCCGTTCCCCTACACGCTGGGTGGATACGACGAAACAATTGCTGGGTATGAGTATCAAGAGCTCCACTGAACTGACAGTAAATCGCGAACGATGGCGAGCTACAGTTCTCATAACTATTAATATTCGTGTCGGCAGTACTCTAGCTCCGACTTAATGCATTTTACGAGTTCATGTCATGTCTGTTAGAGTTTGAGATTATGATAATGATGAGTAAAAAGTCTATATTTGCAGTATTAAAAGAACAACCGAAACTCTTTTGATACTTCTTAACTTCTGAATTTTTATTAAATTTAATTACACAATCTGGCGTCGTATTACACCAAAAAAATGTATGGAAATGAAACTCAGTATTTTTCATATTATCACTTTTATTCAAGTTCTAAGTGATGAAAAACAATGAAGCAGCAAAAGTATTTAATTCAGAATTAAAAATTAAACAGTAAAAAAATAAATACTAGAAAGTTACAAAAGACGAAAAACGAATAAATATGGCAAATAAATATAGTCCAGTCGATAAGTGTGAAAAACGTTTCTTGGAGAAAATTACAGAAAGAAACATTATCAAATATTACGAAATACAGATTTCACAGAAGGAAAGGTATATAAAATGAATTATTTTGTATATAAAATGCATGTTGGTTTGTGAAACCTTTAGGAAGTCCCAAAAATACAGTTTTCGGTGGCTTGTGATGTCATTTGAAGCTACTGGTTTTGAAAAAACCATAGTAGGTAGTTACATTTTTTCTACAAGGAAATTTAAAAATGTATTTACAAATTTTAGTCATTAACTTATATAGCCATCGATACGATGACTTCATTTTTGGGTCACAATTTTTCTAAAAAAGCATCCAAATAGGATAAAAATTCATTTTGGGGTAAATATTTTTTGAAATGTTCATTGAAAACGATGAGCTGTCGACTTTTGAGCTCTTATTGTTTTTATGAACCTAAAAATCATATTTTTTAGTTTATGACAATTAAAGGTGCACTTCATAAATAATGTCAAATAAATCATTGAAAATGAAAATTATAAACATGAATTTTGTTCTATATTTTTAGTCTTATCACAAATTCTGACATGAAATCTATTAGTGCTGACAACTCTGCAAAATCCATATTTGTTTTTATTCTAATTCCTTATTTTATTTTAAGAAAATTCAAAAAGCTTTAGTTTCACCACTGGAGTCTTTGGATCGTGTCATCCTAGCCACGACTGAAATTAGTGTTTATTTATCAATATTTCTTATGTCTAGTTGAATGCAAATTTTTACCATGATTGACGAAAATATATCTTAGATATATCTCTCAATATTCTAGGCATTTTTTCCTGTTGAAAAATTACTGTTAGTAGAATATTCTTGATTTTTTTAACGGATTATTATTAAAAAAATGCAACAACACAAATTAGACCTAAAAATATATAATAATACAAAAAAATATATTTAAGAATGAAAATGAATTTTTATCCCATTGGGATGATTTTGACAAAACAGAACGAAAGCCTGTGTATCCTTCCTCTTCATCCAAAATTTGAAAAATCACAAACAATATTCATAATATTTATGAAGATTGATAATGTTTCTTCCTTCAACCCAAGAAAAGTTTCACACATTCTTAGTCGAAAACAGATCTGTTATCTTTTTTTTTATGCTTGACAAGACGTTTGCCATTTGGCTTTTGGATTATCATAGTACAACCAATCGAGTTATATAACCAAAAAAAGAAAGTTTAAGTACAACGCTTCCAAAAAATCCCAAAAAAAAAATTAAAACGATCTTCTCTGTAACAAAAGATTTCGTACTTCCAGTAAAACGGGCTCCAAGAAAAATAATTTGTACCTCAAAATAAAAAAAAAAAAAATTCAAATTCTTTAAAACCAAAAAGTATCGTAAAGTGCCTCATTGTACAGGGTGATTCACCCTGCTGGTCAATCAATCGTTTGGGGTAACCCCAAAAAGGAGCAGGTACGTCGAATATCATGTGTGAAAAAATGTTGAGCAAAACGTTTTCCATCGACTTTCCAAAAATGTTATTTTTATTCAGTGTTGTCTGTCTCACGTTAGATGGCAAGGACATAAGGATTATCAAAAACTTATACAGGGTGAGTTTTTAGCACCGAATCGGTCAATAACTCGGCTACTGTAGAAGATAGCGAAAAAAGTTGTATATAAAAGTTGTAGTCAAGGATATGCTCCTTGCTCAGAAAATATTTTGATTCATACAGGGTGATCCATAACTACGTGGTGATGCAAACATAATTTTTTTTTAAAGGAGACAGCCTACATATTTTTTAATTCCATATTTAGATTCTATTAATGATTCACGTTCTTAGAATATAAGGTATTGTAACATTATACAGGGTATTTCAAAAGTTATGGCCATTTTTATATCCAAATTGCTTTCAAATGAACGTACTGTATATTGAAAATTAAAAAAATTATGTTTTTACATGACAAGATAAAAAATGTCCTCTAGTTTTAACTCAGGCTCTAAAAAAGTCGACGACACATATTCATATACTGGGCCAGTGCTGCTATTTTAGTACATTTGTACTATTTCTAGTACATTTTCGACGTCAACGTACAAAAGTACATAAAGGCTGAATTCTAGTACATTTTCAGTTTTCAAAAAAATCTATAAAAATCTTCATTTCAGCTTCTCAAATGGATATATAATGCACGAATGTAAGAGTTTTCTTTTTTGTTTTTTTTCCTTCACAAAATTATAGAGCATCCATGTTGTGTCAATTGCCAGCCCATAATGAAGTTCACGGGTTTTAGTACAATTCAGTACAATCTAGTACATTTTATTAGTTTCATTCAGGACATTTCAGAAACGCACCGCGTCAGCACTGTACAGGGCAAAAGTAGAATGCAAAATCTAGATTTTCTATTTTTTTTTTTTTTTATGGGAGGTTATTTCATATTTCATTATACTAAAAAATTGCTTTCAATGTGCTCTTTCATATTTTTATAGCTTTTCATATACCTACATCCACTAGTTTCCGAGATATTCCGATTTGTCTGCAAATTTTAAATATACTTTTTATTTGTGTACTGAAGTTTATTTATTTTTTATTATCAAGATAATATAAGTCAATTATGCTGAGAATTTTATAGACGTGATGCATATTATCAAGCAGATTTATCAGGTAGGCTTTGAAATATTGTCAGTTTTCATAACCTGCTCAATAATTTCGTGCCGTGTGAAAACCGTGCCTTAGAAATGATTTTTCGATGGAAGAACAAATAGAGGAAATTTAAGAGAATCTTTGAGAAATTGCCTCTAGAATATATTAACTATCAACTGCGATATCCAGAACGGAGGCACTCTAAAACTGATGCTTTTAGGTATATTTAAAATTTGCAGAAAAACCGAAATATCTCAGAAACTGATGAATTTGAGTATATGAAATTATATACAAATATGCATGTTGAAAGCTATAATAAAATATGGGGGGTTACAGTTAAAATCCTTAGCTACAACTATTATGTACATATTTTTTTAGCTTTTCTTCTTCTTCTGCAGTATTGGAGCTATCGACCGATCCTAAAAACTCACCCTGTATATATTCTTTAAAAACAACAAACAATAGCCAGGATCAACTAATTTTTTCCCATTTTTTTTTCTTCAAAATCCAATTACCAATTTTGTAACTTATTCAATCCCAATTTTCATCCATTTTTGCGAGATCTTGGAATAATTGTTTCCCTAGAAATCAGATTGAACGACCTAATTGATCTTTCTTACATCTGCTGACTGACAACACTGTTTACGAGATATCAACTTTCAACAAGCTTTGAAGTGTCTCGTACAACCTCAGAGTAACAAATGAACATAGAGCTAGTAAACAAACCACTTCAGCATGGCGTGCTCAAAGCCATCACCTTTTGACACTTGAGCCTCCAAACATTGATCAGCTGTGACCTCGCAGTGACAGTTCAAATTGTAAACACTGCTGTGTAACGCCAACTAACCTGAAAATTCTTCCAATGCAACCCATGTTACAAACACTGCACTTTTTGAGTTCCATCACGAAAAACTGTTAAAACTACACTCGAATATAGCACAGCAAGTCCTTAAAGCTTCACTACAGTTACCAACAAATAGCAAACTCGATTTTACTAAGCATAAAAGACGCACAAACAAAACAAACGTTTGACAGTCGAGCTTCTACCGTAAATAAGTCGCAAGAAAATTATGTCGGCGTCGCCAGCTCCTCAAAATTTATGTAAGACTTCAGAATTTGCGTTTATGATGAAGAAATATGCAGTAACGCAGTAGAGGTCAACATATCTATTGATTTTGCTGTAATCATTCCTGAACCATCAAAATACCGTCTTTCTTAACGAAGAATGGAATATTTCTGAATACTATACAATTAAGACGATAGTAAACAATTATGATTGCCGTATCTGGTGGTCAATATGACAACGTAAGAAAAGATGTCGGCCCATTAGAATTAGTTGTATACTACCTCTATGTTCAGTTATTACTGTGAGCGTACATCGAATAAATGTAAAATCTATCAAAAATATAAAAGAAATTCGATGGACAACATTTTGCGTTAAGTTTTTTTCACCCCATCTTTCTGATATCCTACCTGCACTCGAAAAATAATTCGAAATAGGAAGATCATGCTTATCTTCGCAACAAACACCCGGCACTTACACAAACTATTCCGACCAATACAGACGAGTATATCGTGACATGATGACATCAATTTCTCATTGGCATACCGAATATATGTACAGGACCACTTTCTAAAAACTTTTATTGAACAGAATATGCAATTAAAAGTTACATTATCAGAGATCATTTCGAGTCAGCCGACAGCAAGCTACTTTTCAGAAAAATCAGTACCCTTGTGCTTATACATATAAAAAATATATACAGGGTGTCCAGTTAGTGGGTAATTCTTCAATATATCGCAAATTATACCTGATAGAAGAAAATGTCAAATAGAAAAGTTATTTGGTTACTGAAGACGCATATTATAAAAATATTTTGAAATATACAGGGCGTTGCGAGAAAGTAGGATAGCGACCAACTTAATTTTTTTATATGGAACTATAACTTTTTTTTTGAATTCTTTTAGTTTCCATCATTGATCTCCATTTAACCCTAAAATATTTTTGGGATAGGTTGAGACGTTGCCAAGTTATAATTTATTTTCTATTAATTTCCGGATTTGCAAGCTCGCAACTAATACGTCGAAATTGATATATTCCTTTAACTTTTCTTAATAATATTATACAGCGAGTGACTTGAATATTAAGTGGATATTAGTTTGGATGTTACCAGCAATTTGTATCTACAGGGTGTTTTTGGCAGAATTTTAAATTACAGCAATTTGAGGGTCATTTTACTTTGTTTTTTTAAATGTAACACCCTGTATTTTTTATTTTAAATCGAAATATCTACTAATACCCTATCTCGCCTTGTAATATTTTTTTTCGCGTTTGCGACGTTGCCAAGTTATAAATTATTTTTCCAATTTTTTAAACGAATATCCCCGATTTTAATTTATTTTAAATAGAATCCTCTACTTATTTTTATTACAATGAATTGCGCATGTCGAACTTAGTAAGATCTCACAATTTCAAAATTTTGTTTCTATTAATTACTGAGATACGGCAACACCGCTTTTTCAGTAAACGGTACCAGAACGCTTAAATATTTCCAAAACCGCCACAGCTGCAGAGGTGCAATTCAATACTTGGGGGTTTTTGAACATACAGAATTCAAAAACGCTAACAGCAGTGTTGTCAGATTTACCACTTTTATGTTATACTTCATAAATAGGGCATTCCATTCAAAATAATGACGTAAAAATGGTAAATCTGACAACACTGCTGTTAGCGTTTTTGAATTCTGTATGTTCAAAAAAAAAGTATTGAATTTCACCTCTCCAGCTCTCGTTTACTGAAAAAGCGGAGTTGCCGTATCTCAGTAATTATTAAAAACAAAATTTTGAAATTTTGAGATCTTACTAAGTTCGACAAGTCCAATTCACTGCAATAAAAATAAATAGAGGATTCTATTTAAAATAAATTAAAATCGGGGATATTTGTTTGAAAATTTGGAAAAATAATTTATAACTTGGCAACGCCGCAAACGCGAAAAAAAAATTACATAGGGTAGGATAGGGTATTAGTAGATATTTTGATTTAAAATAAAACATACATGGTGTTACATTTAAAAAAACAAAGTAAAATGACCTTGAAATTGCCGTAATTTAAAATTCTGCCAAAAACACCCTGTAGATACAAATTGCTGGTAGCATCCAAAATAATATCCACTTAATATTCAAGTAACTCGCTGTATAATATTATGAGAAAAGTTGAAGGAATATATCAATTTGGACGTATTACTTGCGACCTTGCAAATCCGGAAATTAATAGAAAATAAATTATAACTTGGCAACGTCGCAACCAATCCCAAAAATATTTTAGGGTTGAATAGAGATCAATGATGGAAACTAGAACAATTTAAGAAAAAGTTATAGTTCCATATAAAAAAAAATCAAGTTGATCACTATTCTACTTTCCCGCAACACCCTGTATATTTTAAAATATTTTTAGAACATGCGTCTTAAGTAACTAAATAACTTTTGTATTCAACATTTTCTTGTATCAGGTACACCTTGCGAGATATCGAAGAATTACACACTAACTGGACACCCTGTAGAATGGTCTAAAAGAACACAACCATTTCTTTCATCTGACACCGCTTCGTAATCACAACAGTTTTCATCATAGAATTCTTGAAGATTGGAAACAAATTAGAAACTAGATGTTCTTTATGAAATTGACGTTATACTTTAGGGATTTTCTTTTCTCAGTTAGGGGCGCTAAAAATTAAAATAATCGATTTCTTTCTAATAACTTTCGAACATTAGCGTAATTTTTGTAGTAAGAAATAATTGACTTCGCACGTTGAACAATCCCATATGCCGCTTGTAAAAAAAATAGTTATTTATGTATCAAGGCAGTAAAACAAGCGTTTATAGACAGCAACATATAAATAAAATATTAACATGTTAAATCCATAAATCCTGTTTACGCCCAAAATACATACAAAATTTTTATGCACGATCGGTTTTGTAATCCTTTATTAATAAATAAATATGTTTTTCTCTTTGACCTTCTGTGACTAGCTTATAATAAATATGTTGCAACTTGCTTGAATTTTATACTTGGTGGTATATAGTATTGTTATACAGGGTGTTTCATAAGTTGGGACTTTTTTCATATACAGCGGATAGTACTCGCAAAATGAGTGTTTTTTTCCCAGTAACATATGAACGAAACATTTAGAGAAAACAAGATACTGACCATTAAAGAAATCCTCAATTCTAAGTCCGTCCCTGGGCAATGGCTCACCATGTCACAATATCACAACAAACAAGGCAGCGCTAGCGGTGCCGATACCGCCAGTGAGAAAACACTAAAACAGGCAGTTCGTCATACGTCGCTTTGCTGTGGCATAGTGTACGAGAGTGCTTGACTTGTTACATCTGGCGATCGGACTTTAAAAACAACAGCAATGGCGCACGATTATAACAATAATGGACTGGTGGACATGATTGTAATGTACGGTGAGTGTGGTCAAAATACCGCTGCGGCTTCGCGAGTGTATGCCGATCGTTTCCCTAACCGTACTCACCCTGCACCTCGTCGATTTGTCTCGCTCGTGCAAACAGCTAGAGACACAGGATGTCTGAGTCCACATCGTGGTGGACACGATGGAAGACCTAGACAACCTCGTATGGTCCAAATTGAAAAAGACATCGTAAATCGGACTTTTACCTGTAAGACGCCTGCGACAGGACCGCACTTACAACTTCATAGCAACCAAATAGTGAGGACTTGCTTGAAATTTTTTTTATTGTTTTGCTGCTGGTTCACCGTGCATTAGCTTTGCCGTTTCAAGGGCCGGGCCGTTGCTTCCAAAGAGGAAAGTCCCAACTTTTAGAACACCCTGTATATTACAACACACCTCGTGTAGTAATCTGCGAAATCATTTATATTCGTTTTACAGTAAATGATTAAATAAAAATAAGTTCTACTGCAACTAATAAATCAGTCGTCTAAATGCAAAACCCGACAAGTCACAAATTTTTCAAAATAGAGTTTTATATACCATTTTGTTCATTATTTGAAGCGCTACTATTTTCTATATTTTTCGCTTACAAGACCCGACATTAAACATGAGATATTTGGCTAAGAAAACTAGACTTAAGTGCAAACACCGACAAGTCCAAGCGGTGTTTTATTTCAAACACCGACATGTCCACAGGAGCAAGTCACATGTCGATCACACGAGGTATTCTGACCGTTGTGTGTTTTTGTTTTATCCAGTCGCTGAAAATACGTTGTGGTGAATTCATGTGTTTTTCAGTTTACTGAGAGAATGAGATTAATTTATGCTGTATTGATAAATTATTGATAAAAATAACCATGTTTTTTTAAAAATGCTTTGGATGCGGATTTTGGAGAGCCTACTTCAAGAGAAGCTAGGTCCACATTAATGCAGAGGATCGAAGCTAATTGTGAAAATGAATTTGCTAGTTCTGAAGAATTTTGTTTGTCAAAAAATTTAGATTTTGACGTTTAAACCTTGTAACCCTTGAAATGTATCCTTTCTAATATCTAGCTTTATGTTTATAGTTTTTGTCGTTGAGCACAATGTTTGATTAGATTCCTTTATATTCAGTAAAATAATCCAAATTGATAAGTGTTTCATTTATTTTGATCCGATTCCACAAAAATAGCAGTCAAAACACGACGTCACAGCTCCTAACATGCAAAACCCGACGTGTCCAAATTTAAAAGTCAGATTTTAGAAAAACTATACGTCCTAGATTTTGGGGCGTTAAGAATAAACATCCTAAAACATCGTATATTATCATACTCTCGATTTGGTATTATTTTCGCTCATAATAAGACTGATCTGTTTTTCTTGATTTCTGTAAAATTTGTTACCGTGGACTTGTCGGGTTTTGCATTTAGACGACTGAAATAATCTGGACACCTATGTCTGCGTTACCATAGCAACCAAGTAAATATGTGGTCGCCATTTTTAACTACAGTTGGATTGCAAGTTGCAAGTTCTATACGTTCGGACGTCAGAATATTTTCGAAATTTTTCGATATCATGGATAGTAGTGACGATGAAATGGTTTCCGGAACACCACCGGAGATTTTTAAGGCACCGGAAGATACATAATTAAGTTTACTACCCGCAAAATCGAAGAAAATGTAAATGTATCAATAATGTGTATGTTACCCCCGATCATGCATAAATTATATTTTTTACAAATCGGCCTTTTATTCCAAATAATATTACTCCTTCGCAATTTATTTGCCTATCTTTTCATTATCAGACAGTGGCTACTAAAAGACCACAATTCTTCAATCTCGCGATGAAAACCTGTGTACAACGAAACAGCGGTAGATGAATCGGGATAGTTTCATTTAATTTTGGACTATCCTGTATACGTAGGAAGGGGCTGGAACGCCTCCAAAGTTAGGTACCACAATTATAAATAATCATATCACATCATTTTAAGCTAATAAACGAGATTACGAAAAGTATTACGCAAATAACGATTGACCTATGTCGTTCTCTATTACAAGCAATTTCAGTTCTTCGCATGAAGATCTTTGTTTAATTTCCCTTTTTCAAACTAGGAATTTAAGATGTACGTAAATAGTTCGGTTTTGAAGTGTTGCCAGAATTCGATAATTTTTCAGATATTTAAAAAATCTGTTCCGAATATTTCGTAAAATAAATAAAATGTGAAAGCCTAAAAGTGCATAAAATTGAATTCAGGCAGTTACGTATAAAAGCATGCCTAAAACCTGCGTATTTTCATGCTACATTTGCTGGCAATTTTTTAAGTTTTAATTTTTTTTAAATGTATCCTGATCACTGAAAACAAACTATATGACAGTTGCAAACTAAAGTTCTTTGTACAAATATATCCTCTGCGACTGGATCTTTTCTTTTCCAAAGGTATGCTACTAAGGACCGGTTGTACAATGCGAGCTTAAGCTTCGGCTTAAGGTAAGCCGACGTTAAACCACGTCAGTTGCAAAGTGTCCGTTGTACAATGCTGGCTTAACCCCCCACTCCAAGCTTAACACGAGCTTATGTAAGCCGAAGCTCAACGCGAGCTTAGCTGAGGTTTAAACCTAACCTGATACAAGTGACATAATATGTCATGGACGAACCTTCAAATTGCTTGTCACTTTATTAGGTCATATTTTTTTAAAGATTTGTGTCTGATTTAACAAAGAGAGCAAATGAAAGAACAGAGACAGAAACGGTCGTTGCCGAAATTTGACACAAACTCTCATAAGTGCCTAACCAAAAAAGGTAATTTTTCAGATGATTATGTCAGTACGTATTGCTTCATTGATGCCAACTGTAGTGAATTTCATTATCAACCAGGTTTAACTAAGCCGACAATTGTACAACGGATGTCGATTTTAAACCTGAGCTTAGCTAAGCTTAGGCTTAACAAAGCTCGTGTTAAACCCGCATTTGTGCAACCGGCCCTAACATTTTTATTTTTTCAAGAAACTACAATAGAAGGGCAACTGCAGAACATACAGGAAAGTATGTATTACTTCCGTCATTTTTGGAAGTTTTGAAAATATTATCTGACTCACAAAACCCTAGGAAAAAACTACTAATACTCACTGTTTTTCTGACTAGATTACGTACACTTTTAACGTCATACTTTGTACTATTACCTCAGGCATATGACGACAACTCAATGACGTTTAAACGAAGGCTGGGATTTCAAAATCTTGGCAAGAATTCTCTAACTTAGTTTGAGAGTTGCTTATTATACCAAAACTGAGATTTTATCTATGCATCAACTTAGTGTTACTTTACAGGGTCTTCAGATATTCGACCATTAATGCTTGCTCACATTTTTATGAACATTGAGATAGGAACATTAAGTCTTAAAATGCTTAAAGTTCAAGATGCAGGGTGTCAAAGTTTTACTTTTATTTGCGCTTTTCCTCAATTATTCTTCAATAAAATGGCACAAAGATCTAAAATTATGTATCGGAAGGTTTTTTAAGGCGAGAAATCCAAATAAAATCACGGTTTTGCTATGATGAATAGAGGGCGCCACTGAACTTATTTAAATTATCAAAGCTTTTTTCCGATTTGATGCATCAATGTGAATATTAAAAAAATCGATTCCTCGATATGTTTTAAGTAAAAAAAAGGTTAAGTCCTAGAGGTAACCGTATTTGAGATAGGATGTATTGAAATTTCCAAGGCACTCCAATTTGTACAATGTGATCGAAAGAATTATCGGTATTTCCGCACGACTGAATATTATGATAATCTGGATACTCTGAAGTGTCTGGAACATCTGCAAAATCTAGAAAATTTGGAAATTCTGGAAAAAGGGAAGATCCAGAGAATTTAAATAATTCGAAAACTCTAGAAAGTCTGAAGGATTTGGAGAATCTGGATAATCTGGGGAATCTGGTAATTTGGATAGTCTGGAGAATATGGAGAATCTGGAAATCAGGAAAATCTCTATAATCTGGAGAATCTGGATAATATGGATAATCTGGGGAATCCGGATAATCTGGAGAATCTGGAAGATTCGGGAAATCTGGGGAATCTGGATAATCTGGAAATCAGGATAACCTGGAGAATATGGAAAATCTGGATAATCTGGAGAATATAGAAAATATCGAGAATCTGGATAATCAGGAGAATTTGGGGAATCTGGATGATCTGGGGAACCTGGATAATCTCGATAATCTGGAGAATATGAAGAATCTGGGGAATCTGGTAATTTGGATAATCTGGAGAATATGGAGAATCTGGAAATCAGGAAAATCTGGAGAATCTGGATAATATGGATAATCTGGGGAATCCGGATAATCTGGAGAATCTGGAAGATTTGGGAAATCTGGGGAATCTGGATAATCTGGGGAATCTGGATAATCTCGATAATCTGGAGAATATGAAGAATCTGGGGAATCTGGTAATTTGGATAATCTGGAGAATATGGAGAATTAGGAGGATCTGGAGAATCTAGAAAATCTAGAAAATAAAAAATAGAAAAATCTATAACTACGGTTAAGTATTCTTAAACTTCAAGACCGCCAATTTTAAAAATTAGGCATATCATGTTTTTCATCTAATATTATTTCGTGCAAGAATACAGATAGTTCTTTATATTTTACAACTAATTGGGATGCCTCGGAGATTTCAATAAAGATTATCTCGAAATCGGTTACCTCTAAGGACTTAAATAAAGTATACCTTTTCACGTAAAATGTATTGAGGAGACGATTTTTTTGATGCACCAAACCAGAAAAAATTTTGTTAACTTAGAGTTAGATGTGCAGTAAATGGCGTCCTCTATTCATGATAGCAAAACAGTGGTTGAGTTTGGATTTGTCACCATAAAAAACCCGAAATGTAATTTCAGATCCTTGTGTCCTTTTATTGCCGAATAATTGAGAAAAAACGAAAATAAAAGTAAAACTTTGATACCCTGTATCTTGAAAATTAAGCATTTTAAGACTTCATGTTCCTACGTATGCTGTAACATGTCAAACTTATAAAATGGTGGCGAAAAAACACGCATTGACACAATGTTTTCCATATTTTTTTGGTCTTTCGGAACATAGACCTTTTCGAGTCACTAAGAGTAGAATGACTTCCAAAAATAGCGAGTTTCGACACTCAAAAACAATACGAAATATGAGAGAAACTAAAGGCCATAGTAATGGTTCTGATACCTTCTCCTCAGGCAAGAATAATGATGTAACGTTTTTTAAAGACTAAAAACAGAACGAATCTAATAATAGTAATAATAAAGTCACCTAAAGCTCTTTGAAACCTTGCTAAGGGAGCTTCTGAGGGATTTTTGTTCAGCACGACCCGAAAATTCGGAAAAATGATGCGTCAACGCAATCTTAACTTTGCTATTTTTTGTATTGTTATTTTATAGAACCACCACAACTGCATCCATCGTTACTACGCTAACAGGCAAACTGTTTTCTAGTACATCCTATTCAGAATGGCCGAGCATTTAAGTCCAGTAGCAAATAATTCAGTTTTCCCACCACTAAAATACTCTCCAATAGACTGGAACAGTTACTAACACAGCCCGAACTAGATTTAACAGAGAGTGGACGCACACAAAAAATCTCAACTTTGTTCAAAATTTGAAAATATGGGTAATTTGCGATTATGAAAAATTGGTAAAGAGAACGACGTAGGCGTAAACTTAACAAAAAAAAAAAGTATATAGCATCAGCACATGATACCGTTACTCGTTACGATGGGACGAGATGAAGGGTGGGGGGGGGGGGGGAGAAAAGGTGGGGGGAGGTCAAAAATCGGGATGAATGAAGACAGGTGGATAGTTTGCCGCAAATTGCTAGAGATTCTCAAGTCGGTGTTTTGGTTTTTAGACAGCAAATAGTCTGTGTCAAGTTCTCTACAAACGACGACTTCAAAAGCCTCAATATTTCAATATTGGTATGACAGACATGAAGTAGATCCAAAATATTCAGAATTTTCAGACTACTAAATTACTGTAATACCTATAATCGCAATAAGTTGAATATTTTGCGCCAATATATCCACACTTCATCATGTTAGGCTTAGGTGAAGCTCAACAAGAAAATTCATAGTTATGGTTTTTGAAAATGTATCAAGAAGATATAAATGATGGTATTGCGAGTAGCAGTTGGTAAACAATCTTGATTATTTTCATAGAAAATAAGAGAATATAAATTTGTTTAACTGTTGTAATGTTTCAAGACTGTATTCTCTCCTCGCGAAGGTTATCATCTTGTTTTCAGAATAACCATTTTTTCGAATTTTCGTCCCAGAATTTCCTTGGCACGTAATATTTTCGTGAAGAAAAATGACTCAATCCAGAAATGAGTTGCAATTGTGAAGGTATTATAGGGTCTATCATACCGCGCATTCAAAACATTTTTTTTTGAACGTCATCCCCGAAAACTCAACACAAACTTTGGTTTCAAATAGTATCCCATAAGTTTTCCTAGATAAATGATATCCCTATTTTATTTAAAATCCTGTAGTACGAAATCTTAATTTGTTTGGTAAAGTGGTAAGCATAATATAAATGAAATAAAATTTGCAAACTTATAAAAAAGAAAACTAGGTGCGTTCTTAATCGCATTTTTAAGGGTAATGACGTATCATTTCAAAAAAGAATGTTTTTCCTTTTTTATTACTAAAATATTACGGCTCAAACAAATCCAATCAATTTTATTTACCTTATGGTTATGATTTTATGAAAAAAATTGGTTTGTGCATGAAATCAAGGAACTACAAAATTGTGATGGAATAACTACTTCATTCTGCTAAGGGGTGCTATTTACTGTTTACAAAAAAATTTCGGGATGATTTTTAGGGCTTGAAGTACAAAAAAAAAATGTTTCGTAAGCATGGTATATAATAGGTCATTTAGTACCCGTGAAAGGCCCACTTAGTTTTCTTTTTCATCTGTTTTTGTTCCAAAAATATTATGCCTCAAACAAATCCTCATTTTATTTATCTTATGCTTACACCTTTACAAAAAAAATTGGTTTTTGGATAAAAGCAAAGGTAATACAGGATTTTAAACAAAATATGGACTTAATTTGTATAGGAAAAACTAGTGGGTGCTATTTGGAAAAAAAGTTGTGGATGAGTTTTAGAGGTGGAAGTACAAACAAAATGTTTTGAAAGCAAGGTATGATAGACTCTATAGCACTTTCAAAAATACCGCTCAGTTTTCGTTTGAACTTTTTATCACGTGTCAAAGAAATACTGGGATACCCGGTATACATAAAATATGAATTTTCTTGATCAAGATATCACTTTTCCCGACAGTGTGTTATGCCATTCGCCTTCGTGATAAGTGAGCTTGTTTTTATATCCTGACTACATGACAGATTTGAACAAATTAGTCCATATAACTGTCTAAACTGAGACGATACCTATAGCCCCTGAGCCTAGTCCTAAAAAAATTGTTCATGACCACACAGTGTGGTCATAGTCCGTACACAGCACACTAAACAATTAGCAGAATATCTCAGGTTGGCGGCAATCATACGCGCATCCCGCCATTTTGGGTGAGTATATGTCAAAAGAGGCGTATACGCTGAGAGATTTTGTATTCGCGGTGTTGGTAGTGTATGACCTTTAAAATGGATAAAGAACAGAGAGATTTTGAGCCACTAAAAATTGTGACGACGCTATCCGTACAACATTATTATGAGCATGCGCAGTGTGTTTCGAATAACGGATAAGCGTGTGCCTTGTGTACAGTTTTTGTAACCGGCATCTGTGACGTGTATCGTTGCGTTATTTGACAATTGACATTGACAATTCTTGGACCTACTTGATTTTAACTTAACCTCACATTATGATCGATTTGGTCGGAAATGTCCAAGAAATGTTACGTGCAACAAGTAAACACCACAAGCAGAAAATAGATCACATCACAAGTAAAATAAAAAATAGGTTATGCAGGATCCCCGAGGTATGATATTTCAGATTTCACTACCATGGTTCAGTCCCGTGATGATCACACGCTGTTGCCGGAGACGCCTAAGTTTGTAGCTTTTATTGGATGATACTGTCAAATGAAATTGATCCGATCCTTTTGTACAATGATAAAGCACAATATAAGTATTGTTGCTATCAAAATCATCACGGTTCCTTTCTCATTGCCGCATAGTGGTTTAGACCTGGCAATACCGCACGTAATCATATCGTACCGTAAACTTCCGTAGCTAACGTACAACTTTATCGGTTATTCGCCGATTCGGTTATTTCACGAGAACTGCGCATGCCACAAATAGCGATAACGTGCAATAACGTCAGGAAACGAACGTCCAAAAACTCTCTAATGAAATGTGTGTGCTGCAGAAATAAGTACAATAACTGCGGAAAAAGTTTTTTTAGATTTTCGAATGATCCTATAAGGTAAGTACGTATAACATACAAATAAAATATGTACTCAAAAGTACGAACGCTATTTTTACGGATCGATTGGGACGACTTAACTGATTTGACATATAACAACTGATCAGCCAGCAAGCCTTTGAGCTAAATTTTATACATGCCTATTGATGATATTTTATGCCGTTTTAAACTGCTATTTAGAACATTTTTCTTGAATTCAGTCTATTTTTTGATCAATTTCAATACATTTCAAAACACGATAGCGTTGTGCATGTATAAAAACGTACCTACTGATATTCTTCCGTATATTTTTATATTTTATGGATAGCTTCTTAATCACAATTAAAAGAGGTTCTTCTTTTTTTTGCAAAATATTCATTATATATAATTTTCTATTTTATATTATTTGAATAATATCATAAAAAATAACAAACAAAATATTACTTAAACTTAATACTTTATTTGAAATAAGGTGTGATAATACTGATGATACGTTATTCATTCATTCCCACGAAAAAATGACTGATGGTATATTGATGTTTCGGTTTCGGCCGAAACTGAGACGGAAGCCGAAATTCGGTTTCTGCTTCGGTTTCGGTCGTGAAAAGAATAACCTTGATCTTCTTCCGCAGCGTAAAGGTGCAGATCTGTTAGACAAATTGGTTGGCGAATCGGAGAAAAGATTGCGTGCCCTTTTTGAGAAAGCGGCCAAATGCAGGCCCTCTATAATTTTCTTCGATGAGATCGACGGCCTGGCACCGAGTCGTTCCGATAAGAATGACCACATACATACGAGTTTGGTGGCCACATTGCTGGCTCTTATGGATGGATTGGACACCAAACCAGGTGTGATCGTCATTGCAGCTAATTTACATTACTGTATCAGTCTTTTTGTCATCGATGCTTTTTGAACGATTCTAAGCTGGTATCGATACTTTTGTAGGGGTATCGGTATCGAAAATAATTAATTATTGAGGAGTGTAATCAATTGCAAAAAATTCTCTGTACCAACCAAACGCGCCTTCAATGTACTTATTATACTTGGCCAAAAAAATTTCGAATTTGTATCGGTATCGATACTTTTTATTTTCGCATCCCTATCCAGACTTCTCACCCATAATGTCGCGGCCAAGGTCAAATTCTGTAGAAACCATTTTTATACAGGAAATCATCAGAAACATTCTGCTGGTTGTTTAGTATGCTGTGATTGCTGTGTAACTAAATAAGTGTGACACATTTAAGGGGGTGATTTCCCATCTAAAAAAAGATAGCATCTTTAATATAAAGAAACTTAATTGGAGCATCCCTTGTTAAGATACAACCACTTAAAGGGGGTACATAAAATTTGTTTAACATTTTTTTCACAAGCACTAAAAAAGTTACAATATTGAAATTAACCTGACATTTTCTACTACCAAAAGACACTTAGCCAGTAATTTATTTGGTTTACCCCATGGGTGTAAGGGGTGGAAAACGCAACCCCTAAAATTTATTTCCAATGCAACTTTTTGTCTTATTATTTGTTTACCATTTAAAAATTTACTTCCGATAGCCTGTTTCATTCTAAACTTTCGAATTATTTGCCCAAAATAAACCAGGTCGCAGCAAAAAATTATTATTTTATGGCGATATGTATCTTGTTCGTAAAATAATATTTTGCTGCGAACTGGTTTATTTTGGGCAAAAAATTCAAGACATTTTTTGTTTAGAATAAAACAGGCTATCGCTAAATGGTAAACAAATAACAAGACAAAAATACGCCTCGGTATTTCAGTCAGAGGTGTACGCCATCCTGCAATGTGCAAGGATCAATAATGAACGATCGTACAGATTCAAGAGGATCGCAATACTTACAGACAGTCAGGCTACACTTAGGGCACTAGAAGCGTCCAAAGTTACGTCTGCTCTAGTCTGGGAATGTTTAGAAGAACTGGCAGAACACAACAAAGTAACTTTGGAGTGGGTGCCTGGACACTCAGGTATAAGAGGCAATGAAAGGGCGGACGAGCTTGCAAGACTAGGCTCGTCTGCCCTATACATTGGAGCAGAACCCGCCCTGGGGGTGCCTAAAAGCAGAATCAGAGACCAGGTCGGAGAATGGATGAAACATCAGCACAAGGAGCAGTGGAACTTGTTGCCAGGATGTGTTCATGGAAACACATTCATTAAGGCTCCATGCAAGAAAATAGCTGAAACACTGCTCTCCTTGAGTAGAAATCATCTCCGAATAGCGACGGGTCTCCTCACAGGACATTGTGGCCTGAAGGAACACCTGAATAAAATGAGACTCTACAATGGAGACCTCAACTGCAGATTGTGTGGAAGAGGAACTGAGTCAGCCCTACATGTACTCTGTGAGTGCGAAGCGCTAGATCACAAGAGACAACAGCTCTTTGGGAAGACCAAGCTAGAACCAATGGAGTACGGCTCAGCACCAGGACCAGTAGGTAAACTGCATAAACTTATGCAGGGATCCAGATTGCTGGAGTGGATACTGTAAAAGAGAGGAGCAATAATACAATAGGCCTTAAGGCTTAAGTATTGACGGGGACAGCAAGGTCGGACGGCTCCTGGAAAAAAAAACATTACAAACAGTTGCATTGGAAATAAATTTTAGGAGTTGCGTTTTCCACCCCTTACAACCATGGGGTAAACCAAATAAATTACTGGCTAAGTGTCTTTTTGGTAGTAGAAAATGTAAGGTTAATTTCAATACTGTAACTTTTTTAGTGAAAAAAATTGTTAAACAAATGTTATGTACCCCCTTTAAGGGGCTGTATCTTAAGAGGCTATATCATCAGCTGATCAAGTCCGACGTCTGGCCGGCCGAATACCGCCGTAGGTAAAAATGTGTCGTACGAAATGGCAACAGCGATCTCGGCGGCGATTTTTGAAGGAGCGTGGACCGGTGGTCGACCGCACTTTTTTTACACAAGCTCTCGAAAACCCTTTGAGACCCACCGCAACCATATTTGCGCATATTACATTTTACAGCTAAACCGTTGCAGATATTAAAAAAACGTAAAGAATAAAAGGTGCTTATAAAGTGTTCGAGAAGGGGGGAACATAACTTATATTAGGTTCAAATAAGTAGTTAATTTTTTGGAAATATTTTTTCAAAAATTTTGCAACGGGAATGATCACCCCCCCTTCTGGGTTATATTTTAAGAGAAAATTGTTCTTGACATTTTTTTGATATTTGTCATCGTTTAGCTGTAGTTTGTAATATCGTTTTCAACGGGTGATCTAGCCTCTTAACAAGGGATACTCCAATGGAGTTTCTTTATATCAAAGATCCTATATTTTTTTCGATAAAGAATCAGCCCCTCAAATGTTTTACACTTATTTAGTTACACCCCATATACCCAGCGACGAGAGCGAACGGCGGAACACACTAGCGCCATCTAGCGTCGGATGGCAGAACCAACCGGAGGAATTGACAGTTGGGGGGGGGAGAGAGAGAGAGAGATAGAGAGTCGGACAGAGAGAGAAAGTATGACGACGACGAACGAAGGTACGGTGTCTGCGTGTGGCTTAGTAGGAGTAGGGGTAGGAGTTAGGCTTCGGTGGAGGCGACCAGGGAGCCCTTGGGGGTGTAGGCCGTCGCGTTGGGGTCCAGGTTGGAGGGGGGGCTCTCGGCCAATCGGACGCGGCTGATCGTGGTGGAGGTGGCGCCCGTCGACAGGCCGAGCGTCTCGTTCGGCATCACGGCCAGCACCTGGGCGATCTTCGATTTCAGCTCTTCGATCTCCTTCTCTTGAGCTCGATTCGCAGCTGTCAAACAAACACAAAGTCAATCAGCAATTTTGGCAATTTTTTTTGTAAAGGATTTTGACCTACTGTGATGAACTTCAGTTACTTTTTGTAGGATAAGGTCATTCATACAAAAACTCCTTATTTTTCTATTTGCGACGTTTCGACTTATATTAAGTCATCTTCAGGCAACTAAAACAATTGATGGTGTAGGCTATTAATACACAAATACAAGATTTACTTAAACTTAAACAACAGTTATATACAGAAGGTACCTAGCAATGACTTTTAATTTTTTTTAATAAAAAAAAAATTAAAAATAAAAATTAGATGGATGCCACTTGCTGAAACACTCGAGTGATTTGATTTATGTTAAAAATATTAAATATGTCAGATTTGCATGTCTTATAATATTTTTAACATAAATCAAATCACTCGAGCGTTTCAGCAAGTGGCATCCATCTAATTTTTATTTAAAAAAAATTTTTTATTAAAAAAAAATTAAAAGTATTGCTAGGTTCCTTCTGTATATAACTGTTGTTTAAGTTTAAGTAAATCTTGTATTTGTGTATTAATAGCCTACACCATCAATTGTTTTAGTTGCCTGAAGATGACTTAATATAAGTCGAGGTAACTGAAGTTTAGCATTTTTTTTTTTTTGTTTTGTTTTTATCGATCCATATAAGATTTCATGTATGGTAATGAAGACCGGAAATCAAAGCGATACCCAATTTAAATTTCGCGAAGGTTTAGGAACAAGGAAAGCATTATAGTCAGCCTCAGATAGAGAAGATCAAACATTTACTACGTTTACATGTGGAATTCAATTCGAACTGAATTCGATTTTGGTATTGAATACTGCATGTAAACACTGCAAAATCTGGATCGAAAGTGAATTGAGTTTCAAGGTCGATACCGCTCTTTTCTGGGATCGAATGTGGATCGTATCGGACTGAAATCCATGTAAACAGGCAGCGGTATTGAAACCGAATCGGCGACTGCGCGTACGGCTCTCTGAATCTGTAATATCTTTTCTAAACAAGAAAACCACAAAGAGAACAAAATCGTGAACACACAATGGTTCTAAAGTTCGGGTACGTCGGTTTTGTTATTCTTGGTCGAGTACTCAATGAAAACAAGGCTAGGTTGTAGGTTACGTGAGATTTATAGGTTAGGATAGTTTTGACAGCTTGCTCGCCACTTCACGAAATGGATTCAAATCGATCTGAAAACTAAACATGTAAACACAGGAAACGCCGGATATGGCATCGTATTCAATTCGAATTGAATCCCCATGTAAACGTATTGATTTTCAGACCCTCAAATCTTGAAGTTCACCCTAAATATCTAAAATCGTACTCTAGCTTCCCATCAGGACAAAAACTCGTAGGCTTTATAGTTAGATGGTGCCAATTTTAAATTCTGTCGTTGTTTTGCGTTTCAGCCTCGGGAAAAGAAGATCAAAAATGTTCAGACCCTCGGATATTAAAGTTCACCCTAAATAACTAAAATCGCTATCTGGCTTCTTATCAGGACAAAAAATCGTATCGTGTATAGTTTTAAGGTGCCAATTTCAAATCCGGCCGTTATTTTGAGATTTAGCGTCAGATAACGAAGATCAAAAATGTTCAAACCCTCAGATCTTCAAGTTCACCCTAAATATCTAAAATCGTAACCTGGCTTCCTACCAGGAGGAAAACTCGTATCGTGTATTTATAGTTTTAAGAGGGGGTTGTAGTACGTACATGAGAGCTGTTTGCAATGGTTCAGCTAACACCATTTTTTGAATATCGATTTTGAGATAACTGAACTGAAAAAAATATGAGCATGAAGAATAAGGGCAGTTCTATGTTAATGTCGACGTTTTTTTTTTTGAAATTTCCTAATACACAACTATTCAAAAATTGCCAAAAGTGACGCTTTTTTGACTAAATTCGCGGTCTCGTCAATCACCCTGTATAAACTTATTCTAAAATCGGGATCGACAATAACATAGATTGAAGTTTTTAAAAAAAACGAGAACCACGTTTTTGTGCCAAAAATTATTAATCTACAGGGTCAAAATGGTACCAGCCAGAGCCTTGCATTGAACAATCGCGCGCCTATTGGGACACTGATAAAAGCGCCACCAACACAAAAGTATGCAAACCACTATTTATGAATGAGTTGAGATTCATTCATTTCTGAAATAGGATAGATTTTGTTTTAGGCATCGACTAAATTTATAGTCAGTGGTTTTGGGTGATTTACATATATACACTGCAGGCCAAAAGTTAAGGACTATTAAAATTTAAATAAATCGCGGTAATTGATTTTGAGCAGTTACCATTGTCAAGATTACTGAGATCGCTTACCAAATTTGTATGTATATACTTAAAATTTAGATTTTTTGGTAATAAAATTTATTGTAAATAAGCCACGCCCACTGACTGCTCGACTTTTAACCTCTTCCCTTACCCCGCAAATGTGATCCCCTGAAGCAGTTTACTATAACCTCCACTTAAGGTGCCAATTTCAAATCCGGCCGTTGTTAGATAAAGATGATCAAAAATTTTCAGACCCTCAAATCTTCAAGTTCACCCTAAATATCTAAAATCGTTATCTGACTTCGTATCAGGACGAAATCTCGTATGGTGTACAGTTTGAGGGTTCTAATTTTAAATCCGGCCGTCGTTTTGAGCTTCAGCCGCAGGTAAAGAAAATCAAAAATGTTCAGACCCTCAGATCTTCTAGTCGACCATAAATATCTAAAATCGTTATTTGACTTCCTATCAGGACGAAAACTCGTATATTGTATGGTTTGACGCCGCCAATTTCAAAATCTGGCCGTTGTTGTGAGTTTCAGTCTCAGGTAATGAAGGTCAAAAAATTTCAGGCCATCAGATCTTCAAGTCCAGATAGATGGATGAACTTGAATATCCGAGAGTCTAAAGTTTTGATCCTCTTTACCTGAGGCTGAAACTCAAAAGAGGACGAGGATAGCTTTTATTTCTTTTCAGGTTTCTAAAGTGTGTAATACTTTGGTCTTATTTTTTTAATTCCATCAGTGCTAGGCATAGAAGTAACTTACTTTCTCTGAGCTCCAACTGTCGTTTGGCTTCGCCCAGCGCGCTGAACAGGTCCAGTTTGATCCTGTTCTCTGCGCTTAAGGAGTTCTCCAGATGGGCGTTTTTCTCTTGCATCGCGCTCAACGCGGACATCAGCAGATCCGCGTCTCTGGCACGTTCCGCCATCGCAGCTCCTTCCCTGAAACGTTTCATACCATCAGTTTTCGGTAGAGATAAATGATTAAATGATTATCTAATCCCTAAACGTTCACAAAATCAGACCTTATGTTCTAAATACCGCTGCAGAATTGCCTGGAAACGGTAACGGTAACGAGAACGGAAAAAGAATCTAGATGCACAATAAAAACGTGAGACTCACCAAACATTTATTATTCATCACCGCCAAAACATCTAATTGGGATGAATTTTGAGTTTTGGTTGACGCACATCTGACCCAGCCGATCCCGAATATCATCTAGAGTCTAATCGATATACGAGGGTTGCTCTATACCTCCGTCAATCCACCAGTACGCAGACAGCTGTTTCACGCTTATTAGCGATCATCAGTGCGCCATAGGTCGATTGACGGAAGTAGAGAGCATCAATTTTTCCATGTTTAATAAACATGTGAAAGATGTGCGAGTAGACAGAAGGAATTCTGCCAGTGCGCCATCTAGTACCCGAAGGTGACGGCAACCAAAGAGAAAACGCTACTAGGAGCAGTAAACTCTCCTTGGTGGAACGACAAGGCTCGTTCGCTTTTGCCACTAGAGGCGCGGATTCTGACGCAAGCAGCGTAAAGCCGATATACGAGGGTTGCTCTATACCTCCGTCAATCCACCAGTACGCAGACAGCTGTTTTACGCTTATTAGCGATCATCAGTGCGCCATAGGTCGATTGACGGAAATAGAGAGCATCAATTTTTCCATGTTTAATAAACATGTGAAAGATGTGCGAGTAGACAGAAGGAATTCTGCCAGTGCGCCATCTAGTACCCGAAGGTGACGGCAACCAAAGAGAAAACGCTACTAGGACTACAACCCTCGTATATCGGCTTTACGCTGCTTGCGTCAGAATCCGCGCCTCTAGTGGCAAAAGCGAACGAGCCTTGTCGTTCCACCAAGGAGAGTTTACTGCTCCTAGTAGCGTTTTCTCTTTGGTTGCCGTCACCTTCGGGTACTAGATGGCGCACTGGCAGAATTCCTTCTGTCTACTCGTAGAATCTAATCTATCGTTTTGCCATTAACGTCATACATGACAATAACAGACAGTGGCGAATGTACAATTTAATTTTGCGATGCAGATAAAAATCAAAAACAAATGTAAGTAGATAGTTTTCATTACTGTTTTAGATGTAATAACGCAAATAACGTTCAGGTTATTGTAACAGTGATGTCGACAAAGTAATTTAATAGAAGTTCTAGTGGATAATGGCTTTTGTGTGCCCAATATTATAAATTCTACTTTGGACAGTAGTGACAAAATGTCTCATTTTGTTTTATTTCTTATAGGGAGGCTCACAGATGCGGAAGTCTAAGATATTTCTTCCTGCTGATCAAAGTATAAGAATCTCATAAACATGAAGATAGGGTATATCCGGATGACGATGGTATGGCTAGTGGAAATTCAGATGAGGGTTTACTTTTGATTAACTATTTATCCAGCAATAAAAAAAGGAAGTGGAAAAGAACTAGCCTCGAACAAAAAATTGAAAACTTTGAAACGCCAGTGTATGTGTCAATGTTACCAGAAGCTATTCCGCAGCCAATTGATTATTTCTCTGAATATTTAGACGATTCGTTTTTTTGAGTCCATAGCGACGTACACTAACATGAATGAGTTAAAAAGACTGGAAGACCTTTACGTGTTTGAGGGTAAAAGGCAGGGAAATTGAATCTGCAAATAGCTGAATCGCTGACGTTTCACGAAAAGCCTCAAGAAGAAAGTGGATCTGAATCAAACGACCCAGACGAAGGTCCCAGTGCAAAATGAAGAAAAATTATTCCTATTCCTGATAAGAGAAAAAAATTGCTGCAGGTCTTTAACGTTTTGTAGGTGCACTGACTGTAACGTGTACTTATGCTGTTCTGTACAGAGAAATTGGTTTTCAGCATTTCAAGAAATAAAATGTAGTTAAATTCAGAACTTATAAAATGCTACTTTCTCCTGAGTTTTGTATTGGTGGAAGCCCAAAGTATCATATCTGATACCACGAATTTTGAAAAAACTGAGGAAGATAATTTTTTTACTAAGTTTCGTTTTAAACCTTGTTTATTACATCTATTGAGCGGTTTCAATTTTTATCGGCTAATTCTTCCATGGGCCTGAAGAGCTTCCATTTCCGTCCCGGGGCTTCCGTTCCCGTTGCCCTTTCCGTTCCCGGGCAATATTATATCGGCCTTTATACGTTTGAAGGTATAATTTTATTCACCTTTCGAGCTGTTGCGCCCGCTCCTCGTGCCATCTCGCCTCCCTGCGCGCCTCCGCGAGCTCCGCCTCCAGTTCGCGCCGCCTCTGCCGGCACTGGTCGCTGCCGCATTCGCCGCCGCTGACGCGTTGCTGTTGCGACGCCGCCGCCGCTGCCGCCGCCGCCGCTGCAGCGGCCGCCGCTTGCTCGCGCTGCTGGGCGGCAACCGCCTGGAAAAAAAAACACAATTTTTTTTTCAATCAAAGATGTTCAAATTGGTGAAAAGGAGTAAAGACATAAGACGTTTCGAATTTAAAGAAAACATACACGAAGCTACATACGGACAAATCCATCTATTAGAAAGAGACAACTCATATATCCTACAAAAAGAAGCTAGTGGTCCTGACCAATTTCCAGCCATTGTCCTTAAAAACTGTGCCGCTGAACTTGCACCTACTCTTTGCAAGCTCTTCAAACTATCGTATCAACGAGGCGTGTTTCCCGCTTTATGGAAGATTGGCTGCGTACAACGTACAACGCATCCCTAAGAAAGACAAAAAAACGATCCCACCAACTATAGACCTGTGGCTCTTCTCAGCATCATGTCTGAGGTTAGGGAGACTGTCATTAAGACACAGCTCCTGAAATACCTGGACAACAACAACAACATCATAAATGATCGCCAGTATGGCTTCCATAAGCATAGGTCTATGGGTGAGCTCCTGGCCTACGTCACTCACTTGTGGAACAGACCAATGGACTAGTATCATGAATTCTTTTTGGTTGCATATGATAGAGTACGTCATAAAAAGCATCTCATTTTTTTCTCCGATTTTTTTGGGCACAGGAAAGCCGTGAAAATAAGGAAAATATTTGAATTCTCCTATGGCAGTGACGTCACTGCCCTAAAGACAAACAGCCAATCAAAAGACAGATAAATGTGTGCTGTGTTGCCGCATTCTGATGGCGCGCGAAATGCCGGAGCTGTACGCGGGCTGGCTCATCTATCTTGTCTTCTGTTCCCGTCTGCGAGTCGGAGCAGTTCTTGGCAACAATGCACTGGTGAAGATTCGCGCGGTTGGCACTGATTGGCTGAATTTGAATTCCTTTCTTTAAACTTTAGAATGGAATTACTAAAAAACAAAATGATGTAGAAAGTAACGAAATGCAGCAGTACGTTTATTTTTGTATGCACTAAGCGGTTATAACAATTAAATCATTGTTCTTAACCTCGTGATACTTAGTCCATTGAAAATCATGGCGAATCCCGTGTTTTTTCACTTGACATATCGAAAGCATTCGACAGTGTGGCATGAGGGACTTCTGGTCAAGCTTGCTGCCTATGGACTACCACCTGGCCTGCGCCAGTGGCTGAATAGCTTTTTGAACAACCGATCTCTGTTTGTTGTAGTCGAAGGCTGTTCATCAGACGTATTTTTAATAAACGCCGGTGTTCCTGAGCGATCTGTCATATCATCTGCACTGTTTCTGCTGTACATCAACGAGCTACTGGAATTAACATCCAATCCAAACTACAGCTTCGCAGACGACAGTACATTAATATCGTGCATGAAACCAGGCAAGCCACTATCATCCCAAGAGACGGTACGACGGCGACAGCAAAATGCCTCACAGATCAACGAAGATATCAAAACAATTGTTGAGTGAGGATTAGTAAATAAAGTACAGTTCAACGTACATAAAACTCTGGCAACAACACTTACAAGCAAGTCTCACGTTTGCTCACCAACTATGGAAATGGAGGGTCACCCCATAGTCGAGTCACGTTCCGTCAAACTTTTGGGGATCAACATCAACAATAACATGTCCTGGCACGACAACGTCATCAGTATTGCGAAAATGGCATCCCAGAAGCTTGGAGTTTAGGAAGCTGTATACACCAGAGCAACTATTGCTGCTCTACAACTCGACCAACTCTGAAGTACTGCTCCCATGTGTGGGAATGCACTCCGAAGCTCTCTAAAGCTTTTGGACACTGTCCATAAGAGAGCTATTAGATTAATCGATACGCCAAACCTTACAAAGGACCAGGGCCGTATTTAAGGGGGGGTTCAAACCCCCCCCCCCATGAGTAATCCCATGAATGAAATAACTACTAAAGTAATACAAAATAACGATAATCAAGGATGCTTTCTCCAAGCTTAGTGATTTATTCTACTACTAACCAATCCCGCGGCGCTCATAACACATTAGCAGCGATACAATCTACAGGGTTATTCACGTTATTCTACACGGAGCATTATGGCAAAAGTATTTGATAAAAAGGAAAATAATAATTTCGGATGGATACAGACCCATAAAGGCTACATTCTAAAAATATTTTCATGTTATACACGTTGTTTGAAAATTTAAAATTAAATGAAAACTACCAGAGATTGATATTCACAACCTTATATCATTAGAAAGGCTATCAAATTCTACGTTTAACCGTATAAATAGAATTAGGCATTCCCTTTTGAAATATCAAGTTATCGCTGATCGAAGTCCTTAATTAATCGACCGATTTCTCCCAGCATAAACGTAATTTAAATTTGACAGTCTCATCAAAGCTGACGCATTCATGCTTAGTAATACGGCACAGTCACAGCCTTCCAAATTTTATAATCTCTGCGATATTCAATTTTTTCCTGATATCTACTTATACCGAAAATGGTGATTTACACCTAAACGGTTCGCTTTAAATCCTATCTATGATACATAAGTCACACTATAATTCACCAAGGAATCTGAATATGCAATATACGGGGTGTTCCATTTAAAAAACATAACTTTGATACATTTCGTGTTTTTGGGAAACCCTGTATAACACGAAAATATTTTTAGACTGTAGCCTTTATGGGTCCCTATCCATCCGAAATTATTATTTTGTTTTTCATCAAATACTTTAGCCATAATGCTCCGTGTCGAATAACGAGAATAACACTGTATACAGATTTTAAGCAAATTAAGACATTACATATTCTTTTATACATGAACCCCTCCTAAAATCGCCATGAACCCCCTCCATGGTCATCGCCTAGCTACGGCCTTGCAAAGGACCTCCACAGCCTGGAACATCGAAGGAGGGTGGCCGACCTATCCCTGTTTTAAGCCGGCGCCACATATGCGGGTATTTGCCGAGTATCAATACTCGCCCTTTTTCAACCTTGCTCGCCGAATAGCGAGCACGTATCGCCCTACATGTGCGTAATTGGCTATGTTTAGCTTCGAGAAGAAAGGGAATGGGAAAGCCCGAATATTCGTAGCAAATTGAAACTTATTTATTATTAAAATTTATCGACAGTAGAATCAACGTCATCATCAATGGAAAATAATAATGATATAGTCGTGGCAGCAAGTGCCGTTTTTGTTATGTGTAGTGCTTATATGTTAATAAGGAAAGGAAAAAATCAACCAAGAAGGAGGCGATGGTGGATGCTCTCATTAAATAGAAGCCGAGAGAGGTAATAAAATAATTAACAATAACATCAAACCACAATGTTGAACACCTAGTTGCCGATTTATTAAAAGAACCAGTTTCAACTGGTGTTCCTCACTGCCTTCTCAGTAAACAGTACCCGAAGGCTTAAATATTTCCAAAACTGCCACAGCTGAGGCGGTGAAATTCAATACTCGGGGGTTTTTGAACACACAGAATTCAAAAATGCTAACATGCTAACAAATAAACAATGCGAATAAAGTTTTTAATTCTCTAGTCCGGCCCTGTTCCTATTTCTGTGTCAGTATTCGGGTACTTATTTGTGTTCGACAAATTCCGACCATTCGCACAAACTGCTCCAGCCACACTAGTAGGCGTTTGCCGAATTGCGAATATTCGCTGTTCGTTGTTCCCTAAATGTCGCATGTGTAGCGCCGGCTATGGCGCCGGCTGAATGCTCGGTGCTCGGCATATGGCGAGTATTCGGGTAAAATCCTGCAGCCACATAGCCGAATAGCAATTAATCGGGGTTCGTTGCTCGCCGATTACCGCATATATGGCGCCGGCTTTACAGATTCTATCACGAAACATGTTCGAGTGAGCTCTCCCAAATAGTAACACCAAAGGCCGTCATGCAGTATTTTGAGAAAGGTATTGTTTTTTTTCTACACACCTGTGCGGCTCTGGCTTCCTCCTGTTTCCGACTTTTCCTTTCTTGGTTCAGTTGTGTTTCGAGACTGGACCGCAGCCGCCTTTCTTCGGCTATCCGTCTTTCTAGGTTGCTTATCGTCTGTTTGTCCGATGATTTTGTACTTAAGGCGCTCTGTAATCTCTGCTGGATATCTTCCAATTCTCGCTGCAGCGACGATATCTCGCCTTTCGACACTTTGTCTGCTGTCGTCAATGCAGCTACCTACAAACATAACGCAGAAGATATTAAAAGTACTTAATACTACTTTTTATTGGTATCCTATTTGACTGTATAGTATATATTATCTGACCAGCGGATCTGAAGCTACAAAAGGAATGCGGACAAAAATGTTCCATGTTCCCAAGTATATTTATAAAAAAAGCAGAATTAACGGTAACAGCAATTAAAGATATTTTTATAGCTATTTTAATGTATTTTTATTTAATAACTGATCTTTTTATATATTTGTTAATGTATTTTTATTTAATAACCGATTTTTCTCAATCTGCCTGTTATGAAATGTACATATTTTCTGAAGATATTATCAACTTCAGGTGAATCGGCAACAACTCACGAATCCTGTCATCCAACGTCTTGTCAAGGAACCTTATTGGTTGAGGATCTGCTACGATGCCGTTGCCATGGAGATTAAATCTTGCTATTGGCCGCCCTGCCACCAACTTTATGTTCCTGTCTCTCTCTCTCTGTCTGGAAATATCGAAATACCAGTGGCGTTTTGTATGTCGTGTTTATAATCTTTTTACAGATTGTCCCAAACTATTTGAATATCTGTTTTGTCGAGTTTATTGTCTTGTCAGCTTAATAGGTACACTGTTTTTCGTCGTTATTATTGTTATTATGTTATTTAAAAATAAACAATTTTTTTACAAAAGGATAGACGCTTCATAGCCCTGAAGTATTCACGTAAAATCCGCCCGCCCATGGCTATTTTATAAATGAAATCGGCCATGTTTTTTTACAACTATACCCCTCTTACCGATACTACGAAGCTTCAGAACCGTTGGCCAGATAATAAATAGAATGTGTGGCAATGAATATGTACCCCATATATTGGGGAGAGAAGATGGCTTAGCTTAGGATTCGATCCACGAACCTCTGGATTGAAAAGCCGCTGTTTCATAACCTTAAATTTCTCATTTTCATTACAACAAAAATCTTTTGTAACCACTACCATTATGAAACACTAGCAAATAATTTAACTGTAGGGATACATGTTATAATCAATGGTAGTGGTACCTGTAGCTCTTGAATTAATTACTTTAGACCCCAAGTATGCGAGTTTGTTGGAATTATTTTATCGGGAGAAACACAAAAAGTCACAAATATACAGGGTGTCCCATTAAAATTTTTGAATCGGACATCACGTGACCAAAAACAAATACCTCATTAGATGACACAATAATAAGAAAAGACACTACATTAGCTCTAATTTACACCCCCAAAATTGTAATTCGCTACTACTGCCCAGTTCCGATTTATTGCCTGTCATAATCGTCGTGGGACACCCTATATTTATGTGTAATGTAGATTAGTAAAGCGAAGGGAACCGGTAACACCCAGTATATTGTATCGCTCCAATTCGTAAAGAGACTACCAGTCCGGTGCGTGAGATATTGGAAAATAGTTATGTACACGTTTAGGTAAGATTGTTTATAAACAGAGTGAGTGTCTGAGAAGTATGTCAAAAGGATGTGGGTTAGATATACATCTGTAGTTTGTAACAAGGTGAAACCAATATACACCAAGTTTTGAGCATAAAGTGTTTTACTAAGGGCTCCGCTAAACATCAAGTATATTACAGTTTGTAAAGCCTCGTGTCCACTTGCAAGTAACTTGTGATAGTTTTTGCAGCAGGTACTTGCTTGTTTGTCTACACTATCTTTTAATTGTTCGCAAATTTTATCTAGGAAATTGCTCTTGCAATTTCACTTGAGCTTGATTGTTCTGATTCCGTGTACACTAAGTGGATTCAGCGTAAACTACTCTAGGGATACATGAACTTTAATGAGCCAAAGACCTCCCAAATACTCTTATATATTTCATTAGTCCCTTGTCCACTTTTCATTTTTTGAATTTCTCTCCACTGTTGGTTAAATTGCGATCTCAAATTGTGTATGTATTATGAATTTTCGCTGTAGAAGTATTGAATAAGTCGGCCAATTTTTGTAATGCATTATGTTTTTTGAATCTGTCCTTAAATTCTGGAGTATGTACAATGTACATACTTGTACTATTGTACATTCCATAATTCAGGATATAATTCAAAATTTTCATTTAAAAGACACGTGTCTTCTTCTCTCGTCCAGTTGAACTCCTCCCTATTTGAGTTACAACACTCCTTGCTGCAAGACTTTCGAAACAGTCTCGAAATATTTGTGGCAAACTAATTTCCTGAGAGTAACCGTGTACACTACAAGCTCTCAGCAAGTCGCAAGTCCTTTATGTGCAAGTAATTTTGCTGCAATAATTCTCTAATGACGTTGTGCACACGCTACGCAAGTGACTTGTGACAGTAACTGTAGCAATTTTATTTGCTAGTGGACACGAGGCTTAACGGCAAGTGAGCATACTACAGTACGGCTGTTCCATGGAAAAACACAGTATATGCATTTTTTCATATATTGAGGTTTTGACGAATTTGTACATACTGGGCCATGATCTATCTATTTAAACAGTCAAAACTTCAATATATACCAAAATAACGGAGATTTTGACTGACAAAACCCAGTATCTACAGAACAGCAATAATTATCAAAATTCCAAAACACAGTATCTGCGTGCCAGTTAGATGTTAAAACACCAACCAATCAGGTATCACCATTTTGTAACGGCCATTGTAGATGCTGTGTTTTGACATTTGTTTTAGTAGCTTTAGTTTGTTTTGGCAGCTTGAGCGGTAGTTACTACGTTTCCACGGGATTTCAAAACGATTTCAAACTGGTTTGAGTTTTCAAATATATCGTGGAAACGTCAATTCGACGCGTTTTCAAAACGTTTTCTGTTCAAGGTCGATACGCTAATTTTTGGGATCGTATCGAGATCCAAATGCGTGGAAACACCAGCTGTCACTTTCAAAACGTTTTGAAATGAACTACGCACAGTGCGTAGCTGTCTAGTGTCGCTATCGTTGGTTTATTGAAGTTTATTCGGAATCGAAACTAAAGATTTATGGTACAATAAAATAGGCTCTAAAACTAGGAAATGACGTTTGTCAAGAGTGCCAGATGAAAACGTTTTGAATGCGTTTCGAAAATCGTTTCGAAACCTATCGTGGAAACACCGGCAATCCAAAATCACAAAACGTTTTGAAAACATTTTTGAAAGGCCTTAGACACGTAGTAAGTGTTATGCCATTCTTATTTTTGATTTTGAGTGGCTAACTTGGACAAAATAGACAATTAAAGGTGCCTACCGCGGTATAAATCCAGAGAAAAAGTCTACTATAATCAGGGATCTAGTACCTAAAATGAAAAACATTAATCATCGTGCGTTTTGGCTAAATCTTCCTGAAAGTGAGCAATCGCATGATCTGAATAGTCAGGTAGAATATAAATCAGGCTAGCCAGCGTTAGAATTTAATTTTTGTTAATTTTTAGTTTAGAACTTATTGTTTCATTCAAGAACTTTTTCTAACACACTGTTCTCTCATCACCAGTTTTTATTTTCCCGCACCATTATTAAAATTATTATAAAGGTAAGTGTATTTTTTGTAACTGCCTGTGAGATTACCTGTGCAATAAATGTTCATTTAGAATAAACATTTTGGTATTTTATTGTGTTAATGCTGTTATTAACTTTCCATGAATGCATACATGTGATATAGTAAAAACATAGTATGTACTTTACTGTCTTCGTTGATTATATTATCTAAAACATTATGAAGATCAAAACACAGTAGATGCATTTCTTCCTAAAAAGTTATTATTTCTCAGCAATCTTTGAAGCCCATTCATATTAGTGCTGTAATATAACTAAATCAAGGCATTACTCTTTTATTTCACTTAAATTAATATAAGTATAAACTTATTTGTGATCGTTATAAGGAAGGAACTTTCACGCCCAATTTCTCAGAATATACTTTTTTGCAAATACTGTGTTTTTCCCTGGGACAGCCGAGTACTACAGATAACTGTGACCAAGACTGGGCGACATTTGTTTTGTCAATGCACAGAAGCACATTTGATGAATGAATTGAAAGGCCTATATTTTTTGATAAACCCCCTTTGTCCGCTTACCTGCAGCCTGAGCTCCTGTTCGCTGGCCCTGCTGCTGTGCAAGTCCGACCTGAGCCGTTTGGCGTCGCCCTCCAGCCGTTGCAGATACTCGGCCGCCTCCCGTTCCTTGTCCTGCTCCCGTTTCTCCCGTTTGCTCCTACCGCCACCGCCGCCGCTGCCCCTCAGCAACGCCCCCTCGGGGTGTTCGAGCACCGGCGACGACGGTTGGGAACCGCCCGTGGAACCGCAGTCGTCCGTGGAGGTGTGCTGCCCCACGCTGCCGTTACCGCCGCCCCCCGACTGCTGCACCGCTGAGCCGTTCTGGTGGGCGTGCGACGACGAACGCTGCTGTCTGTCCGTGTGTCTGTACAAACAAACAAAAATATTCCATTATACAGGGTGACCGACGGGAACCGGACGTTTTTCAAATGGTTAGTATAACGCCGCTAGCGGTGGTAGGGAGGGGAATTAGGTATCAGTCGCCTTGCAGTATAATGCTATTTTAGTAGCTATGGAGCAGTGGACCGTAGAGCACCGTATGTTCGCTTATGACGCGTATGTTGAAAATGCTGAGTCAGTCACGACCACACAGCGACTGTTCCGCGTTCATTTTAATCTTGGACGCCACGATATTATTCCAAGCCGCAATACCATTCTCAGATGGGTTAACAGTCTGAGAACAACAGGAATGACTGTGAAGAAGAAGCCACCCGGAGACCAGTTGTATTAGAAATTTTGTTTGTTTATCTCTCCGCTTAAATGAAAATGAGCTTCATCACTCATGACGATTACTGCACTTTCATGGTCTCGCAGCATTTGAATTCGAATGGCGAAGTCTTCTCGTTGCTCATAATCTGTTGGCTTAAGCTGCTGAACAATACACATCTTGTAAGGATGAAACGCTAAATCTTTTTTCAATATTATGCGCACTGATTCACGACTTAAGTTTAATTCACGCGCGTGTCTTCGTGCAGACCGTTGAGGGCTGCGAGTAAGCGCTTGTCTCACCCGCTCGACATTTTCTGGCGTCCTCGCAGTCTTCGTGGGACCAGGTGGCTTTTTCTTCACAATCATTCCTGTTGTTCTCAGACTGTTAACCCATCTGAGAATGGTATTGCGGCTTGGAATAATATCGTGGCGTCCAAGATTAAAATGAACGCGGAACAGTCGCTGCGCGGCCGTGACTGACTCAGCATTTCCAACATACGCGTCATAAGCGAACATACGGTGCTCTACCACTGCTCCATAGATACTAAAATGGCATTATACAGCAAGGCGACTGATACCTGATTCCCCTCCCTACCACCGCTAGCGGCGTTATACTAACCATTTGAAAAACGTCCGGTTCCCGTCGGTCACCCTGTACATAAACAAGAGTCGTCGTATAATGATTAGTAGCTGGTACAAATCCAAAGAATTGAAATTTCAGTAAACTTTGAGAGGTATACCATAATCTCTATGTAGGGAGAGAGAAACCTCTGTGCTCCAAATGGGTTGACTCAAGACTCGTATGGAACTGTATACATCTCCACAATGAACTTGTATTAAAGAATAAAGTAATTTTGGTTTGGAACCCAGGTTATAGCAGAGTGAAAGGAATTGGCCGACACACTCGCAAGAGAAGGAACCTGAATCTGTGTTCATAGGACCAGAATCATTTGCGTGCATTGCAAAAATCATCGCTAGGAAAACCATCTCAAAATGGACTAAGTGCAACGATCTCCTATACTGGCGAGATACACCAGGGCTTCTGCATTCGAAGGCGCTCATTTTATACATAATAATTGGATATTTGTAATGATGATAATCCCAATAATTAATTAATGTAATAACAATATTACTTGTACTCCACTATCCAAGTTGAATTATCGCATACAGGGCACAGCACTCCACACTCTTCAAGCTCTATCTCAAGAGAGGCACATGATACTGAAAATTGCTTCAGACAGTAGGGAATTTTATTCTCAACGTACCTAATAACTTAAAAAAATACCATAGATTGCAAAGAAAATGAAGTATACACAAAAAAAGATGTTTATGACAGATGACATTCAATATCTGAAGACGCCGACACAATACAGTTTTATATTTTTGAGAATTCTTACAAGGTCAAAATAAAGGTCCGTGCAAAATATCGCAATGAGAAAAGTATTGATTACAATTATTATAAGATATTATTATTAAAAATAAAATTGGCTAGCGCCACAATATTCCTCTAAACCTTCATCTGATGAAATTTGATCTTTTTTTAAATTTGTTACCTGTGATCGTGCTGCTGATCATGTTGATCTCTGCATTTTTCGACCGATTTGCGGTGATGTGATTTGCTGCTGTATGATGTGTGTACGCCATTTGCTATTGTACCATTTGGTATATGGCCATTCTTCTCATGAGATTGTCTAGAAAGAGGAAAAAAAGTTGGTAAGTTGTCGCTTTTCATAAGACTGTTTAAAAAGAAAAAATTTGTTGCCTGATATCTTCTGACACCTCAAGATAACGAACAGACATAGAGGGGAAAAGCAACAGATTAATATATAGGAAAATACACCTCATGCCGTTATACAAGTCCAGATTGATAAAATTACTGTATACAATGGCATATGTCAATATTCGTTCTGGGGTATTTTTAGTTGAAATGAAAGGTGCTTGCTTACTCCGCAGAAGGGACATCATTCAGATCAAAGAAAAATCGGAAAAATGAGGAGTACTAGCTGGATTCGAACCTGCGTCTTCGGCAGTCTAGGCCGACGCGTTTACCAACTACACCACGGTGCCCCGTGGTGAAGCTGATACACAGTGCCGACGACAAGGTATCGACTCTGTCACCACTCCACCTATAGATTCACGACTTGGCTTGATTTTCAAGCTACTTGACTTGACTTGATGTCAAGTCAAGATCAAGTCAAGTATTTGTTTTCGAAATTCAATTCAAGTAGTTAAACATCAAGCAACTTCAAAATCAAGTTTCTCAAGCTATCAACTACTTGATTGAAAACGCAATTACAATAAAAATCTATGTATATGTTACGGTTAAAGTGTTTACTTTGATAGTTTATATACTAGCTGGATAGAATACAAACTATCCAAGTGTCTCGTTATTTTGATGGAAACTCATATTTCAACTAAAACAGCTATGAATATTGGTTGATTTGTATACTAGCCAGCTAGTTTATAAACTATGCAAGATATGCCGCTAAAGTATATACCACAAAGATGTCACACATATTAACCAGTGTTTCTGGTCGGTTTACAAACTATCCACATGATTTGGATAAGGTATGAATCTAATATCTCTAGTAATACATAATAACCAACACGTTGGTAAACTAAACTAACCAATCCTCTTTGATTAGTATGTAAACTAACTGATTTTCTTTGGTCAGTTTTACAGAAAAGTGAGGTTATGTTTATGGCAAGTGCAAGTGTGACGTGTTGGTATTGTTTACTGTCGTGCCTTGTAAAATTTGTTTAAGAACAGGTATCTAGTTACGAAAAATGGATCAGCAACAGCAGTTTGAAAAGTTACTATTAGAATGTTACGAGAAAAAGTACCAAAATTCAAAATTAATGAACGACAGTGATTATAATGTACTTCTGCAACATATAAAGAGAATACGCGAACAATCATCTTATCTAATCTAATATAAAAGATCTGGAAAGATTATTTTACGTTTGAGTGAAACCTATGATGTCATTAAAGCTGCCCAGGGTTTAGAGATTTATTTTATATGAATATTTTGTTACACAAATAGTATTTCCGTTTGTTTTACTTATTTTTATGTAATTATAGCAATTGTATGTTGTATCTATGAATAAACTTTACTTTTGATTAAAACTTGTTTTTTTAAAATAAAGTAACCAAAGAGGATTGGTTAGTTTACATACTAACCAACGAGTTGGATATTATGTAATACTAGAGATATTAGGTGCATACTTTATCCAAATGATGTGGATAGTTTGTAAACTAACCAGAAACACTGGTTAATAGGGGCGATATCTTTGTAGTATAATACTTTAGCGGCATATCTTGTATAGTTTATAAACTAGCTGGAACAAACCAACCAATATTCATAGCTATTTTAGTAGAAATATAATTTTCCATTAAAATAACGAGACATTTGGATGGTTTATATACTAGCTGGATAGTATATAAACTATCAAAATAAACACTTTAACCGTAACATATATAAAGATGTAACTTAGTTAAATAATCAATGTATTAATATGAAATAAAAATACGAAATATTCTGAATTCTGACAATGATACATAGAAAAACAATAAACTCAAATGGGGGTGGGTTGGCTCAGGGTTAGAGTCGATGGCTCGTGACCGGAAGGTCCCGGGTTCGATTCTCGTTAGAGGCGGAAATTTATTTCTAGTTTTTTCAATCAAAAAAAAATATCCATAAAAAAGCTCAGCGAAGAATCTCCACCTGAGCTTTCACTGTTGGCTTCTAATTAACAGTGCCGTTCCTAGAGTGGCGCCGGGAAACAGTAACAAAGCCTACACAGAACACGAGGCTAGTGACCAGAGCAATCGACGCCGGTGACAGAAGTAAAAAAAATTAATATCCTCATTTGCCATCCATGATTTGAGACACATAAGACTTCTAACGGAGTTATCACTTAATCGATTTCTTGTTTTGGTAATAGTTAAGGCAGCTAGAGAACTGCCTTTAATCTGGAGCTGAAGAAGCTGGCGTTGCCAAAAAGTCTTTGGACATTACGGCAAGGTTTGTAAAAATACATTCGTGTCTTTTCAACCATTCTAAAATATCTTCAGTAGTGTCCCTTGCCGCTTGAATACTATTTATAATCTGTTCATCGGTTTCATCTCGATCAGGTTTGTTGTCAAGTTCCATAGCCCACGACTCTAGTCTATCGAGCAGCATATTAATGCAAAAATGATGGAAATACTCTTAAAACATTAAGGTACTAGCAAATTCGTTCAATTAACGACCATTCTGTGTCGGTTGACTTTAAGAAGTTTTAAAGTCATCGGGTGCCTGCTTGCTATCGTAACCTCGGTGATTCCCCTATTTTAATGCTTCGATTCGCATTTTACAGATCGATATCAAGTAGTTTGATATTACTTGATATCAAGTCAAGTAGTTCACATTGAAAATCAAGTCAAGTCAAACATCAAATTTTCAAAAGCTTGAGCTTTCAAGTCAAGTACTTATATGATCCTTCCATTTATCATAAAAAAAAAATATTTTTTTTCTTAATTCAAAACCTCAATTGCCTTCAGGCCAGGACTGTGCAGTTTTCCCTCAGAGGTTTTCCGGAGCGTCTGTAAGCCGCTTTACTTACTTACTTACAGAAAACTAATATCCATACTCACCTACTATTATGTAACTTATGATTATTTTGTACAGTCGTCGTCGTCGGATGTGCGGCGAGTGCGTTCGGCGGCGGCTCGATGGCGTTCTGGGGGTGGGCGGGGTCCTGATGGGGGGCGGGGGGCGGCGGCGGGGGCGGCTTCACCGCCTCCGCCGGCAACGCTTGCTGCATCAGCTGCATGTAGAACTGGTTCTCTTTCGCGACGTGCTGCTGCTTGCGCTGACGCATCCGGTAGCCGATGTACGATTTGAAGCCGAACCCTAACGTCACCACCGGATAACCTGACAGAAGAAAAAAAATGGAGTCAAGTTGATTGACTCAGTACTTCCCACACACACAATGATGATACCATTTTATTATTTCCCATTGCACGAAGCTATAGTCTGAAATCCATCCCCACCCGCCCGCAAAAAAAAACATCCAAACACAACAACCCTCGTAAATAGTTTCTTCCGTCTCCCTCTTCAGGAAATATGCATCAAAAATCAATTGAAAAATTTTCGCGTTACGCAATCTAGAACGATCTAAAACAATACCCGTATGTATGTATACATCACAAATTCTAAGTCCCGTGGATTCTATAATAAGCATGCAACGTTCGGATGGACCTAAAAAGTGTATCATGCCGCTAGGCTCTTAATTCGCATATCAATGGACAGCCCATTACGAATACAACAAATTTTCCAGTTTTACAACCCCCCACCCCCTAAGTTCACCCCTACCCAAAAAAAAGTATAAAACGATCAGAAACCCCTGAAACGTCTAAAAACGAAGTTTGAGCTGTTTTCATATTTTTTGTTTTTTTAATATTGCTGCGCCGCCACTGAGACGATTTCTAAAAATCATACGCGTTTTCCATCCTTGCCAAAGTAGTAATACTGTGCCGAAATTTCATTAACATCAATTCAGTAGTTTCCACATTATAAAATACAGAACGATCTAAAAACGTAATTGTTTGTGTCTTATTTGCATTAATTGTTTCTTTTTATTCTTTTAAATTATTTAGGATGACTACAATACAAAATGTGCTCTGTTTTATGCTATAATGTATTTACTTCAATGAATAATGACGTATTCTATATCATCTGTTGATGATCAATTGAATAAAGATATATTCTATTCTATTCTAAAGCAATACTCGTATGTATACATCGGCAAAAAATCTAAGTCCTTTGTTTTCTATCATAGGCATAAGGCAATGTTCAGATAGACCTAAAAAAGTTATTTATGTCGCTAGGTCCTCCTTCACAGGTCAGTGGGCAGTCTATTATGAATACAACAAATTTTACAACCCCCCAACCCACCCCCAACCAAAAAAAGGAGAAAATGATCAGGAACACCTAAAACGCCTAAAAACGAAGTTTGGGGAATATTTGAAATTTTTCGTTTTTTGCTAATTACTCCGCCGCCAATGCACCGATTTTCAAAAATATAGCAGCATTACCTACTACAACCTCACAGCATATTGCTGCCCAAATTTCATCAAAATCCATGCAGCGGTTACTGAGATTACGAGGCTAGAAAAACGCGCACAGACAGACAGACCGACAGACAGACAGACAGACAGACAGACAGACAGACCGACTGAAATGAGTGACGTGGATTTTCGTTATGTAGACATCACAAAACGCCCAAAAAGCATGTTATCTCAAAATCGAAAATTTTCGCGATTACAATACTCCCCTCACCTATCGGTGTGGGAAGTAAAAACAAAACGGACTTATTACCAACGATCCAAAAAAATTGACTAGCTAACAGTTCATTAACCAAGACTTCATGTGTCTAACCGCGTTGTTTCCATATTGTTGTTGAATGTTGGCAGATCTGGGATATTTCGCCAACATTTAACAGTTCATTATCTAAAGGGTATTTAGAACAACGAATTCAAATTTGAAAGAGTTTCTCTCAGTGACGAACTTTGAGAAGAAGGAAAAGTATACCTACAGGGTGAGTTTTTAGTACCGGCTCGGTCGATAACTCCACTACTGCAGAAGATAGCGAAAAAAAGTTATATACGAAAATTGTAACCAAGGATATGCTGCTTGCTCAGAAAATATTTTGATTTATACATGGTGATTCATAACTATGTGGTGATGCAAACATACATTTGTTTAAATATATTATTCCATATTTAAATTCTACTAATAATGACCCCTTCTTAAAATATAAGGTATTGTAACATTATACAGGGTAATTCAAAAGTTATGACCATTTTTATTTCCAAATCGTTGTCCAATGAACGTACTGTATATTGAAAATTAATGAATCAATGATGATGATGTTCGTTAACTGAGGCTGAAACTTCAAACAACAGCCGGATTTGTAATTAGCATCCTCAAAATATACATGCTAGGAGTTTTCGTCCTGATACGAGGCCAGATAACGATTTTAGATTTTTTGGGTGAAGTTGAAGATCTGAGAGGATCTGTAAATTTGTAATGTTCGTTACCTGAGGCTGAATCTCGAAACAACGGCCAGATTTGTAATTAGCATCCTCAAAATATATATCATACGAGTTTTAGTCCTGATAGGAGGCCAGATAACGATTTTAGATTTTTAGGGTGAAGTTGAAGATCTGAGAGGATCTGAAAATTTTTGATATTCGTTACCTGAGGCTGAATCTCGAAACTACGGCCGGATTTGTAATTAGCATCCTCAAAATATACACGATACGAGTATTTGTGCTGATAGGTGGCCAGATAACGATTTTAGATTTTTATGGTGAACTTGAAGATATGAGTGGATCTGAAAATTTTTGATGTTCGTTACCTGAGGCTGAACCTCGGAACAACGGCCGGATTTGTAATAAGCATCCTCAAAATATACATCATACGAGTTTTGGTCCTGATAGGAGGCCAGATAACGATTTTAGATTTTTAGGGTGAACTTGAAGATCTGAGACGATCTGAAAATTTTTGATGTTCGTTACCTGAGGCTGAAACTCTAAACAACGGCCACATTCGGTGTTTGTAATGTGAACTATAAATAAGTAAATGAAAAAAAATTCTGAGCAAGAAGCATATCATTGGCTACAACTTTTATGTACAACTTTTTTCACTATGTTCTGCAATAGTGGAGTTATCGACCAATCCGGTACTAAAAATTCACTCTGTATATTTCACCTCATTAGATTAAGTAATTATAATATTCTATTCTATAATTACTGAGACCAAATCTTTAAAAAATAACTGAATTACCTATGCAATGTGCTGCAAACGGTCTACACAGATCCAGATGGCCAGGCATGTGCTTGACATCCCTCAGTCTGACGGCAGCCTCCAGATATACGAACAACACCCACAGTATGACGGTGGGCAGACAGATGCCTTTGTCTGTGTGCCACACGTACTGCACCCATACGTACGTGCTGGCTGCGAAGAACAGCCAATGTACTGGGATGAAGAAGAAGCACAGCATGTCTGAGGTGAGCGCGATGCAAACGAAGAATATCGAGAAGGCCAGTCCTTGGTACTTGAACGAGTCATACACGGAGCGCAACAGCAGGTAGAACGGCCACAGGAACTCAAAACGGAATTCCAAGATGAAGTCGGCCAAGATCACAAGCACCCACAGGATGACAAACTTCAGGTATAATACAGTGCTGAAACAATCGTGCTTTGAGTTGTCAAACCAATTTTTTCAACTCTAAAAGGGGTGACACATGTACGAACTTTAAGTACGCTTTTTTTAAGTTCGCGAACTTACTCGGCTCGACGCGGTGACACACGTGAAGCTGAAATAACTCATTTTGATAATTTTCCTAAATAAACAAAACATTTAACAAACGCCAAACACAACAAGTGTTGCGCATCGATGGCGTGCCGAAACAAAGTAGAGGCTCGCTGCTCACAGTACAAGCTGAGACAAGCTACAAGCAAGATTTGAAACCAGTTGGATCGCCGGCGGTTTGCGCGACGGTTTTAAAGTACGCATACTTACGGTGACACACAGGCGAAAAAGGTCATCAAGCCATAAGTACACATACTTGCTCATACGTGTATCACCCCTTTAAAGGATCTTTACTAAATCAAAATGGCCAGATTTGGGAGCAATCGCTTGAGGCATTATGACTAACTGTTGGAGAACGAAATTGCAGACGTATAGACAAACACACAAAAGAACATCAGACAACCAAAATTTTCTGATGTTCTTCTAGCCACTATAAAGAGGTTATCATTAGAAACAAAAATTATGTTTTTGGTCCTGGCGCAATGATAAAAAGATGTGGGGGTGGGGGTAACTCAAAAAATAATGAGATAATGTGAAATTCTCATGTTAGAGAGCATGTTTTCTTATGTTGAAAATGCTACTGCTCATGCCACAATATTTTCAAAAGGCATAATAAAAAATCATAAAAAGTAGGAGATTTTCAAACATTTCCAACATGGCAGTAACTGTCACAAAAATCATCCAAACTTTACTGTCATAAAGAGGCTTTTATTATCTGTCTTTTGGTCTACTTTGGGGTAGTAAGAATTGCTCAGAAAAATAATAATATAACAGCATTTTTTTTTTTCAAAAAATAGGTCAGAAGGTGATTTTACCTTGGCAAAGATACTTTACAAGTTGATGTCTATAAAATTTGCAAAAATGGGCGGATTTTAATAACTTTAGCCCCCTTTTGTTGGGGAATTTAAAAAGAATGATAAATGCTTACAGGTATTTCTTGAATATATCAGAAAATATATTTGAAAAAAAATTCTGTTTCTATTAGAACCAGACCTTAATAAATATTTCAAGATTAATTCAAAAATTGATTCAAAACAATTCAATTGATAATTCAAGTTGTTACAAATAGTACAATATTATCATCAGCAATAACAGATAAGAAAAAAAATATTGTAAGAATTTTAGTAATACTACTGATACTATATCTATTCAACAGTGTTTATCATGAAGACTGCTTTAGATTAGTTTTAGGTAGTGGATCTGCTCCCTATTAAAAGTATAATAATGATACTAATAATAGACAAATACTGATGTATTTATATGAAGTATGTGAAGTAATATACTTTTTTATTAATGTGTCAGTTGCAATATCTGCTGATAAAGAAACATAGAGTATATAGGTATATCAACCTATAGGTTCTGGAATAAGAAACAACTGTTTTACAAAAAATAGACAGGTGCAAAATTTCTCACAAAGCTACTACAGATGTTCCAACATAAAAGTAGAACTGATGAAGCTTGATATCTCTTAATATGTTTATAGAAGAGCTGAGATGAATTATGTTTATAAATACAGTGAGATCTGGAGTGGAGTGATAAATAACATCTTATTGGGTATTGTGAAACAGGACTGTTAACATAACAGTAGCAGTGTTTATGGCATAACTGCAGTCCAAAAATTGCTGCCTGGGATGTAAAAATAAATTGTTTTGACAGCTGCTATTATAACCTACGACTCAAAATTTCGAAAATACGTAAACCGTACGAGGTGGAAATATCATAGTGAAAAATTTTGGGATACAGTAATTGCCATATAAAGTCATATTATCCTACGGGAAACTTTCCAAAATATCATTTGTTTAGGGAAACCAGCCATTTTGAAACACATATGGGATCGAAAATCTCAGACTGTGACCGTTTAGGTGCCGCTCAGATGTTGCCATTCACAGTCTGAACGAGGAAACGTACCTTCCGTAAAATCCGTCAGTAATTTTGTTCTTTTTCATGGGTCTTCTCATTTTAGCAATCTCAGCATTTCGCCTCTTCATAATTTCACACGAAACCTATCCACTAAAATGATTATTTTACTCACTCCACACAAGGATTTGCAAATAAACGCGTTTGTTTCATGGATTTTTCGTCACAAAAACCCTACTTTTTTGCGGTAAATGTCTTTTGTTGTCAAGTTCTGCTCGCATTTCAATCTTCAACTGTAGGGGGCGCATTAGAGCCTATTAGAGGACCATATGACGTATGACGTAAGAGCCCACAAAGCGGTTAACAAATGACATTTCCTGTTTAACTGCTGTTCTGTGATTGACATAAACGTTTATTTGTGACTTTTGTGAGGTTAAGTTCGGTTGTCATTTCAACATTTACATTTTACATTTATGATTCTTGCTTCTCAACTTTCCATAAATATTTAAATATGTTTGAAAGTAATGGAAGTTCAACTCAACATTTGGATGAACGAGATGAGGGAGAAATTATGTATAGTTACGTCAACGTTTTCAAGGTATTTTAACCTATCTTCTGCATATTTTTTTAATGTTTATCTCTTCCCTATCACCCATTTCAGAATCCTAATAAATTGCCGATTAATATAATCCATCTGGAAAAAAGGTATTTGGAGCTAAGGAAGGATCTTCCAAAAGACCTGGTAAGTGTAAGGTACCTGAAGTCTTCATATGCTGTTTATTTATTTGTTTTAGGATGTATCTAATCTCCCAAAAGCTCAAAAATACTTTGACAGGAAGACTCTGGTTTTACCAGCCTTGGTAATTGATAAATCCTTATAAACATTCCTTTGGTCTGATATGTCTTTTTTGTAGGACAAACGATGGCTACCAAAGTGTATATTGTACAATTTTGAACCATATACCTTCACATTATCAAGAGAAGAGAACAGCTCATTCCTAACAAACAACAGTTTATTCATTGGAGGACTGGAGTATTTATTAAACTGTAACTTTCACCAGTTTTGGTGCACAATATTATTTGAGCCTACAGCAGTGGTTTCCCTGCGTAGCTTCCTTCTTAACCCAGTGTTACCTCATCAGTCTCAATATTTAAAAGATGAATTTTCTGAGGTTTATAAGACCATATTCAATCTGTTTCTTTTGGTATATGAGAGGCTAACCACATTCAAAGTTTCGGAAGTAAGTATTGTTTAAAAGAATTTTTTTGTCCATAATATAAAGTAGAGCGGTTCATCAGAATTGAATATTTTGGAAAATTATAAATTATATGAATTGGAATTTATGAAACATTGCAACCAAATATAGCTAGGTCTAAAAGGTACATTGTACTACCAGCATAAATTTTTATAAGACAAGACCAAAGATGCTTAATGCTGTTCAACACTCACGAAAACCTATTTCAGACAGAATTTATGGCCCAAGATTTTGGAATGAAGAAATTGTTGGAGAAGAAGCTAATAAATTTACCAATTGTCACAACATTAGGTGCTTTATATAAGAAATCAAACCTTGACTTTGTAAACAGGGTGATGTTACTATATTTTGACGACACATCACAACTGGACTTTCAGTTCAAGGAAGTAGAGCAGACAATTAATCAAACATTAATTGTAAGTACTACAATCCTTTTTTTTTTGTAGAAAAAACACATGTTAATCAGCTGTTACCTATATAATGTTTGCTGTTATAATGTAACTTTTTTTTAAATTTCCCAGGCTCTAGATACAATAAGTGGATACCTATGTGGATTTAAAAGAGATGCTGTGATAGTTCCTATAAATCTAAAACCACGACCACCAGTATTCAACTTGGAGTGGGTATATTCAGTTGTGAATTATCTACTTAACACAATGCATTTTTTAAATGTGATGCTAGAATTCTATAAGCCCTCCATTGAAATGTGTTTGGAGAAAGACGTTCCTTTTAGGTGAGGTGGATTTTCATATGTGAATGAGTATTCAGCTTGATAAATATAATATAGAATTTGAATTGTGTTAAGCTAGAAATATCACCGAAGTTATGCTTATTTATATTTTTTTAGGCTGCCTAGTGCATATGTAAACAATTATCGTGAGTTGTATGAAATGTTAGATGATAGAGATGAAGTGATAATACAACCAGAGCTCAGTGAGATGATTTTTGATGAAATAAACTTAGGAAGGGCAGAATTCGTTGATACTTATCATTTCTTTGTAACACACTGTTTGGATAAGGCTCTCGAATATATGTAAGTAAAGATATCATATGTATAATGTAATATAAAAAACATTCCAAAAATCATTCTATGTATTCCTTGAAAATATCATTTTATATAATTTTTATTTGTTAGAATTATAGTTTGTTTAATTTTATAACTTGTATACTTTTGAGCTTAGTTAAACCATTGATTAACTTATTGAATATAAGTTAATCAATGGTTAAACTAAATGTAGAAATCCTATATCTAGGAGTGATGACAAGCTGCAAGATCAAATAGTGGAAATGTATTTAAAATTGATGAACACAGCATTGGATGAAGAGTATTTTATATGTGATTATGATGTTGAGTATAACATTGCCAGCCAAAACGAAATGTTTGAAAGCTGCACCTCTGTGTATCCTTTTTATAGCAAGATTTCTATAACCCTGAATTGATCACTTTTTAGGCTTCATCTTCATGTTTTTATTAATCTTGAATAATTCAAAAACGAATGTTACAACTCACATGTTACTAGCTATTATAATGAAACAAGCTTTGGAAGAAATCTCATTTTCATGTTTATACTTTTAAAAGGTGTATAAAATTGTAAAATCTTCCATTTTAGGTACCTAGAGTGTATTTGTTTGTTCTTTAAAGGTATCAAAGAATTAGACACACTAACTTTTAATATTAACATTGACTTTTTAAGTAGATATTTGCCCCCACTATTTTCCTGAACTTGTGGACACAGAGATAAAACACGAACACAATTTATTTTGGATTGCTTGCTGAAATATCGAAGGCATAAAACATTGGAAAAGCTCGCTAGACTGAAACGGGACACCATAGAATCAGTTTTCAAGAAATTCAAACCTCCCGAAATTGAAAAAGAGGTAGAAACACCAGCAGCTGTTGCTTCAAAACAAGCTGCAATCAGTGAGAAAAATAGGGAGCAAGAGATTGAAAAGATGATAAAAGAGATTATGGAGATGTTTCCACATCTTGGAGATGGTAAGGTCACTAGATTTATTGTATGAGCTGCAAGACAGACATAGAATACATAATATTTTTTTTATCTTGCTGTGTTCAGTTTTACAACTAATATAGAGGGTGAGTCAAGCTCAACTCCTAGGACTCTTGTGACCAAACGATACCACTTTTTGAAAAATCTACTTAGCGAGTGTATGTAGTTCGAGTAGGACTACACTTATACAGGATGTCTAATGAAAGCCTGACATATAAAAGTTATGTTTTTTAATGGAACACCCTGTATATTATTGCATATCTAGATTCCTGGGTCAATTTTAGTGTGACTTTATGTATCACACATGGAACTTCAAACGAACCATTTAGGCGTAATCACCATTTTTGGTATAAGTAGGTATCAGAAAAAAATTGAATATCGCAGCGATTATAAAATCTAGAAGGCCGTGACTTTGCGGTACGACTAAGCATGAAATGCGTCACCTTAGGTCAGAAGGCTAAATTTGAATCCATCTTGTACTTGGAGAAATCGGTAGATTAATTAAAGAAGCTTCAATCACAAATAACTTGAATTTTTTAAATAGGAATGCCTATTTTTGTTTATAGAATGAAATGTAAAATTTGATAACCTTTCTAAAAATATAGCATTTTCAATATCAATCTTTTTTAGTTTTCATGTTATTTCAATTTTTTAGTCAAATCTGTATTTTTCAATTTTCCTACCTGTAAGCAACCTAGCAGGCCATGAAAAATATACAAAAGCCCGTTAACATGGAAGAAACCAACTAACTTAGTAGAAAGATGCAAACTAACTAGAGTAACGAGGCAAGATTATGAAAATTCCTTACAGCACATTAGCTCTAACCGCAGACAACAGCGGTAAGATATCTATCTAATGTCAATGAGAAGCGGGGATATGACAGAAGTGTTTTGTTTCATGGCCTGCTAGGTCGATACACACAGGAAAATTTGACTGAAATTTTGAAATAAAATGAAAACAAAAAAGATTGATATTGATAATCCTATATCGCTAGAAAGGTAATCAAATTTTACATTTGATTCTATAAACCAAAATGGGCATTCCCATTTTAAAAGTTATCTGCGATTGAAGTTTCCTTAATTAATCTACTGTTTTCTCCAACTGCAAAAAGAATTTAAGTTTAAACGTCTGACCTAAGGTGACGCATTTCATGCTTAGTCGTACCGCAAAGTCACGGCCTTCTAGGTTTTATAATCGCTGCAATATTCAATTTTTTCTGTTGCCTACTTATACCAAAATGGTGATTTGCGCCTAAATAGTTCGTTTGAAGTTCCATGAACGATACATAAAGTCACACTAGGATTCGCCAAGAAATCCAAATCTGTAATAATATATAGGGGTTTCCATTTAAAAAAAAATCAAGTTTGATATGAATCACTGTACAGACGTCAAAATTTAAGTGAAAATATTTTAATGTTATAGCCCTCAGAAGGGTACCTACCACGATTGGGTGACAGATTTCTAAAATATGTTTTAGTAAGCCCACAATCTTCCGTCCACTCACTATTGGCCCACCCTGTAGAATACATAATAATTTTTTTTTTGTTTTGCTGTATTTAACTAATATAAAATCTCTATGATATTCAATGTGAGAATATTGCTTTCCAAACTTCATTATGCTAATGAAGGCAGCTACGGATATGATATCAAAGAGGCTGAAAACAAAAGTACAATTCACGTCCCCCCTCCCCCCGTGGATCCGCGTTTGGACGTAATGTTTTCCCTAATGCTTCAGGTTTTGTACTGGCCTGTCTGGAAGCCTACGACTACAACGTAGCAGAAGTCACCAACGCGATCCTGGAGCAAAACCTGCAGGTTCAACTATACGACATCCCTTTCGACCAGATCAGGATACCTCCCGATCCTCTGGCCAACAAGCCTATGGTGGCTTACACAGGCAAAAAACCTGATTACGACGATGCTTTAAAACTGCTCAACGACAAGAAGGACATGGAGAGGATCAAAACATTCGTCTTGGATGGAATGTAAGTGGACATTTGATTAGTTTAATGCTATGCAATAAATTACTCCCCCATTGAATTATTGTTACATTGGACCTCAGAGAATATTGTTGTTTTTATCTATAGTATTGATAACTGACTGAGGGCCCACTTTGTGTTTTGCGTTGAGGCCCAAAAAGTGTAGTTATGCTACTGATTCTGGGGTAATAGGGTACTTGCAGAAGTCGTGAAATCGTCTCGGGAGTATACATAGCGTAAAGAAAACCATATCAAGAAGCAGTAGGAAACAAAAAACATGATTTTACTGACAGCCAAAAAAAAGAGATTTGCAAACTAAAATAAGGATATATTCAAATTTTTCCACGTGACTTAAAACAAGGGCTGACGTCACAGGTATCTTATCGATATCGACAATCGATACTGCTACAGCGCAGTTCAGTGAGATTCGACTGCAAACTAGAGATGATCTGAATTCTTTAACAGTGCGACTCAATTTATTGATACTTAAACATATTTGAAACAGGCAATGAACCCACTAGCATTTTCGTTGCAATACATTTTTATATCTGATAGGTATCACAGTTCATTCTGTTTGTGACCGAGATTCGCAACTAATCGAAGCCATCATTTTATTTCGAATGAATCCAGAGGTAGAATCTAATTCAAGCCCATCCCTACAAAGTGAATTAGTAATCTAGCCTAACTTTTATTCTTTTGACTTTATACTTTTGTGTGTGACTGTGTTTTGTGGTTATAATGACTAATGTCAAAATGTTAGGTTAGCACTGGCTATCGATATCGAATATCAATACTTTACATCCCATCACTGTAGGATACCACTGACGTCAGAGGTTGTTTGCGCGGCATTTTCTGGCATTTGAAATAATTTTTGGAATATCTCTCACAGCCGATTCCAAAAAACCAAACAAGTGATATTGTCATGTTTACTAGGCTCTAAGGAGCGCGTAAACGACATAATATTTGTTTCTGCAAGTACCCTATTCCTCATTTGACGTTTTCTGTAATAATGTATACTGCATACTTATGTATTTTCAAAATTTATCGTTAATTCCAGCCAATACAGCAATGACTACCTGTACGACGACGAATACGACGATAGAGACTTCGAGCACGTCCCAATGAAGGTGGCTGACAACCCGATTGAAGAAGGCGAACCCTCTCTGCCTACTTTCAACCCCAACAGAGAGGAACTGGCTAGTGATACTAGCTACACGTCGGAGGATGAATACGATGATCAAGGCAAGCCTGTCAACAAAGACACCCCCGCTGCTGGAGATAACAGGTTAGGAATAAGTTATACTGTTATTGGCTGAATGCAACTAAACTTAAGAACTAGAGTAAACTACCCACTTATTGGCACTTTAAGAGGTTCCTTACATTTAGATATACTTTTGATATGCTTATATACTTAAAGAGAAAATCAAATCACTAGGTCCGCGAATCGTGCGCCCTAAGTAGACTGCCTTCTGCATTCTAATATGTGCGCTGCCGCACGGCACACCGGCATTGCGCGCAGAGAGTAGCGTATTCCTCATACCACCTAGGGATCCAATGACCATAACCAGAAGACCTGCAGTGCATTTTGGCCAAAGCCTGCGAAGTTAACCGAGCAGATACAGATATTTGACATCAGTCAACCTCTGGGAGTATACGCCACTGTATTCCAAGCAGAAATATATGCAATCGACTCTTGTCTGAGAGAAAACATAAGAAGGGGATACAAAAGTAAAAACATTCTTATCTGCTCGGATAGCCAAGCGTCGATTAAAGCTCTTAACGGCTGCCAAATCAAATCCAAACTCGTCTGGGAATGCTTAGAAAACCTCAAACAACTTAGTGCCACGAACAAGGTAACCCTGAAATGGGTGCCAGGTCACAAGGGAATTGAAGGGAACGAAAAAGCAGACACCTTAGCACGAAACGGATCGGCATCCAGTTTTACCGGCCCCGAACCGGCGATAGGCATCACAAGGTCTTTGGTAAGAACTACGATAAACCAGTGAGTGCATTCACAGCACCTAAAATACTGGCAATCACATCCAAAGCTCAGACACAGCAGGCTGATGGTGAAACAACCCACACCAAAACTAGCTGAAGAGATCCTAAAGCTAAATAGGAAAGAAACTAGGCTAATAACCGGCCTCCTAACCGGACACTGCGGCCTAAGAAAACGTCTACACACATTAGGGATTTTCAAAGAAAACCCAATATGCAGACTATGTGACGAGGACGACGAAACAGCCTCTGACATAATCTTTGAATGTGAGGCCCTACGCTGGTGGAGATTCAGACTGATAGGGCCAAACAACCCCAACTCACTCCCCAATCGAGATATCGTGAAGAGACTCTTGGATCTTATCAAGGTCACAAAACTCTTCACGGATTAACAAACGCACAGGACAATACAATAAGCCAATGGCTGCAGTGTTGGGGTTACCCAACCCGGCCTGTACGTTTGACCCCCCTAACCTAACCCAACCTACAGATATTTGGTCCGCTTTTCCTCCTTCTTAGAGACGAGGTTCACCACCTCGGCAGGTGCCGAAAACTCTATAACGAATATCATCTTCTGTTGGTGGTCGAGAAGGACTATGTCGGGCTTGTTTGCCTGTACAAGCTCGAGCGTGAGGAACGAGTAGTTCCAGTACATCCGGCATCTTTCGTTCCCCACAACGGACTCTATATCCCCAGGAGCGTATGGCAGCACCAGTCTCTCATCGATACCGTATGAGTGCCTTAAATGATAGAGCACTCGTAGAGCCTCATTGTGCCGATGGACGTAAGCCGTTCCAGCGTACGTCTTACACGCCGACAAGAGATGCATAAGCGTCTCTGGCGCCTATCGGCAAGCTCTACAATGGGTGTCGGGTACATCTACACCCATAACCCTTTTACGGTACATCAAGGTGTTGAAGACACCGTCTTGGCAAGCCATTAAGGAGCCCTCAGTCTCCGACTTCAACCCACTAGACCTTAGGAAAGAAAAGGTCAACTGCTCAGACAAGCCATGCTCTTCTAGATGTTTGTAGAAGATTCCATGCATTGGCTTATCTTTATGAAGTCTTAAAAGGAAGTCGACTTCGGCAGTTTTAATGTGGGATTTTAATTCTGCGGGAGCAAGTTCCGTAACGGACTGCTGACACCTCCGCTTGAAGTCGAGTGTGAGGCTGAGCTCCTGGGCTGCTCGTTTCGCTGCGCTGAAAAGAAAGGCTCCTTTACCCGCATTCTCGTGCTCTCGCACAAAGCGGATCAGGGGATCGGTGCTGTTCGCTACTAGCAGGCAGTAGCCAAAACTAGCCTGTTGTGCAGACGCTCCAAACTCAATAGTCCACGCCCTACCAGGTGTCGCGGGAGGTATATTCGCGGGACAGAGGACTTAGGATGCAGACTTCTCTTCATATTCATCCTTTTGCAATATTATTATTATTATCATCATTATAAGGATGACTCCACGAAACATTTATTACGTCATTTTTTTTTATGCCTCTGCGTTCACAGAAAAATGTAGAAATGTTCGCTACATAGTTTTTGGAGACGTAACATCAGTGAGTCTCTGAACATGCTTCCATCGACAAATAACCCTATTTCAGGTCAAAGATGAACTTCTGTGAAGATCCTGCCGTGCTAAGAGAGAGAAGAGAACAACGGTTCAGATCCAAACATCCCCCGAAAAACCCCCAGCAAAAGGCTAACGTTGTGGGTAAGCCCAAAGGGCAAGGGCAAGACAAAAACACGCAGAAGGCTAGGGACAAGAAGGAGACCAACAAATCATCCAGAGCTAATCACAACAGAAAAAGTGGAGCCAGTTGGAAGAGGTCCAGGGGCATGATTCCGTCGTGATGTTTTTTTTTTCTTCAAGTTATAAGTGTTTCCTAAAGGCTTGGTTGGTCCAATGAGGAAGTTTCCATTTTTCCAAATTTTAGTTAATCAGATAGTCCTAAAGAGTTAGAGAACAACGGCGAAAAAATTTTGTAATTATCTCCATTAATAGAAAAGTTATAGTCCTTCAAAGCTTGAATTGCCGTATCCTCCGCGCGAAGCCGCTGTGACGTCACACGACACAACGCAAGCCTGTGTATGCCCTGTCGAGGATGCTGCTCCCGCAAGCCACCGCGCCGCCGCCGGCCTCCTCGTTCATGTTCTTCCTTGTTTTCAGTAGGGTAGGCGACGCCGACGGTGACAAAACGATACACTGCAGTTTATTGGTACTCGTATTATCAGAATATGTCTAGCAGACCGAGAAAAACCACCATAAAAACACCAAACAAATATTTCAATGGATAGCCTCTTATGAATACAAAAAATTGAGTTTTATGTTTTTAATAAATACTGTGTGAAAATTTAATTGAAATCAATCCTATAGTTTCCTAGTTACACCATACAGAATGATCAGAAGCAATACTCTCGCATGTATACATCAAAAAATTCTAAGTCGACAATCCGTAATAGCCAAGGTAATGTTCGGATGCACCTAAAAAAGTGTATTATGACGCTAGGCCTTTCTTTCACAGGTTAGTGGAGGGCCTGTTATGAATACAATAATTTTTCAGCTTTACAACCCCCCACCCCCCAACCACCCCAATATCACCCCCATCCAAAAAAGTAGAAAATGATCAGGAACGTCTAAATCGCCTAAAAAAGTTTGAGGAATATTTAAAATTTTTGGTTTCTTGCTAATTACTCCACCGCCCATGCACCGATTTTCAAACTTATAAGAACATTACCTACTACTACCCCACAGAATATCGCTGCCAAATTTCATAACAATCCATGCAGCGGTTACTGAGATTACGTGGCTATAAAAACGCGTACAGAAGGACCGACGGAAATGAGTTGTGTGGATTTTCGTTATGTAGACATCATAAAACACCCAAAAAGCGTATTATCTCAAAATCGAAAATTTTCACGATCACAATACTCCCCTCACTTGTCGGTGTGGGAAGTAAAAGTCCATAATCATGTCATCCACTTTAGGAATATTACTAGAATCACCACGAACGTAACGTTCCTCCATACTTCAAAAATATACTGGCATCTGCCCGTTACAACAAACACCTTCGCCGTTCCACTCAAGTCCAAACTGTGGCTGTCGCGAACAATTAATAACATGTGACTTGTGACGTCATACAGATTTTCACCTCCGCGGTCGCTTTACGCAAATATAAAATTCAATAATTCCGCCGTTTTTTGGAATATTCAGATGATTTTTTCGACGTTCTTCAAGTGAAGAAATAGACTATCAGATAATAATGAATTTTCCAAATTTTATTTTTTTGGAAACTTCTCCATTGCTATAGGATAGGAGAAATTCCATCGTTTTTGCTGTTAAGACAATTATATGGTACAATTTATTTGTTTTTGTATGTTAAAATGCTAGAACATGGTTAAAACATAACACTTGGGCGGGACCGTCGAGAGCTACCGGGCCTGATGGTGTATCCCCATTAGGTTTTTTTTTGTTTTACGTGTATCTAGCCAAGAATATCGTCTATAGTTGCTGTGCACCCTTCTGCAATACAATTATTCAAGTTGTGCTAAAAGTTGGGACTTTCCTCTTTAGAAGCAACGGCACTTGAAACGGTGAAGCTAATGCACGGTGAACCAGCAGCAAAACAGTAAAAAAAAATCAAGCAAGTACTCACTATTTGGTTGCTACGAAGTTGTAAGTGCGGTCCTGTCGCAGGCGTCTTAGTGGTAAAAGTACCATTTACGATGTCTTCTTCAATTTGGTCCATACGAGGTTGTCTCGGTCTTCCAGCGTGTGGATTCAGACATCCTGTGTCTAGCTCTTTGCACGAGCGAGGCAAATCGACGAGGTGCAGGGTGAGTACGGTTAGGGAAACGATCGGCATACTCTCGCGAAGCCGCAGCGGTATTTTGACCACACTCACAGTACATTAAAATCATGTCCACAAGTTCATTACTGTTATAAGCGTGCGCCATCGTTGTCGTTTTTAAAACCAGATGTAGCAAGTCAAGCACTCTCGTACACTATACCTATAGTACTATCAAAATTTTCACTCATGTTTTCTGTCTGAACTTTTTTTTATTACTAGAATATCACGTGTCAAAGAAATTCTACGACACCCACTACAGCTCCTACATCATCTGTTGCTACTACTACTGCTGCTGCAGTCTATAATATGACTGCGTACATCATTTTGTTAATAATAGATAATTTTATATCGTTTGGGTGTGTTTAAGTCCAACTTTTAACCTTCTCACGTTCAAACGACTCTAGTTAAATAGATATCAACTGGCTCCCTTTATGACAAATTCAATTTCCTATAAATTCATTCCTATACATTACTTTTGTATTTTTGACCGTTTTCTCAGTATATTAAGAAATGGGTGGTGGCGCCGGAATTTCTCTATTAATACCTGCAGATACGGTCGGCGTCTTGTGTGACGTCACACGCAGCACCATCAGGCCCGATAGCTCTCGACGGTCCCGACTTGGGCCTAAAAATGTCTGCCTTTTCAATGTGATACACTTTCGATACAAATATATGTATTTTCTGGATGGAACCAAGCAACCAAGTTTGTTAAAAAACACTCATATGAACATTTCCACAAAAGAAAGTAAATCCATTGATTTGTCTCAATCTCTCTACTAATGAGAAAATGAGAACTATTTTTTGTATCTACAGGGTGTTAATTAAGTATATTAACAAAATTTAACCACGAATAGTACTCCGAAAAATAGAAAGAAAGTGTCATATGAACATGGGTCCGGAAATGCTTCCTAAGGGAGCTATGCTCCTTTGCATGGGGCACCCTGGAGACGGTTTTCCCTCGATATTCTCGAAACCATTCATAACAAAATTACGAAATTAGGTACGATGGGTAAACTTTTGACGCTGAATCTGATTCTGAATTCAGAGTTTCATAATTTTAATTAGAGGCGTATCATACGTGAGGAGTTAAGGGTAAAAATAACCCCATTTTCTAAATGGTAATTTTTTGACATTTTGATTTTAGAATATGGTATTTCAGAGATTTCTACGTAAAAATGGTCTCTTGGTACATCTCGATGGGGCTAACCGTTTTCGAGAAAAATGCAAATTATTAAATCGATGCAGGCAATAATTTGCATTTTTCTCGAAAACGGTTAGCCCTATCGAGATGTACCAAGAGACCATTTTTACGTAGAAATCTCTGAAATACCATGTTCTAAAATCAAAATGTCAAAAAAATTACCATTTAGAAAATGGGGTTATTTTTACCCTTAACTCCTCCCGTATAATACGCCTCTGATTAAAATTATGAAATTCTTAATTCAGAATCAGATTCAGCGTCAAAAGTTTACCCATCGTACCTAATTTCGTAATTTTGTTATGAATGGTTTCGAGAATATCGAGGGAAAACCGTCTTCAGGGTGCCCCATGCAAAGGAGCGTAGCTCCCTTAGGAATCACTTCCGGACCCATGTCCCTATGACACTTTCTTTCTATTTTTCGGAGTACTATTCGTGGTTAAATTTTGTTAACATACTTAACACCCTGTATTATTTACTTCAGAAAATTGAGATTAATTTTGTTCTGTTAAAGTTATAAAGCAGCTAATTTCAGTCAAGATATTACGGAAATGAATGTGTTTTTTATAATTATTAGGGTTTGTACCTCAAATCTCAATAACTATTTTTTAAACCATTTTTTTGAATCACAGCTGAATCATATTTAATTATCGGTTGTTCACATATAAAACATTTTTCTATATAAAATACTCTGTACAGTTGATGATTTGAGGTATAAACTTAAAAAACGTCATCATTTGTTTTTTGACTGATAGATCCGATTGGAGCAAATAAAAAAAACTTCATATTGTATTGATACTATTGATTGTTATGTACTACTACTTTATAAGAGTTTATATACCTACATTACCCACATATTCTTTCTGTAAGAAATAAAAGGCGTTTTTCTTTAAATTACTTTTTTATTTTAATTCCTTTAAATCACATTTGAGGACAAAAGTTGTTCGATAAAAAGTATACAGCTGCTGTATTCTGAATTTTACATGAAAATAAATGGAGAAAAATATATAACAGGTAGAGTTATATTAATAAAAAAGGCGTACAAGAATTAGAAAGGGAACGACCTACGTCATATTTGTGTAAAACGGGGTGGTGCCAGCCATTGTCTATTGGAGGTTATTGTTAAATGTCATACATGACAGTGTTTGACAAATTTAAAAAATAAAAAGGCCACGTCAGTTACCTGAAATAGAGAATGCTCAAATAGTGGCTAAAATTGAAAAGGGTTGGAAAATTCGTGTGAAGTTGCGCAGGGTGCTACAACGCCCCACTTAATTTGGTAAAATTTCATATTTGAATTAAAGGGGATGTGTACTTTTAAAGAAGAAAGTTTGTGAAAGAAGCAGTTTTTGAAAAAAAATAGTTAAAACTCGGCATTTTCACCACACTTTCAAAACGTACCCGAACAGTACAAGACAATTTTAGAATCGAAAACCCGCATGACGGACTCAATAGTGTCACAACGATGCAGTGTTGCCAGCGAGCAGCAGTTATCAGTTAATGTACATCACGAAATTCTGCAATTGCACTTTTTTTAGGTTAGTGAAAAACATAGAAAATTCATTCAATGTGTTTTGAAAAATATGAAAATAAATAATTTTGGGTCTTTCATACACAGATATTCAAAAGGGATTAAGTTTGACCTGATTTTGTTTTAGCAGAAACTGAAATGAAGGTTGAAGTTGGTGTCGTTATACTTACTAGGTTGGGTGAAGTATAAAAAATATCTAAATTTAGGCTATTTTAGGTTTAATTAATTTTGAACCAGGTGGTTACGGGGGGCCTGGGGGGGGCTCGGCCCCCCCAGAGGTTACTGATATGTTGAAAAATCTAACCAACCTCACCTCAGGTAAGATTGTCACCTTTTTAGTGGCTTTTAGTGGCAACGGTCCAACGTCAGTCGCACGTTTCAATGGTTTATTGGAGCTGATATCGGCCAAATATAACAATAAAGCTTAATCACAAACAATAATACATAATACCTACTTAATCATAAACCTCAGCTAGAAACAAAGGAACATTTGAAATAAGATACCTTTAAACTTAGATAGTTAAAAATGTAGAACGATTCACGATTTTTTGTTATCCTTGCGCAGGAGCCATGCTAATCTTCTCTGTAACGTTTCAAGCTTAGTATATATACGATCAAAGCGATGTTAAATATCGAGCAAATGTTGGCAACACCGCATCTATTATCATCTGTCAAGCAGTACCTCACTCCTAAAATTGTATAGTTCTGTGTGCATGCCTTACTGAAATATGTTGAAAATACAGTTTTTTCAATGTTTCTCCAAAAACGTGCTTCTTTCGCAAATTTAATTTTTTTTAAATCACAACAGACCATCCTCTTTACACTGATAACAAAATTTTCTCAAATCGCGTGGGGCGCCGTTGCGCTATAGACCCGTTGCGCAGTTCAACAACAGAAATAAAAGAAAACGGTATTAAAAATTAAATAACGCTGGGAGCAAGAGAAATCAGTTAAAAACCCTGAACAGGATGAAGCTTTTTTGGGGTACCTAAGGGCAAATCCATTTGGAACGGCGAGAGTTGTGGTTATTCATACAGAATTTCCTGGTTCACAGCCTACATGTAGTAGAAGGGTCAGAGAATCCGAACTAAAACACCGACCAGCAGCAAAAAAAAATGTTCCTTACTGTAGAACAGCGGCAGGCATTTTTTCATTAAATTACACATACCGCGGTCCCGAATTTTGGAACACGCTCGCTTTAAACGTTCCAGTGCACACTTATAATGGCCAAATTCGTGTTTATCGATCAGACAATAGCAGATTTGAAGAACGTTGCACCAGCTCCCTTGCTTTCAGATCACAGGACGTTTTTCTGTTAACGTATGAGGCTGGATAAGTATCCATGGACCTGTGGTTTGCTGGAGAATAGAAGGCAGGTTTAATGCTGAAAACTGTATTAACATTTTGGAAAATATAATGCTCCCATCCATTGAACAAGTTTGTCCTGAAAACAGTTATATATTTCAACAAAATAATAGTCCTGTTCATACCGCCAATTCTCTAAGGAATTGGTTTCAAGCTAATAATGTGGAAGCACTGCTATGGCCCTCTTGTAGTCCCGATGTGAATCTCATCGAAAACGTTTGGGGCATAATTGTTAACAAAAATTGAATCGGTGAGTGGAAAAACAGTATAAGTCCAAAATTACGGTTTTTAACTGAGATAGCCAAAATCATATTTCAACGTGATCCCTTCTGATGTGTTGAAGAACAGTATAACTAACACACAATGTACGCATTTTCGAGGGTAACTGTTATTGGATTGAGTGGAAGGACGGTACAACTCTGGTTGTTATATCGTTTTTCCACTCAATATCTGATTTCCGTCCTTGCTGCCTGAGTTCAACAATCGACATGCGATAAGCTGGTGGCCAAGGTACTATAAAAAATGAAGTCAAGTTAATTCACTTAGTACTTCAAACGCCTTACGGTGATAGCAGATTAATATTTTCCCATAGCATGAAGCTGTAGTCTGAAATTCAACCCATGCAACCAAATCATCGCCCGCCCGCAAAAAAGTGTATTATACCGCTAGGTATTTCTTTCACAGGTCAATGGCAGCCTATTTTATGGATACAACAAATTTTTCAGTTTTACAATCCCCCACCCTCTAACCACCCCAATTTAACTCCTACTAAAAGAATAGAAAATACCTAAATATAAAGTTGGAGGAATATTTGGAATTTTTTATTTTTTGCTAATTACTCCGTTGCCCATGCACCGATTCTCAAAACTATAGATGCATTACCTACTAAGGCTCCACAGCATATTGCAACCCAAATTTATGTAGACACCATAAAACGCCCAAAAAGCGTCTTATCTCGAAATCGAAAATTTACGCGATCGCAATACTCCCTTCACCTATCGGTGTGGGAAGTAAAATTCTGTAACTCGGTCCTGAAAGCGTATAATGAAATCTCAGTTTCAACTTATCATCAGTTTGTTGATCTATGACAGTTCTACACCAGGATATATTTTTACTGGTTTTCATTGGAGGACTAGGTACAAAAACGTTTGAACCGCTTAAACCATACCTAATATCATCCCCGTTTCTCCAAATGAAGCAGCCTTCAAAAAACCATTATCAATGAATGCAAAAAAGATCAGTGATTTAAAAAAGTCATAAAAGTGCATGGATGGTGAAATTTTGGATATTTACTACCATATTACCTCTTGGGGGACCACCAACAAAGATCAACCGAAATGAGAATAGGGATTATTACAATCTAAAGCTGGCATAATTTGTATGACATACATTAATAATCGCATCTCAATTAAAAATATTTACATTTTTTTATCTTTACTAAATATTGAGTGGAAAAACAGTATAACTTCAAGTTCTTTTTTCTGCTTTACAGCCCTCCGGAACACATTTAAAGGAACATGCTCAGCAAGTTTATATAGAGGAAGTCATCCTTTATAATATTTCTGTAGACTTCATTGCTGTGAAATGAAAACTTTATAGTCAAAACATATATTTGTGTTTTTCTCAAAACAAGGATTTTGGAGATATATTGTTTTTCCACCCACTGATTCAATTATAAGTAAAATTTTAGACCTCAAAACTCAAATGAATTATTGGAGAAGATGCTGGGAGAAACTCGATGCCAATGCTATATCGAATATAATCCACTCAATCCCAAATTAAGATTAAATAAAATTATAGAAAAACATGGTCAAATGACCAAATATTAGATTTTATTTTCAAGGTGTTCGTGATCGCTGTTGTTTACATTTTTTATCTATTGTGTTAATATAATTTCTCAAGTATATTTTTAGTTATTTTTTTTTATTTTATTGACCACATACCAATGGATGACGTTTTTTTTTTTTTTTTTTTTTTTTTTTTTTTTTTTTTTTTTTTTAATCAGCAGAGGAAAAACATGATGGTCGTCTGGATGTTGAAAATGATGTTATGTTGCACGCACCGCTCTTTGCGGCGACTGGGGGTCCTACCCAGTAAAAAACCTCTGCACGCTGCCTCTTCTCCACACAGCAACGGGACTACGTGAGTATTGCGTCATTGCTGCGGGTGTCTTTTAATCAGCAGTCTTAGCTTTCACATCAAGTGTTTTGTAGAGGATTCCTACTCACGCGCGATTCCTTTATTTTTTCTGTCATTATTATTTTAATCATGTTGTGGATGGCGTTCCAGTTACTTTCGGACTGCAGCATCAGTGGAACCATATTGGTGGGAGTGATGCCTGAGCGTACTCTGCTTTCACAGCACATTCTGACATTTTGCCACCTTGGACATACAAATGTAGTGTGGCAAGCGTCGTCCTCTGCATCGCAATATATACAGGTAGGTTCAGCTACTAATTGGAACCTATGAAGATACGCTGCAAAACACCCGTGACCTGTCAGCACCTGAGTAAGGTGGTAATCAGTCTCACCATGGGATCTCATTATCCAGCTTCTGATATCGGCAATAAGAGTTCTTGTCCAACGTCCTGTAGTGGAATTATTCCATTGTTCTTGCCATCTTATGTACAAAAGTTCTCTGGCGGCATTATGAGTCATCCCATTATGAGTATCGCTCCTTTCGCGAGCTAATAAATCTAGAGGTGGGGTACCCGCTACCACATGCGATGCTGCGGCAGACACCGTGCGGTAAGCACAGGAAATTCGGATAGAGATTTTCCTGCTTACCGCTATCACTCTCTGCCTTAACTTAGTCTTTGTAAGAGCTGTTTCCCAAATTGGTGCAGCATACAGCATTATGGAGTTACAGACTGACGCCATCACTCTCCGTTTGCTGGATTTAGGACCTCCCACATTTGGCATTAATCTGGACAAAGCTGATGCCGTTTGCCCTGCTTTGAAAGCTGCTCTGGTAATATGCTCTGCGAATGTAACTTTTGTATCAAGCCAGACTCCAAGGTATTTAATTACGCCAGATGGCTTAATTTCGAGCCCCTGTACACTAAAAGTAACTTGACGCATCTTCCTTTTCGGTGTTAATAGAACTGCTTCAGTCTTAACTGCAGCAAGAGCGAGAGATTTATCTGCAAGCCATGCAGCTATTTCTTCAACAGCAAAGTTTGCTTTGGATTCGAGTTCGTCTTCATCCCTGGCCGTTACTACAACTGCTAGGTCATCGGCATAGGCGACAGTGGTGATTCCATCGGGAAACTCTAATTCCAGTACCCCATTGTAAAGTAGATTCCACAATGTAGGGCCTAAAATGGAACCCTGTGGAACTCCGCTCGTGCTCTCTAACTCCGTTGTTGTCGAGCAATCAGTTAGCCTTATCTTTCTGTTTTGAAGATAATCCACGATAAGGCGAAAGGATGACGTTTTTAATAACATAATTACTGATGGCAGCAACTGGTTTTACGCAAACATGACGTAGGTCGTTCTCTTTCTAATTCTTGTACGCCATTTTTATGAATATAACTATATATGAAAAATTTACATCCATCATGATAGTGTAGTATCAACGAAAAATGGACAATCATTATTCTATATCTCTACAAAAAATTCTTTATTACCAACGTTTTGGCTGCGCCCAAAGTAAATCTTTTTGGATTCTATTGAATATGGTTTCGTTTTATTGGTCAGTTAAACTTGACTGATCAAGTACTACAAGACAGGTTTCAGAGGTTTAGTTTTTTTGTACTCCCGAAGGAAACAGAAAATTTCGTAATTTCACAGTATTGCGAATTTGAATAGGTTTAGGTTGTACTTTTCTACATCATTCTTTGATCATGTGCAATATTCCACGAACTAAATCGAAAATCTATACATCTTGATTTATTGTGAGAGAATTCAGGTTTTGGATCAGTAGATTCTGTAGATATTAGAATGAAAAATCGATGAGACTAACGTAGATTAAATTTTCATTCTAACAATAACAGACTGTGATTTCTAAAATAGCATAAATTTTCATCCTAATCAAAAATTTTGTAGAGAAAAATCTATTTCATTACTCACAAATATTTTCGCAGTAATCTGATTCAAAATTGTTTTATTTCCTACTACAGACGACGGGTACTTTGTTGGGAATAAAAAAAATGAAATTTATATAAAGTTTGCTGCATTATAAAGGTACTACAGAGGACTTAAGATTTTATTTCTATTGGGCAGTTTTTCAAAAGTCTTTTTTAGGTACGAACAAATTCCTGGAAATATTGATTTTCTTTAACCAAACACTAATCATATAAATATTCGTGAATATAAGTTTATATAGAATGGACATAGTTTCAAATTGAAAAATAAAAAAAACCGCAACTTGAAATTTGTTCCTAAAGTGTAATGTAATTCGACGTATTTCTGTCAGGAATTAAATTAGTTTAATATATGTATGGACAAAAATCAATAGTTTTTGAGATTTTTCAATTTTAAGGGAATTATAGTAATTATCCAAAAACTGGCATTTTTGTCTGAACAAAGAAAAATCTACGTTAAAAATCAGTAACATGTTTACTTCAAGTTCAATAAGCTTACACTAATTCAATGATAAATAGGTGAAAAGATACGATACTTTAGAAAAAAAAACATATTGATTCGGGGAACAAAATACATATCGCCATAAAACGAAAATTTGTAAAATATTTTTTTGCTGCGAACTGGTTTATGCTGGCAAAAAATTCAAGAGACATTTTCGTTTTAGAATGAAACAGGCTATCGGAAATAAATTTTTAAATGGTAAACAAAAAAAATAAGACAAAAAGTTGCATTGAAAGTAAATTTTAGGGGTTGCGTTTTCCACCCCTTGCAACCTTGGGGTGAACCAAATAAATTACTGGCTAAGCGTCTTTTTGATAGTAGAAAATGTTCAATATTGTAACTTTTTTAATGCTTGCCCCCTTTAAGGGGCTATATCTTGACAAGGGATGCTCTAATGAAGTTTCATTATATGAAAGATCATATCTCTTTTTTGATGATGAATCGCCTCTTTTATATTTTTTGAACCTATTTATACCTTATTCCACGGAACCAGATAGTAGAAATAAACAGAAAGGCGGAGCGCAAAAATCCAGGACCGTAATGTAAAGGTATAAATCGCAACAGACGCTACGATTGTTGTCAGATTGTCATATGAGTTAATAAATTGCTCGCACATTGTGTTTGTTTTCAGTATATTATTACAACTTCTCACTTTAGATGAATTTATGTTGCCATTAATTATTTCAAACTGATACGACGTGATTACATTGTGAATCTATCTAATATCCAATATTTTGTAAAATAACCTGAATATGTTCTAAGGGAAAATCAGTGAATAATTTTCCAAAGTGGCTACGACGCATTTCTAACATGATGCAAACTTGCAGACACAGCGTGTGTCTGCGGCTGAGTGGTTATCAAATACTGCGACGTACGTCTTGTTTCCTTTCTCGTCTTGATGAATCGTATCGAGTTCCGAATTATATTTACGTATTACGTTTATTTGATCACTTGCTTCAGAACCAGCTCGCGTCACTTGTGTTTATGTTAAAGTTTTGGTGCCGCATTTTCTTATTTTTTTATTATTTATAAAGCGTTCGGTGAATTATTTTTAATATGTGGGTATCTACTTTAAAACAATGTCAAGTTCAACAGATTCCGCAGACCGAAGCTTTTCGAAAAGGTAGGCGATTTTGAAAAGCTTGCCATAAGGCGGAAAGTCACGAGTTTTTCTTTCGAAATGTGATAAGTCTCAATGACACCAGCGATAGTGATGTAGACGAATTATCAAGCAATCTTGATTCTGAGTAAGGTAGGTGATTTTGTACATATTTATATTTGTTTATCTCGAACAGAAATTAGAATTAAATTTCGTTATTTATGTATTCAGATAGGGTCCTGCCTGTGGGTGGAGCATATCCTTTTCTCTCCAATAAAATTCGACTCAACAGTCAAAGTTTATTTACTTTCACTATCAGGCTTCGTGGAATGGACTTTAGGTGCTTGTAGGTCTACAGGGGTCCATTTAGTGTGTGATTCTTCGATATCTCGCAAGGTATACCTGATAGAAGAAAATGTTAAATACAAAAGTTATTTGGTTACTAAAGACGCATATCCTAAAAATATTTTGAAATATACGGGGTGTTGCGGGAAAGTAGGATAGTGATCAACTTGATTTTTTTATATGGAACTATAACTTTTTCTTAAATTCTTCTAGTGTCCATTATTGATCTCTATTCATCCCTAAAATATTCGTGGAATGGAGTTTAGTTACAAAACGTTAAGATCGCACGTTAGAAACGCAATTTTTCCAGGAATCTGTCCGTTCAACCTATGATCTGATGATCAAACCCGAGAAAAGTTCGAATTTCATAAAATAAGCCTACTTCCTCATTACATTTATTAAATAAACCTAAAAAGAATAAACTACAGGATTCTCTCGTAAAATAATAAATACGCTTGCACGCCCAACACCTGTGATTCGGGGATTTCGTTGACGAACGAGTCGCTGATGTAGTACCATTTGCCGGGCGGTACCGTGGGCTCTGCTGTCGCGGTTTTCGTCGCCGTCGCCGCGTTGTCTAGCTTCTCTTTTTGGTTCTTGGGCAGGTACTGCCACCTGGAAAATAAAACATAATAAAAATATCGATTTGGAAACGGTCGATTATTGCATAAAATATTCAAGGAATCTAAAAACGTGATATGCAAGCGTTTTGTTTTGGTTTAAAGTGTGTACTAAGGGGTCTATTCTGTATCACCATGGTTAAACATAACGCCTGGTCAGTGGCGGCTTCTCATTAAGGTCATCCCGTCAATGACCTACCAATTATTCTATTAAGGAATCAAGATTCTATAAATCCATCAAACGGTTCCAATTTGTCCTGTTGCAATTTAAATTATATTCAGGGTTATTCACGTTATCCGACACGGAGCATTATGGCTAAAGTATTTGATAAAAAAGAAAATAATAATATCGGATGAATAGAGACCCATAAAGGCTACATTTTAAAAATATTTTCATGTTATACAGGGTGCCCCAAAAGCACGAAATGTATCAAAGTTATGTTTTTTTAAATGGAACACCCCGTATATTATTGCATATTCAGATTCCTTGGTGAATTCTAATGTGACTTTATGTATCATACATGGGACTTAAAGCGAACCGTTTAGGAGTAAATCACCATTTTCGGTATAAGTAGATATCAGGAAAAAAATTAATATCGCAGAGATTATAACATTTGGAAGGCTGTGACTTCGCCGTTTTACTAAGCATAAAATGCGTCAGCTTTGATGAGACTGTCAAATTTAAATTACGTTTATGCTTGATCAACGATAACTTTTTTTCTTTTTCAAATGAGAATGCCTATTTTTTTATACGGTTAAACGTAGAATTTGATAACCTTTCTAATGATATAAGGTTATGAATATCAATCTCTTGTAGTTTTCATTTAATTTTAAATGTTCAAACAAATCGGCGTTTTTCAATTTTCCTACCTCTAAGCAACGTAGCAGGCCATGAAATATAAACAAAAACCTGTTCAGGTAGAAGAAAACAACTAACTTAGCTGAAAAATACACACGAAATAGAGTAAAGGAACAAGATTATAAAAATTACCCACAACAAACAAAGTCTAACCAGAAACAACGGCGGTAACGTATCTTTGGTCAAAGAGAAGCTGGAGTATGGCAGAAATGGATTTTTTCACGGCCTACTAGCTACTGCAATGTACTACAGATTGGCAATTTCCAAAACCATTAACAATTTTGAAATAAAATAAAAACTACTAGAGAATGTTGTAAGCAGTTTATTATTTTCATTATAAAATTTCACATTTAATGATATAAAAAAGTATGCAATTCTGTCAAAACTCAAGTCAAAAGTACCTACCTCTGACTGGAGTTCTGAAAATTCTTCAGTACCTATTAGCAAGATCGCAGAAAATGGAGAATGAATTAAAATTTGTTCAAATTATAAAACATAACTTAATTGGCAAAAAATTTAAATCTGATTTGTCAGTATTCCTTTTTTGCAGTATTGCTAATAGATATTGAAAAACAGAAGAGCTTCAGTCAGAGCTATCGACTTCGACGCAAATTAGTACTTTTTTACACCACTACATATGATTGATAGTTGCGTGCTGGAGCAACAGTCGCTGGTTGTTTTTGTTTCATATCAGGGTTTTTAATTGTTTTGGAAATTTTTAACCTCTAGTAAATTGCGGTAGCCAGTAGATTGTAAAAAATATCTATTACTGCCATACTCCAGCTTCTCTTTGACCTTAGAGATGTTATCGCAGTTGTTTCTGGGAGAGTTGATTTGTTGTAAGGAGTTTTTATAATCTTATCCCTTTAGTCTAGTTAGTGTGTATTTTTCATCTAAGTTAGTTGTTTACTTCTACCTGAACAGGTTTTTGTTTATATTTCATGGCCTGCTATGTTGCTTATAGGTAAGAAAATTGAAAATCGCCGATTTGTTTGAAAATTTCAAATTAAATGAAAACTACCAGAGATTGATATTCACAATCTTATATCATTAAAAAGGTTATCAAATTCTACGTTTAACCGTATAAAAAAAATTAGGCATTCCCATTTGAAAAAATCAAGTTATCGCTGATCGAAGTTTCCTTAATTAATCGACCGATTTCTCCAAGCATAAACGTAATTTAAATTTGACAGTCTCATCAAAGCTGACGCATTTTATGCTTAGTAATACGGCAAAGTCACAGCCTTCCATATTTAGAATCTCTGCGATATTCAATTTTTTCCTTATGTCTACTTATACCGAAAATGGTATTTACACCTAAACGGTTCGCTTTAGGTCCCATGTATGATACATAAAGTCACACTAAATTCACCAAGGAATCTGAATATGCAATAATATACATTTAAAAAAACAACTTCGATACATTTCGTGTTTTTGGGAGACCCTGTATAACATGAAATTATTTTTAAAATATAGCCTTTATGGGTCTCTATCCATCCGAAATTATTATTTTCTATTTTATCAAATACTTTAGCCATAATGCTTCGTGTCGAATAACGTTAATAACCCTGTTTAATTAAGGTACATATTATTTTGATCTTCCCTCGTGCACGACGAATAATCATCTAATTCCCTCGTACCAACAAAGACGTTGCCGTCGCGTCGTTAGCCTTCTCGCACCACGGCACCTCCGCTTTGGGTCAGTCTCGCAAACAGGCCTGCAGCTTCGCACTACCCGTTCATATTACGAAGACAACTCGTTGATAAAACAAGCAAAAGTTACGTCGAATCACTATAGTTTGGGTCAGCGCCTATTGTATCAACGAAATTAGAACAGAGGTACGTGTTATCGTTGCCCAAACCTTTTCAATAGATAGACATAAAAGAAGACGCGTCACGAATATGACGATATCGGATACCGTGCGACATCGGGGCGCTATCATCCAATGTTATATTTTTTTTAAATGTCGGTTGTGAAAAAGTTAAGGCCGTATGAATCTTAAAACAAGCGGTAGACGTAGTCCAGAACAAGATCTTCGTGTATACAGGGTTGGGATAAAGTATGGAACAAAGCAAATAACTTTGGAACAGAAAGAATGATATTGCTGATAATTTGCAGGCAAGTGCAGTGACTTCTGGTGCATCCGAAGACATTATGCTAGCTATTAATGTACTTCCCGTTTAACCGGAAGTACCGTCAACATTTTTAATTTGAATGGGGCACCCTGTATATTATTGCAGATTTTAATACATCTTTTTTTTTCGAATACGTCCATTGTGGGTTTAGTATTAGTTTCTGTAAAAACGGGAACGATAAAGCTTCTTTATCATTTCAGGTGTTTAAAATGCCGGTCATTCAAAGTCGGTTTTGGCGATCGCGTGAGAAGTCACAAAGACGTGTGTTAACCTTTAATGATTTACGTCCCGACAGGGGTCCTATAACACGTTTGACGTGACTAAAATACAAAAAATTACCTCAAACGGGTCGACCGCAGACCGCCACGGACGAATTTGTGAGACAAATAAAAAAGCTTTACCGTTCCCATTTTTACAGAAACAAATACTAAACCCACTATGGACGTATTCGGAAAAAAAATATGTATTAAAATCTGCAAAAATATACAGGGCGTCCCATTTAAATTAAGAAAGTTGACAGTACTTCCGGTTAGACCGGAAGTACATTAATAGCTAACATAATGTCTTCGGATGCATTATGCGTCACTACTTTACCTGCAATTTTTCAGCAACATCACCCTTTCCGTTTCAAAGATATTTGCTTGGTTCCATACTTTATCCCAACCCTGTATGTACGATTTGGCGGATTGGACTTGTGGATGTGAAACACCAGATGGTTTCCATTGTCTTGATGTGTGTCTATTATTAACTGTGTCCCAAAATCATTGGATTTTAAATAAAATAATTGACTGCGTCATGTTCTGCGCGCTTTTTGATCTGGCGTTACGAGGGCACGACGAAATAGTCTTGTGAAAATCGCAGAATATTTCGTGGTTTAATAGACTATGTCGCGGAATTATAGTATTATTTTATCACTTTTCAATTATACAAATATGTAGGTGCATCTTCGGTATTCAATATTTTTTTTAAAAATTGATTTGATCTCCTCCACTGCCAGACAGGAATTTTTTTTCGGTCAGTCATGGTATATTAGATGGCATGGCATGTTTTTTTTATTAAATGTTTTAAACAGTTTTTTACAGAAAAAAGTTTTAAACAAAAAACACCTTGTTTGTTTTTAATTAAAAAATATATATATTTTTTGCAACTCTGGTCTAACTAAACAAGACAGCCCATCTTGCTCTCATTCAGATTCAACTTGCTTGCTGAGAGCTTAGTTTGCTATAGAATAGCAGCATTATCAAAATGTTTCCCCTGGTCAACAGTCAGGCACGTATCCAGGATTTGGTTTTGGGGGGTCCAGATTATGGGTGCCACTTGCTGGACCTTTGGGGGGGGTCCAGATTAGAGTTGCCACCTTAAATGCAAAAATGTGGATTCCATTTTTTAGACGGCATTATATAACGGACCCCCTGGAACCCCCCTCTAAATACGTGCCTGTCAACAGTGTATTATCTTCGGCAAACAAGAGAAAGTTACCGCCTTCAATTGCATCATGAAGGTTGTTAATATAAATGATGTAATATAGGGTGCCAACTACGGATCTTTGGAGGACACCATTTTGGATCAAAAGCAGGGCGATGTTACTGTATTGTAAACAAACGTTGTTATCATTATTATTATTGTTATAATATATGCTTACCTATAGCTGTTTTCGTCCAAAGGTTGTCGCACCTTGATATACGAAACGTAGTGACCACCATGCATGGATCCGCTATGTTCGACTACCCCGTACAACGAGTATAACACCCTAGTTTGGCCAGCTTCGAACGTAGGGAGGTTCTGCGATCGCTTTGAACAAAACGGCGCCAAATCCAGCAAGGTGGTGAATTTCACGAATTTTGATACCTTCGCTGACCGGAACCTTAACACCTGGAAAACAAAATTTATTTATTTGTTGTATATTTCCAACAGGTGAAACCCAATTGTAGGAAACTTACAAATATAGTGTTGTATGAACAGTTACATAACACTATTACCAAACAGCTATGATTTATAATGCTTAATTAATGGCATATAGTTATCATTTTGTCAAGGGAGCTTATGGCCAAGAAACTAGTATAGATGAGAAAATCTTGGGGTTGTGGCCAAAATTAAAAAAAAACACCGTGGGTCACTGCATAAAGAAGACTGGTGTTACCTGCCAAGCTTTCGGCAATGTTTATTGCCATCTTCGGGGCTTTCTACAATAGTTAGAAGAAAAGAAAAAAATTTAGTTTGAAAATATTATAATAAAAAAATGTTTCAGTATGCTCACAACGTTGAAGTTTGACAATGAACAACAGCACTGCATTGAGTCAAAGACAAAATGAGACAAAATGCCAGCTCTAATACAAAATCGTCAAATACTATAAATACATAATTTTTCTATGCTATTATCGGTGTCTTCGCAACAAGCAGGTATGAACAAATAGCATATAGATGTAAAATTACAAAACACTACGACCTTTACATGTTACTTAAACACGAAAGCATTATAAAATTCGTGGCTTAAAAACGCACATTTTTCGATTTAAACTTTTCTTAATAAAGACCTTCTTCATCCAGTAGGTGATCAAAATGGCCGTTTCTTAGTGAAATGTGGAGACAGAATGCGGCGAAAGAGAATGATTGACATATGAATTATTAATTATATTGACAGTTGACGATACCAACTGTGAGAAAACAATAACCTGAAAACTCAAAAAAACACCAGAGAAACAGAATCTCAGTTGTAAAACGTGAATACAAGGTGGCCTAAAGTAATAAGATAATAAAAAATGAAGTCAAGTTGATTGACTCAGTACTTCCCACACATTACGCTGCTACCAGTTTATTATTTTCCCATAGCATGAAGCTTTAGTCTAAGATCCCTTGCAACCACCCCCCCCCCCTAAAATTGTCTTATGCCGCTAGGTCTTTCGTTCACAGGTCAATGGACAGCCTATTATCGATACTACAAACTTCTCAGTTTTACAACCAACCCCCCCCCCCCCCCCCGCCACCTCACTTTCACCCCCACCCAAAAAACTGGTAGGAAATGATCAGGAACCCCTAAAACATCTAAAAACAGAATTTGAGTTGCTTTCATACTGGTCGCGTTCTTTGATTATTGTTACGCTGCCACTGACAAGATTTTTAACAAACATACGCGTTTTCCATTCTCACCACGGTAACAATATACTGGGTCAAAATTTCATTAGAACCAATTTAATAGTGTCCACGTTACAAAATACAAAACGATTTAGACCAATAAATTCTCGTATAGTATACAGAAAATTCTAAGTCCCTTAGTTTCTGTAATAGGCTAGGCAATGTTCGGATGCACCTAAAAAGGTGATTTGTGTCGCTAGATCTTCCTTCACAGGTTAGTGGACAGCCTATTATGAGTACAAGAATTTTTTTAATCTTTCAACCCCCAACCCCCCAACCACCCCAATTTCACCCCCACCCAAAAAAACGCAGAAAATGATCAGGAACCTCTAAAACGCTTAAAAACGAAGTTTGAGCTGTTTTTATATTTTTAATTTTTTTATTATTTCTGCGCCGCCACTGGTTCGATTTATCAAAACCATACGCGTTTTTCATCTTCGCCATGGTAGTAATGCCGTTTCAAAATTTCATTAAAATCAATTCAACAGTTTCCTCGTTCCAACGATCTGACGCAATACTCTCGTATGTTTACATCGAAAAAAATTCTAAGTCCTTTGCTTTCTGTAATAGGCAAAGGCAATGTTCGGATGGACCTAAAAAAGTTATTTATGTCGCCAGGTCTTCCTTCACAGGTCAGTGGACAGTCTATTATGAAAGCAACAAATTTTTCAATTTTACAACCCCCCACCCCCCCAATCACCCCAATTTCACCCCCACCCAAAAAAAAGTAGAAAATGATCAGGGACCCCTAAAACGCCTAAAAACGAAGTTTCAGCAATATTTATTTTTTTTTGTTTTTTTCTAGTTACTCCGCCGCCTATGCACCGATTTTCAAAATTATAGGAACATTACCTATTACGACCCCACAGCATACCGCTGCCCAAATTTCATCACAATCCATGCAGCGGTTACTGAGATTACGAGGGTAGAAAAACGCGACATACAGACAGACCGACAGACAGACCGACGGAAATGAGTGACGTGGATTTTCGTTATGTAGACATTATGAAACGCCCAAAATGTGTATTATCTCAAAATCGAAAATTTTCGCGATCACAATACTCCCCTCACCTATCGGTGTGGGAAGTAAAATCACAAAGTATAAGACGAGCAAATTTTGTCGCGATTAAAACAGGGGTAGATACATGACTTCATGTATCACACGTAGGACTTTAGGTGCAATCACCATGTTTGGATAACGTTGGCATGTTTAGCGTGTCCAACACGTCAAACAACCCAACACTGATTGATCACAAACTGATTTTGCTTTTTATATGTTGAAAACTATTGATTAAAGTAGAAATTACCATAGTAGTTGTACATTTTATTCACGCATAAAAAATTTTATAGCTTTAGGGACCAATACCTCACTATTAGTCACTATAATACTTCTACTACAACACAGACAAGTTATCCTTACCTGAAACCGTTTGAGATGCAGAATGAGCACAGCCGGCGGGTTGTAGATGAGCAGCTGCTTGCTGGCGTCCGTGTAGACCGTCGTCTTGCCTCCGGATCTCTTGGTGCACACTTCGCAACTGACCCGATTGTTGCCGGCCATCAATTCGCACTCGGTGAACTGGTTCAAACAAGACTGGATGGAGCACTCGCCCTCCTCGCATTGGTACCGCCCCCCGGACATCGTACCGTGCCACGACGGTCCGTCCTCCGTGTAATCGTCTTCTTCCATCTGAAAATATACACTCGTTTAGCTCAGATCAAAGGTTAATTTTTTTTCAGAAATATTCAGTACAGGGTGTCCCATTTTGGGCACTTTTACGGGGTATCTCGGTTATTTTTGAAGATAGAAAGTTGCGGTTTTCGCGACAGTGTGCTACTTTTTTGTGAAAATAAAGAGCCGTCAACAAAATTGTCATGGCCCTCTTGGTTTTTGAGATACAGGGTGAAATCAGAAACTATCGATTTTGGGACCACCCTCGTATCTCGGTTGTCTTTTATCTTATTGAAAAGTTTAAGAAAAGGTCTTACACAATTTTTTTCTGTAGGATCAAGTGGTGTAGTTTGATTTTTTCTTACTCTAAACATTTTTCAGTTAAGAAGCAGACATATTTTTCTAAATGGAACACTCTGTATATTTTTTTACGTCAATCGGAAGTAATTCAAGCTGAAAACTAAGCTTAAAATTTCATTTTTCACTTTATTTGTAGCAGTATGCCATGACTAATCTATTAAAAACAATATCCAAGTAAACAATTATTAAGATACAAGATACTCAATACTTTTAAACTCAATTATTTAATTGTATTTTATACGCTATTAACTACTATTTGTGATAATGTTCAGTAAATGTTACTTATTGTATTACATTACTTAAAACCAAACATTATATCTGAAGAATATCAACACACTAGTAAATTTGAATTTGAATCAAAATAAAAACTAAAAACATCGAGGAGCTTTTAGAGATGTTGATTCAAGTTGGAGACTATTTTCTCGAATGCAAATCTGGCACAATTTCTTATTATTTTAATGGCATTTATGGCGTGTTATGGCGATTAAAAATTTCCAAACTTGGATCCTGTGCAAATGTTGAAGTATCTTAAACTTGTATGAATGGTAATTGTATTTTTTCAGAATTATTTCTGCAGTTGGTTTTTGTACCCCTACAGCTTCTTCTCTGTGCTTACAAGATGATGAATGCGTTGCTTCTATGTAACCTAATACGTTTGTTTCCCTTTGGTCTCTATTCTCCTTGAAATAAGTTTTAGGACGTGGTTGAATGAAGAATCCGTACCTAACTATATTTATTTTTAGACGAGCAAACAAAGTGCCCAAAATGGGACACCCTGTACATTACACAACAACTATTACATACAAGGGTGTTTCTCGATAATAATAACAAAATTACTGATAACATGATTTTAGTCTCACTCTTACCACCATCTCTTGGCAGATGGCATCCTGGCCTGTAGACGAGCCACCACGACAAAAGGATGAATATTGAGAGAAGTTTGGAAACCAAGTCGGTGTCTCGCGAAAATATTTTAAAGTTAGAAAAATTGGGGCTGGTAGGTTTTAGATATCCAAAAATTTCATAGCGATTTTATTCTTATCGTATAGCGGACGGTCTAATATGTCACTTTCAACAAAAAAATTCTTGGTATTTTCGTATTTTCACCCAAAAAAAAAAAATTAAAAACACCGATTTTCACCATATATCGAAACCAAACAACAACACAAAACAACCAAAACCACGACAATTTTTGGTGAAAATGCCAGATTTTTTTTTGTGGAAAGTGACATGTTAGATCGTCCTCTATCTCTATAAGATAAAAATAAAATCGCTAGGAAATTTTTGGATATCAAAAGCCTACCAGTCCCGAAAAGTTATTACAAGATTGATTAAAAAATGATAATCTTACCTTTTCATCTTCATTTATCACAGGACCACAAGCACCCTTAAGATCACTATCCATCTCTTCATGATGAAACAAACTGTTGACCTTGGTCGAATCACCATCATTCAATAAACTAAGTTTTTCTAAGTCCATCTTGAGATCAGTATTCGCGAAAGCCAGTCTCGATTGTGGTCTTTCGAAATCGAAGGCTTCAAATACACTGCAAAGAAAATGAAGTCAAGTTGATTGACTCAGTACTTCCCACACATTACTGTGATACCAGTTTATTGTTTTCCCATAAGCATGAAGCCTTAGTCAGAGATCCCCTTGCAACCAAATCATCGGCAGCCCTTCCCCTAAAATTGCCTTATGTCTTTCCTTCACAAATCGCTGGACAACCTATTAATACTACAGACTTTTCAGCTTTACAACCCCCCACCCCCTAACCCCAATTTCATCCCCACCCAAAAAAGGTAGAAAATAAATACTCGTATGTATACAGAAAATTCCCTTAGTTTCGGTAATATGCTAGGCTATGTTCGGATAGACCTAAAAAGGTGATTTGTGTCGCTAGGTCTTCCTTCACAGGTTACTGGACAGCCTATTATGAATACAACAAATTTTTCAGTTTTTCAACCCCCCACCCCCCAACCACCCCAATTTCACCCCCTCCAAAAAAACGCAGTAAATGATCAGGAACTTTAAAACGCGAACGAAGATTGAGCTGTTTTTATATTTTTAGTTTTTTTATTATTTCTGCGTCGCCACTGGCACGATTTATAAAAACCACATGCAATTTCCATCCTCACCACGGTGGTAATGCTGTGTCAAAATTTCATTAAAATCAATTCAACCGTTTCCTCGTTACACAATATAGAACGATCTAAAGCAATACTCGTATGTTTACACCAGAAAAAATTCTAAGTCCTTTGGTTTCTGTAATAGGTAAGGCAATGTTCGGATGGACCTAAAAAGGTTATTTATGTCACTAGCTCTTCTTTCACAAATCAGTGGACAGTCTATTATGAAAAAAACAAATTTTTCAATTTTACAACCCCCTACCCCCTAACCACCCCAATTTCATCCCCACCCAAAAAAAAAGTAGAAAATGATCAGGAACTCCTAAAGCGCCTAAAAAAAAATTGGTAAATCTGACAACACTGATGTTAGCGTTTTTGAATTCTGTATGTTCAAAAGCCCCCAAGTATTGAATTTCACCTCTCCAGCTGTGGCAGTTATGGAAATATTTAAGCGTTCCGGTACCGTTTACTGAAAAAGCGGTGTTGCCGTATCTCTGTAATTAATAGAAACAAAATTTTGAAATTGTGAGATCTTACTAAATTCGATATGCGCAATTCATTGCAATAAAAATAAGTAGAGGATTCTATTTAAAATAAATTAAAATCGGGGATATTTGTTTAAAAATTTGGAAAAACAATGTATAACTTGGCAACGTCACAAACGCGAAAAAAAATATTACAATGCGAGATAGTAGATATTTTGATTTAAAATAAAACATACAGGGTGTTACATTTAAAAAAAACAAAGTAAAATGACCTTCAAGTTGCGTAATTTAAAATTCTGCCAAAAACACCCTGTAAATACAAATTGCTGGTAACATCCAAAATAATATCCACATAACATTCGAGTAACTCGCTTTATAATATTATTGAGAAAAGTTAAAGGAATATATCAATTTGGACGTATTACTTGCGACCTTGCAAATTCGGAAATTAATAGAAAATAAATTATAACTTGGCAACGTCGCAACCGATCCCAAAAATGTTTTAGGGTTAAATAGAGATCAATGATGAAAACTAGAGGTATTTAAAAAAAAGGTATAGTTCCATATAAAAATAATTTTAGAATATGCGTCTTAAGTAACCAAATAACTTTTGTATTTGACATTTTCTTCTATCAGGTATACCTCACGAGATATCGAAGAATTACACACTAATTGGACACCCTGTGTAATACAGGGTGGGGCATAAGAACCAAGTGTTTTTCGTTTGGCTAGTTCGGCCATTAGAAAAGGGAGGAGTGCGCGGTTTATTACGTACGGTGCTCTACGGTCCACTGCTCCATAGCTAGTAAAATGGCATTATACAGCAAGACGACTGATACCTGAATCCCCTCCCTACCACCGCAGGCGGCGTTATACTAACCATTTGAAAAACGTCCGGTTCCCGTCGGTCACCCTGTACAACCAATAAATTTTGTTTGGAGTAAAAACTAATAATTTTATGACCATTTCAAAAACACTTCATTAATATGCCCCACCCTGTATTATCGAACACTACTACTCACTCTTCGTTGGGACTGTTGTTGCCGCAGCACGCCTGCATCATGCCCAGCGGACTGCCCATGTCGACGTTGGTCTCGCTGGAATCGGGGCTGCGGTCCTCCGGGGTGATGGAGGCGGCGCCCGCCTGGGGGGACGGCACCCCGCTGTCCCCCGCCGAAGGGGAGGCGGCTCGCGCGTCCGGGGGCGTGCCCGCGCTGCCCCCCAACGCTCCCACGCCGCCCCCCTCGGCCTTGTCCGAATTGTAGCCGGATTCGGAGCCCTTGGCGGTGCCGCCTCCCGAAGAGGAACCGCCGCCGCCCCCGCCGGCCGTCTCGTCGCCGCCCACCGCGCTCGAACGACGGCCGCTGTTGTTCGAAGAGTCCTGGAATATATACAGGGTAGTCAGATAAATTAGAAAAAAAACGGATCTAGATGAGGAAAATTAACTACACTAGCAATATAGGGTGCCCCAATAGAAGTGATAGAATTTCTAATAGGGATATCTAGACAGCTGTCAAAGGTACAAACGTCATCCAGCTGTCAAAATATTCAATAAGGTTTGACAATTCGTCATGGATCGTTTCATGCTTGCCGATGGCTTGGGAATAATTAAAAAGTACTACGGAAATTCCCGCTCAATTGTAAATACGCAACGCGCATTTAGTCATGAACTCAGTCCTCATCATGGCTTCAGTGGGCAGGAAATTCGTCGCACTATGGAAAAGTTTGAGCGCGAGTACACTCTATTGGACCAAAGGAAATTAACCCGAATGCGAACTAGTCGACGTGAAGAAAATATCGCCGCCGTAGCGGCCACTGTTCACTACGACCACAATTTGTCATATCGATACCGAGCCGCGTCCAAAAGACAACTCGGCGAGATTTGCGTTTGGATTTGGGCTTGCACCCGTATAAGATCGTGCTGACGCAACAATTGAAGCCGGACGACCATAGGCCGTCGCCGTGAGTTCGCAAATTAGGCGCTACAAATCTTGGACGAAGATCCTCATTTTGGCCGAAAAATCATCTTCTCAGACGAAGCCAATTTTTACCTGAGTGGCTGTGTCCACAAGCAGAATTGTCATAACTGGGCTGTGAAGAATCCACAAGTGACCGAAGAAGTGGTCCAGTACCCGAAAAAATTGAATGTGTGGTGCGGATTGTGGCATGGCGGGACCATCGGTCCTTATTTCTTTTTAAATGAGGAAGGAGAGACCGTTACAACCAATGGGCCACGCTACCGAGCAATGTTGGAAGAATCTCTGTGGCCAGAGCTCGACAACATCGATATTACCGACATGTGGTTTCAACAGGATGGAGCCACGAGCCACACAAGCGACGCAATGCTCGAAGTTGTTCGATAGAAGTTTGGCGACTGGACCATCACCAGACGAGCGTTCATTGATTGGCCACCGCGATCGTGTGATTTGACACCTCTCGATTATATTCTTTGGAGGTACGTCAAATCATTGGTCTACTGCAACAAATCATCCACTTTGGATGCCCTCGAAAACAATATTCGAGTAGTCATTAACGCCATAACGCCGTAGATGCTCGAAAATGTCATCCGAAATGGGGTCGACCGCTTGAAGCACTGCCAGCGAGCCCCAGGCGGACATTTGAATGATGTTCTATTCCATACATAATGTCATGGATGTAGCTTCAAAATAAAGTCAAAACCAATTTGATATCTCAAACCGTTGTTGTTTTATTGAACTTTTCTTTCCTATCGTTCTTATTGGGGCACCCTATCGACATTTCAAACATAGCTTTTGAAAATAACTCTTATTGTCCTTCTATTTTTTTGATATCTCGAAAGGTTTTGATTTTGTTCAACATGATATTCTATCAAAAAAACTATCATACTGTAACTTTCATGAAAGAAGTATCAAACTACTATAAGCTCATCTGAATAACAGGAAGCAGCACGTCACCTTCGACAACACCACATCTGCGAACAAATAGTTAATTCTGACGTTCCACAGGGCTCGGTCCTTGGACCACTCTTATTTTTAATGTATACCAATGATCTTCCTAACTGCAAAACCACAATACTATCTGACACAACAATGTTACATACTGGAAAATCTATAGAAGCACCATGCAGTGAAAATGCTATGTATAGAGAAAATTTAGAAAAATGGTTCTTGGCAAATAAGCTAACATTAAGGCCCGATTTTATCAACATGCATATTTAACAAAGACTTTGACAAAGCTTTTCTATTGGATGTTGTTTAGCAAAAGCTTTCTAATGGGTATTGAGGGCTATGTTAATAAGTATCATCCAATACTATTTTATCAATATTGGAAACAAAACGTCAATGCTGGAGAACACTTTTATCAAAAATATTTTAGAATTCATGGATCAAAATCATAGCAGAAAATCAGAACAAAGCGATTTATTTGCAAATTAATGCTAGACTTATAATGTTTGCCTTATAATTATTCTATAATTATCAATTGCAATTGCAGTCAGATTGATTATAGACTGGATGCATGTTTGTTATAGACCCTCTTATAGAAATATTCACAGAGGATGTAAAGATTGTAAAGGCGCAGCGTAAAAGGCACCGTAGCGCAGAAACACATGGTAAGGCATGTATATGAATAAAAATTATATAAAGCACCTTATTCACTTTCTGCATATACGAAAGGTCTCTATTTTAGAAAAAATAAGGTTATACGATATAGTTTGTTATACTTTTACCAGCTCAAGCTTTGCTGTAAAGAAAGATAGGCCACCAGTAACTTGTCGTGTGTGTCTAATTTATGAAATGCAATAAAATGTTATTTTTACCCCTTTTTATTTATAATTATTATCGATTGTAGATTATTGTTTTATCAAAATAATGCAGTAATTTAAATTTCTTGTCATCATTATTATTACATTAACAGTACATTTGATTCAGTGATCAAATGTACCGGGTTTGTGGAATCTGATTGGTTGAGATTAGCAATTGCTAAACTCTTTGTTAAACAGGAAAATGCAAGTTTTCACCCATTTAGGATGGAAAATCAGAGTTGAAAAAATACTAGAGGGTTTTTAATGGTCGATTATATATAAAGCATGTCTCTTTTACCTTTTTGAAGTAAATTTCAAGAGAAATCAATCATTTTCAGAGAACTTTGACAGATGATTAAAATGCCTATGTTGATAAAATCGGGCCTAAATGGTTCCAAAAATTTATTTTGGGAGTGTGGGTAGATACACATATGACCTGGGATGCCCATGTTAACAATACTCTTTCTCAGCTGTATAAATGCATTTTTATAATCAGAAATTTAAAAAACTGTATTTCCCATAATGTACTCTTAACCACATACCACGGATACTTCCAGTAAAAAATTACAGACGCACAACTGAACTAGGGCTATTTGGTGCATATGCCCAAAGTGTTTGCTCTTCAAAGATGCTGCATACGATACATTTCAGGACTGAAGTATATGCAACCCTGTAGAGGTCCCTTTATTGCAGTCAAAATTTTAACACTACCCTCTCTTTATATATTTGTTTGGTTATGCCATACACATACATCTATACAAAACCCAAAGTGACATTCATACACGGAATATGTATAAACTAAATATACCTAAACAACGACTTCAAACATCTAGAAATGGCTCTAACTACTACTGTATCAAATTCTATAATATTTTACCAGAATCTTTCAAAGACCTGAGTCGTGAGTGGTTTAAAAAAAAAAGCTTAAGGTTAGGTAAGGCTAAAGCGTTTTATAGCTACGACGAATTTGTCAGCCATAATTTCAGCGAACCTAAGTAGTGGCTCTGTATATTTTTGTTTCAATTTACATACTGTAATCTGTCAATGTGTGTTTGTTTGTTTGTTTTTTATAGGTTTATGTCGGTTTTTTATAAAATTTTATTAATAATAGTGATGAATTGTTGGCCCAGTATAAGTTTCATATCATGTGAAATTATTTGTTTTTTCACTTTTGTCTGGCCATAATTATGTTTTTTTTTTCGCAATGGCGCTTGGGAGTTCAAAAAATCATAGGTGGCGTGGCTCACAGACAAAACAAATGCTGACTTACATCAAATTATTATTTCAGATTTTTTGAGACTTAGTGCGTGTGGTTAACCATGTTAGAGGTTATTATTGTGGATTTTGGTGTTTCTTACCTCAGCATTATCTTCAATATCTGCATCAGATTCACTTTCAGATTTGTTGTCCATTCCTTCACTGGTGCCAGCCATTGAAACGTTTGCATTGAACAAACTCCTATTGCTTTTTTGTTTCTTGTTCTTTTTCCTTTCGGCGCGTTTTTCTTTCTTTATTTGGTGTTTCGATGGTTTATCGTCTATTTCCTCTGCTTTCCTTCTCAACAGTGGCGGTAGTTGTTTTTCGCTGATCGGCAAACTAAACAAATGTAAGAATGATTATTAAAACCGTCTTTGAATGGAGCTACAATTTTCTAAGCTGATTCAAGTCGTGTTCATGAATCTGAATGAAACATACAGTGTGAGTCAAGCTAAACACCTCGGACTTTTGTGACCAAACCATATCACTACATTCAAAAAATCTTTGCGAGTGTATGTAGGTCGAGCTGGACTACATTTTAAAAATAATGACTTTTATACAGGGTGTCTAATAAAAGCGTGACATATCAAAGTTATGTATTTTGAAATGAAACGCCCTGTATATTATTGCATATTTAGATTCCCGGGTCAATTCTAGTGTGACTTTATGTATCACATATTGGACTTAAAGTGAACCGTTTAGGTGCAAATCACAATTTTTGGTATAAGTAGATATCAGAAAAAAATTGAATATCGTAACGATTATAAAACTTAAGAGTGCTGTGACTGTCGTGTCACTAAGTATGAAATGTATATAATAAATATCAATCTCTGGTGGTTTTGATTTAATTTCAAATTTTCAATAAAACCGGTGTTTTTCAATTTTCCTACCTATAACCAAATTAGCAGGCCAAGAAATATAAAAAAAATGTTCAGATGGAAGGTAAAAACTAACTTAGCAGAAAGATATGGACAAACTAGAGTGAAGAGACAAAATTATAAAAATAACTTACAACAAATGAACTCTAACAAGAAATAACAGACATAACACATCTAAGGTCAAAAAGCAGAGCTGGAGTACAACAGAAATGGGTATTTTTTACAGCATACTGGCTACTACAATATTCTAAAGATTGACAATTCACAAAACCATTATGAATTTTGAAATGAAAGGAAATTTACCAACAAATGTTACTGGCAGTTTAATAACTTCAAAATAAAATTTCACATTTAATGATTTAAAATAAGTAGTAGCCGAAACCTCTGACTGGAGTTCTGCAAAGTCTTCAGTAATGATAAGGAAGATCGCTGAAAATTAATAAAAATCTGCTCAAATTATTAAACATAATTTACCTGGCAGAAAATTAAAATATAATTGGACAGTATTCCGTATTTCTGCGATCTTGCTAATAGATACTGAAAAATTTGAAAGACTACAGTCAGACAGTCAGAGGTATTGTTACTTTTGACTTTGACGGAAATGACTACTGTTTCAATTGCGTTCTGAAGATATTAGAACTGAAGGCAACAGTTGCTGAAAGTTTTGCTTCCATTTCAAAGTTTTTAGTGATTTTGGGAATTTTTAATCTCTGGTACATTGCAGTAGCTAGTAGGCTGTAAAAATTATCCATTTCTCTCGTACTTCAGCTTCTCTTTGACCTTAGACAATTACCGCCGTTTCTGGTTAGAGCTGATTTGTTGTAGGGAATCTTTATAATCTTGTCCTTTTACGCTAGTTCTTCCGGATCTTTCTGCTAAGTTAGTTGTTTTCTTCCATCCGAAAACGTCTTTGTTTATATTTCATGGCCTGCTAGTTTTTTTTATAGGTAGGAAAATTGAAAAACACCTATTTGATTGAATCTCGAAATTAAATGAAAACTACCAAAGATTGATATTCACAACCTAATCTCTTTAGAAAGCCGATAAAATTGAACATTTTATCGTATAAAAAAATAAGCATTCCCATTTGAAAAATCCAGTTACCACTGATTGAAGTTTCCTTAATTAATTTAAAAATTTCTTCAAGCACAAATGTAATTCAAACTTGACCGTCGAACCTAAGTTGACGCATTTCATATTTAGTGCCACAGCAAAGTCACAGCCCTCTAAGTTTTATAACCGCTGCAGTATTCAATTTTTTCTGATACCTACTTATACCAAAAATTGTGATTTGCACCTAAACGGTTCGTTTTAAGTCCCATGTGTGATACATAAAGTCACACTAGAATTGACCCGGAAGTTTAAATATGCAATAATATACAGGGTGTTCCATCAAAAAAACATAACTTTGATATGTCACGCTTTTTTTAGCCACCCTGTATAAAAGTCATTATTTTTAAAATGTAGTCCAAGTCGACCTACATACACTCGCAAAGTTAATTTTTCGGGAAGTAGTATCGTTTGGTCACAAGAGTCCGAGGCGTTGAGCTTGACTCACCCTGTATATAGGATAATCACAGGTTGTCTAAAACCGACCAATCTGGACCATCTATACATGTTTTGATCCAATTTTTAAGTACCACAATAAATCAGTTTTAAACACATATTTTGCTTGAATATTAAAAAAATACATATACAGGGTGTCCAGTTAGTATGAAATTCTTCGATATCTTGCAAGGTATACCTGATAGAAGAAAATGTCAAATACAAAAGTTATTTGGTTACTTAAGACGCATATTCTAAAAATGTTGTAAAATATACAGGGTGTTGCGGGAAAGTAGAATAGTGATCAACTTGATTTTTTTATATGGAACTATAACTTTTTCTTAAATTGTTCTAGTTTCCATCATTGATCTCTATTCAACCCTAAAATATTTTTGGGATCAGTTGCGACGTTGCCAAGTTATAATTTATTTTCTATTAATTTCCGGATTTGCAAGGTCGCAAGTAATACGTCCAAATTGATATACATTTCTTTAACTTTTCTCAATAATATTATACAGCGCGTTACTTTAATATTAAGTGGATATTATTTTGTATGTTACCAGCAATTTGTATCTACAGGGTGTTTTTGGCAGAATTTAAATTACGGCAATTTCAAGGTCATTTTACTTTGTTTTTTAAACACCCTGTATGTTTTATTTTAAATCGAAATATCTACTAATACCCTATCTCGCCTTGTAATTTTTTTTGCGTTTGCGGCGTTGCCAAGTTATAAATTATTTTTCCAAATTTTCAAACAAATATCCCCGATTTTAATTTATTTTAAATAGAATCCTGTACTTATTTTTAATGAATTGCACATGTCGAACTTAGTAAGATCTCGAAATTTCAAAATTTTGTTCTTAATAATTACTGAGATACGGCAACACCGCTTTTTCAGTAAACGGTACCGGAACGCTTAAATATTTCCAAAACCGCCACAGCTGGAGAGGTGTAATTCAATACTTGGGGGTTTTTGAACATACAGAATTCAAAAACGCTAACAGCAGTGTTGTCAGATTTACCGTTTTGAATGGAATGCCCTATTTATGAAGTCTAACGTAAAAGTGGTAAATCTGAGAACACTGCTGTTAGCGTTTTTGAATTCTGTATGTTCAAAAACCCCCAAGTATTGAATTGCACCTCTCCGGCTTTGGCGGTTTTGGAAATATTTAAGCGTTCCGGTACTGTTTACTGAAAAAGCGGTGATGCCGTATCTCAGTAATTAATAGAAACAAAATTTTGTGTGAGATCTTACTAAATTCGACATGCAATTCATTGCAACAAAAATAAGTAGAGGATTCTATTTAAAATAAATTAAAATCGGGGATAATTGTTTGAAAATTTGGAAAAATAATTTATAACTTGGCAACGACGCAAACGCGAAAAAAAATATTACAGGGCGAGATAGGGTATTAGTAGATATTTCGATTTAAAATAAAAAATACAGGGTGTTACATTTAAAAAAACAAAGTAAAATGTCCTTCAAGTTGCTGTAATTAAAAATTCTGCCAAAAATACCATGTAGATACAAATTGCTGGTAACATCCAAAATAATATCCACTTAATATTCAAGTAACTCGCTGTATAATATTGTTGAGAAAAGTTGATGGAATATATCAATTTGGACGTATTACTTGGGACCTTGCAAATCCGGAAATTAATAAAAAATAAACTATAACTTGGCAACGTCGCAACCGATCCCAAAAATATTTTAGGGTTGAATAGAGATCAATGACGGAAACTAGAAGAATTTAAGAAAAAGTTATAGTTCCATATAAAAAAATCAAGTTGATCACTATCCTACTTTCCCGCAACACCCTATATATTTTAAAATATTTTTAGAATATGCGTCTTAAGTAACCAAATAACTTTTGTATCCGACATTTTCTTCCATGAGGTATACTTTGCGAGATATCGAAGAATTACCCACTAACTGGACACCCTGTATAATTTTTTCCAACTCTGAGCAAAATAACTAACCTCAAATCCAAAAAGTACTCTTCCCGATGCGACATGTGGTCGCAGACTTGGCACTGCAAGGTGCTAACCAGAACACCTCTGAACACCTGTTCGGTTGGAGTGAGCATTTCAGACGCCTGTTGACCGTAGAACTTTATGATGGCCTTCTTGTCTTCCTCCACTGTGGCCGGATCTGTTTTTAGATTGAAACCTGTTACAGAAGGTTTTTTTGGATGAAACACACACAATCTGTTAATGGATGAGGCGCTTATGATGTTATACACTGAAGGGAATGTGCTGCATGAAATGGCGGTCAGTGGGCTTCTGATCATAGTCACAATGTCTTAACAGACATGTTGTGAACTCGTAAAATGCATTAAGTCGGACCTAGAGTATTGCCGACGCGAATATTATCAATAGTTTTGAGAACTGTAGCTCGCCATCGTTCGCGATTTACTGTCAGTTCAGTGGCGCTATTGATACTCATATCCAGCAACTGTTTCGTTGTATCCACCCAGCGTGTAGGGGAACAGCCACGGCGCATGACTCTGAACTACAAGTTTCTCCATATTATCGCTTCTGTGTATATGTCCGAAGAATGTAAGCATTCTCGTCGACACAATGGAGGATGGTCTCTTTGGATTACCGAGCTCATCCAGTATGGAAACGTCAGTTCGATGGGCGGTATAATGGTAAAGGTAATATATGTTATGCAAGGGCCAACTTAAATAACTTCGTAAAGCTCAATGATCACTGCAGTTATTCTACACGAAACTCATTGGTCCTGCAGATTTCTACTCACAGGCTCTCATCAACAAAAAATAGCCCATATTTGACTGCTACTAAATGCTACAATATATTGCCGGTCACTATCAAGACCCTACCAATGAATCTATTTAAATATAAGCTAAAAAGACTACTTATACAGAAAACATACTATTCTTTGAATGAATATCTTTCTGACAGCCAACTAAACTAAGTGTTTCTACAATAAAACCTTTTATAAAGAAAGCTCAATTCTGTATATCTCTTGAAAGCATATCATGTGTCCTTCAACATTTTTCTTTCCTGTTTTTTTTTCTATAATAACTAGTTATATTATTATTTTATGTGTCTTTCACCATGTATTTTGTCTTTTTTCTGTTTTATTTATGTAATAGCTAGTTATATTAATTAATTGTGTTTTCTGTGTAAATTGTTTGTTATCATTAATACGTATTGTCCATTTACATTTACATGTACTAATAATTATTTCTTATATTTATATATTAACGCTGACTTGTTCTATATCATCAAATGATGATCAAAAGAATTAATAAAAATTATTATTGTTATTATAAGGAACTCTCAGCATTCTCCTCCACGTCCACATTTCAAAAGCATCTATGCAAGCTCGATCTGCCTTTTTAACAGTCCAAGTTTCAGAGGCATACAAAAAAATGAAGAACATAAAAGACTGACCCAGCGACATTTTGGTAGCTTTAGTGATATTATGGTCACGCTATATTTTAGTAAGCTTTGTCATGGCCACAAGTGCCTGTTGAATGCGCCGTCGAATCTCATTTTCACAGCGACCCGAATTGTCGATCAAAGAACCGAGGTACCCAAAACTTTGAACTACTTCACAACGGCCAAGTTTTGTGTTCCTCGGTTCTTTGATCGACAATTCGGGTAGCTGTAAAAACTAGATTCGACGGCGCATTCAACAGGCACGTGTGGTCATGACAAAGTTTACTAAAATGTGTCGTGCCCATAACATCAATAAAGCTACCAAAATGTTGCTGGTTCAGTCTCTTGTGTTCTACATATTTTTGTATGCCTCGGAAAATTGGACTGTTGAAAAGGCAGATAGAGCTCGCATAGATGCTTTTGAAATGAGGACGTAGAGGAGAATGCTGAGAGTTAGTTCCTTATACCGCCCATCGAACTAACGTGTCCATAGTGAATGAGCTCGGTAATCCAAAGAGACTATCCTCCATTGTGTCGACGAGAATGCTTACATTCTGAGGACATATTCACAGAAGCGCTAATATGGACAAACATGTAGTTCAGGGTCATGCCCCGAGTGGGCGGCGCCGTAGCCGTTCCCCTACACGCTGAGTGGATACGACGAAACACTTGCTGGATATGAGTATCAATAGGGCCGACAGTAAATCGCGAACGATGGCGAGCTACAGTTCTCAAAACCATTGATAATATTCGTGTCGGCAATACTCTAGCTCCGACTTAATGCATTTTACAAGTTCACAACATGTCTGTTAAGACATTTTGACTATGATGATAATGAAATAACTTAATCATTTGTTTGAGGAAGGAAGCTAACAAAACCAAGCTTAAAAACTGTTCAAATGTACCTAGTTTCTCAAGAATAACAGTCTTGTATCTTCTCAAATCTTCCTCTCTGACACCTTCCAGCAGATGTCTGAGCAGTTCGTGAGAGTCATGCTGGTCACCACCTCCAAACTGGGGCATTTTCATTCGCAATTTGGAGAACAGCAGTCGAGGATTGTAGACTTCGGCTCTACCACTTTGAAGTTCTTTCAAGGTTTGAGCAAGGGCAGCAGTTAGTGGTTTCCATTTCTCCAAGGTACCTTCAACCATAATAATTTATTTATTTTTTATTTATTTATTGATACTTCCTACATAACACAATGGCATTTACATGTAAGAGTGCCATAAAGTACAGATAAAGATAAATATAATAGAATATATTTATAAAAAAACAATTACTTGAATTTACCACTGTTAAAATTATTAGGCAACCAAAAATGTTCATGCAGTTTTGAAGATTAAGAAATAGTTACACAAAAAAATGGGATAAACTTAGATTTATTCAGAAAATAATCATTCTCAGCAAATATCACCCTTTCACATCTAGACGCAAGACTGTATATCCCATTTTTATAAAAATCTTGCTTTTGTGAACTGAATAAGTGTGAATTTCGTTTTCCAAAGCCTGTCTCCGGGAACAGAAAAGGTGTTGTCTTCCATCAGGATAATGCAAGACCACATACAGCAAGAATCACTCAGGAAACTATAGCGCAACTACACTGGGAAATTCTACCTCTACCCCTGGTGACTACCATCTGTTTTTGTCTGTGGACAGCCACATGGGGAATCAGCGATTTGAACACAGAGAGGCTTTGGAAAATGAAATGACACACTTCTTCAGTTTCTAATAGCAAGATTTCTATACAAAGGAGATATACAGTCTTGTCTCTAGATGGGAAAGGGTAATGCTTGCTGAGGGTGATTATTTTTCTGAATAAATTTAAGTTCAACCCATCTTTTGTGTAACTATTTCTTAACCTTCAAAACCCCATGAACTTTTTTGGTTGCCTGATAGTTTGTACTGTAATTTAATCTTGAAAAAACTAGATGTATATAAAAGCATGGATATAGCAAAAAGATTAGGGAATATAATGAATAGGAATATACCCAATTGTGAACAGCTGTTGTCTTGGGTATGAAAATCTCTAACAAATGGGTCTATCAAAGGTAAGGTCAAAAGGTCCAAAGGTAACATCCAAAGGTCACCATAAAAATGAATTTTGCATTTCCAAGCTCCTGATGTGAAGAAGAAAGCTTGCGCTTTGTCACCTAAATGAACCAAATGACCTTTTTTTGATATCGTGTTTGGTTATTAAATTACAGACATTTGAAGAATATATGATTTTGCATTGTGAGTTTTTTTTGCACACTAAAAATTTTTTTTGAGAAAATCGCAAACAGTTGTCATTCATTAAGGACTTAACTATCACCTTCTGAAATACTGTGTATGTAGTTTGGAAAACAAGTGAGTTCTGGTCGAAATTGGAATCTGCTATTGAAAAAATTAATTATGCCTTAAGTGGTGCTGACAATTACTTGAAATTAAACAAGCTCAAATTAAATATCCTTAAGACTAAAGCCTTGATCATTACCTCAAAACATAAATACAAACAGATAGGTTTTTCGAATTTAAAAATTACTATTGATAATCAAACCATTGAAATTGTTACTTTCGTAAAGTACTTAGGTATACAACTTGAAAACTTCTTATTATTTGATAAACATTTTGATTATGTACACAAGAAAATCTCTAAAAAGGTATTCTTTTTCACAAGAATTTCTAATTTTCTGTCTGCCGAGATGAGGTTAAAAGTATATCAGTCCATTATACAACCCCACTTTGACTATTGTTCTTCTGTACTATACCTTTTTAACTCAAATCAGCTGTCACAGTTACAAAAGATGCAAAATCGTAGGATGAGAATTATCTTAAGGACGAATCGATATACACCTATTCAATTGATGCTGTCAACCCTTAATTGGTTATCTGTATCACAAAGACTATATTATCTTACCATGGTATTTGTTTTTAAAATAGTGTCAGGTATGGCACCAAGGTATTTGCAATGCTTCAGCTATAATAGTGATATACATGCACATCAGACTAGAAAACAAACTATTTATATTTCTAAAACTAACAAGAAAAGTAGCATGAATTCTTTATTTTTTAAAGGAATCAATGAATACAATAATCTTCCAATTACAATAAAACAAAGTTCGTCGCTTAGAATATTTAAACAACAACTATTAAAGTACATAAGAGCCATCTGATAATATTTAGACTCACAGTTAACTTCTCTCTATTATTGAGGTTTCTAATATTGGCATTGTATATTGGCATAGTATATATAGTATCAGCATTAATTTAATTATTTTTTAGTGTTAATTTTATTATTTTGGAATAAGCAATTTGTATTTTTTTAGGTATCACTACTTTATTTTGTATTAGGGTAATCCTATTTTGAAATAAAGCTTCTTTTTCGTTAACATGGCAAATACATATGTATAACTGTGTATACCCATGCCCCTTTATACCAACCTTCAAGTGGTGGTAATTCAACTTCTTCCTTGTTTTCCAATGTTATCTTTCCGCCAGGTAGTCTAAAGTACTGTCCCTCTTCCGATGTCTCTTCTAGCAGCTGTAATAAGTATGGCGTCTGACCAAGGCACTGCATTACAGAATTGAAGAAGCAAGTATTGCCAAGATTACTCAAGCCCCTTGCTCTTGATACATTTGAAGAGGAAGATGACATCTTGGGGATAGCACCTGCATTGCTACTTGTAGATGAACTTATGGTTGTTATCACAGGCAATTCTTCTAATACCTATCGTTAGACATACAAAGAAAAATATTATTAAATAAATTAACATTAAATTAGTCAGTGAAACTAAAAAAAAAATTGCCTAAAAAACAGAAATTTTTTGTTACAATGTCATATTCAACAAAAACTTTGTTTTGTTGACTTTTATAGTTTTTCAATAAGAGGTGCCTGGATTTTTTTAAGCCTTTAATTTGTGTCATTTTGGAACACATCTTCAGTATTTAATAGATTCAATGTTATGTCAATAATACATCATTTGATGAGCCACAATGCACTAGCTGCTGTTTGATAGAATATAGAATTTAGCATTTTAAAATATAACGCTGCCTTTTGTTCAAAAAAGGAAAAAAATAACATTAAAATGTGTGTTTATATTTCTGCATAATATGTTCTTTTTGAGCTTAACCTAGAACAAGTTATCTTTGTCCTTTCAAAAGCAAATGTTATTGTGCTATTTAAAGCTCAAACAAGGTCAGGATTTATAGAACACAATATAAAAGTACTTAGAAACAAATGTATTTCTTAGATCTTTGGGAAGACTTGCAAATAATTAAATTTGTTACATTACTTTCTGAAAAAAACAAAGAACAAATAGCAAAAAACAGATAAATAGATAAAAATGAAATGAGGAAATGAGTAATAAGTTTTCTTCATAAATAGTTAGTCATTCCTTGCACTATGCAGTAGGTATATACTCACTCTGGATATACTAGGAGTACTAGGTTGTTGTTTGATCTTATTGGACTCAGCGTGCTTCCTGAGAAATTCAACGGCCTCCTGTAATTTTTTCTTGCAAGACATGTTGACCTCATCATCGCAGTCATAGCACCAGACACTCCAGATGGTCGTATTCACACATAAAGCGTGAGAATCAGAATGTGGGGTATCATAGTGTTTCAATGCATGTTTGTTTCTACCTCTACCACACGCCTGGTTCCCGCATTTCAAGCACAGCCACAGCGACTGATCGTACTCTAAATCCATGTCGTTATCCGGGGGCAGCTTTTTGCACTCCTCGCAGTCCATGAGAAATCCAGAACGGACCAAAGATTTCTTCACCCTTTGCAGGTCGACGGCCTTGTTGATATGGGCGCATTCCACACTGTTTTGGTTTTCATCTCCGGATTCAGAAGAGTCTTCGTTTGGGTCGCCTTGATGTTTTCTTAGATTCATGGTGAAGGTTTTTGGACGAATTTTATCCTTTATTAACTGGACATTACACACGTTTTAACATAAATGTCTAAAATCGACTGATCTTCGCTGTCAGTTCAAATGACGTTTAAACCTTATAATTGTCATTTGTCATCTGAAATCTGAAGCGCTGTTGCCGGTTTATTTGATAGAAGTCTTCAATCCCGCTTTCCACATGTACTAGATTGAGGCTCTCTAAAACAATACAAACCACAACTGGTTTAAATTCAACACAAATCTGGAAGATCAGCAGCTATCTCGTGATAAACAGTCTGTTATGGGAGTTTGTAGCACTGTTTAGTTGAATTAAAAATACTTGAACAAGAGGCAAGCTCGGAGCGTGATTGAAGCTCGATGAGTGACATCTATGGATTGATAGACAAGATTTAATTGTCAAAAAAATCTCAAACGTTGCGACCTCTATTAGACAAGGCTTAAAGGATCACTGTCAAATTTGAGAAATAAGAATTCGATGAAAATATTAATGTAACTTCATATAAATCCCAAAATATCAAAATCTTCTATTTTCTTAGCGCAAAATTTGAAATATAAGCAGTAACTAGATTAGCAGTATCTTTTGATTTCTCTCACCAATTTAAAAATTACAGATACCAATAAAAAAATTTATGCGTATTTGCCACAAATCGAAGATTTCTAATTTTTTTGACTCTGGAAACCAGATTACGCAGATATCTTCAAGGAAAACCTTCGCAATTTTCGAATTGTAAAAAAACTGTGGCAAATCTTGCAGACTCCTTTTAATTTTCGATTCTCCATTTTACGGATCCGCAAAAATCACCGACATACGTCAACGCCATATCATCGGCTGTATAAAGTGTCGAACAAAGACAGATATATAGGACGTAACGCCAAATTGCGGTGTTTTCTGTGTTGGGTTTCCCTCTCTGTTACACGCGGTAAAAGATGGTATGACATCGATAAAATATTTTTAAGTTTAAACCCACTTTTATTACAAAAATGCGTATCTTGTGATAGTGGAATTTATTTTAGAGGTAAGTTATAATATTTTCTAAATATTATAATAATTTTACACTGTACAGCTACGGAATTATCAGTTAAAATTTGGTTTATCATGGTACCGTTTATTGTCCCCTTATTACACCATTTTGATTCAAATGATGAATATGTTGAGATAACACACTACTTGATATTTCTGATTGTAAAATGGTTCCTAAGAAAAGGTTTTTGCATTTTTTAGATGCCTAACAGGCACTACTGTGGGCCAAGAGACAGTTTAGAAATGGGTGATTGCCAACTCAGCCACTACCCCAATCAAGAGAAGATCTGCAAATACCACTACGCCCCATGGGGCCCCACTTGCGAGATCCACTTTCCAAGACGGAGATCCAGGAGTGAGACCAATGATCCATGTAGAAGGAAGATGAAAGAAATGAAAACACTGACTCCAAAGCGCTATAGAACTCAAGAGTACGAAAATATGGAGTATGAGTACGAAGCCAGAGCCCAATGGCCAGACAAATTCGATTGTTGTAGAATCAGGTCAAACCTATGCGAACTACCCACCACTTATATATCAAATAACTGTCAGATCTCTTCTAATATGACAACTGTGACAAAGATCACAGCTGAGTCTGAAGATTTTGTGGAATGTCTTAAAAGTGTCACATATAATAATAGTGTGAAATTTGTCGGGTTCGATGATCAGTTAGAAAATCTAGGAAACCAAGAAAAAGCTGGTAATATGGAGCACTATACCAGGATAAGTCCTAATAAATTCGACTATAGCAAATACCAAAAGAAACCAGATATAAAGAGTCCAGGAAAGAATGTATCATCGTTGCATTCTAGAAGCATGGTTAGAGGCTTAGTCTCGCCCCAAGACAATCATTCGTCTGATTTGAAGAGCCAAAGCATGAAAAATGTGGAGTTGAATGCAATGAATAATTGTAGAGAATATTGCCCACTAGTCGATTTTAAACTACATAATTTATCAGATCACAGACCAGTTTGTTATGATACTGGAACTTATTTTGATAGAAGAGTAGACTCTACAAATCTTAAAGAAAGATATAATCTAGAACTGGAGTGTTTGAGAGACAGGCTGAAAAAACTTAGAAACTCAGCCTATGGCATGGTTGCGTCTGAGAAAGTTGCCTCAATTGAAGTAAATCCAATCGAAACCAAAAATACTACAAAAGAGATAAAAGTCACAAGTTTAGATGTGAAAACAAAAGTCAAAAGGGAAAAGGTTAAGGTGATATCTCCTCCTATTTCTAGACATAGTAAGAATAGGCTAGCAGTTCGAACCAAAGCAAAAGTTAATCATGTTAAGCTCAAAAGAATACCCAAACCAAAAACACCAACCAGTGCCTCTACTAGCTCTAAGTGTGCTGAAAGGTAAGATGTATTCTGTATATTAAGCAAACTTTAATTATTTTTGATAATAATAATTTATTTACTGAATCTGTATAAAAAACATACATTGCATAATAAGATAAGGTAAATAAATAATAGAGCCTGCTGAAGGTGAAAACCTTGTGAGTGGGAGAAAACTTATAATATACCATAAATTAAACAATAAATATTTAGAAAAAAGCTCACAGTAAAAACATTTGCGCTTTTTTTTGATGGCTGTATGGAATTTATAGTTTTCAGATTTTCTGGTAAAGTATTATAACTTTGTGGTCCCAAGAATAAGAACGACTTCTAGAAGACATTTTTTTGAGGTTTTGGGACTTCTATTTCATGTTTTATAGTTATGTTAGATCGGGATTACAGATGCTTTCTGTTGGTGCTGGGTTATTAAAATATTGTGTAAATATAACTGACGTACATCTAACATATCTTTGTAAAGTTGTGAAGTCATATATAGCATCAGCCTCTTGAAGGTGGCTTTAAGAACAATTTCTTGGAGTACCTCTAAACTGTTTATATGGACTGCATTTGCAGCACCCCAAGCAATGTTAGCATATCTCATATGGCTCTCTGCAAGTGCATGGTATAAAGTTTTTAATTGTCCCACTAAAATGCTACTAAGGAATTTTAATTTATATAATACCATCTTCTAGCACATTCTAAAAATATAAAACTATGTGGCACAAGTATATTTGCTGATTCTTTGTTTCAAGCTTTTTGGAGTGCCCACAAAGATAGTTTTAGTTTTGTCTGGTGTTATAATTATGAATGTCAGTGATGATTTTATATTTTTCAATAATTAAGACTTTTAAATCTCTCTCTCTCTCTCAAAGTTGTTACTTGTAGTCTCTTCAAAACTCTCTGTGTATGAAAGGTCTTGTAGTTGGCTCTTGTGATCCTGCTCTTCATACTTGGAGCATTCAGGCGCACATGGACTAAATCTGTTTCTCCCCCACTTTGTCTGTGGTCAAGATCTCTATCATATAGCCCATTCTCTTCAGGTATTCCCTCTTGAGCCACAATAACCTATAAGGAGACTAGATATTGTTCGAGACAGATTCCTGTTCAACCATTTTTGGGTGTGAACAAGAAGGCACACACATATGCCTAAAATTCAGATGCATGTTTTCAAAGCGGGATGCAGTGTCTAGAGTTGTATCCTCTTTCAAACATTCCTACTAATGTTCCCTGCTTGTAGTATGTCTTTGAAACAGCTGTATTTAGAATTTTGTGTTTTCTTCTCGAGTGTGGTCTGGAAGAATTTGAGTCACTTGGATCTTGGATCATTGTATTAAAATCTTCCAAATGACTCCAGAAACACTTTACAGATACTTGTTTATTGATTAATTATATGACATTTACACATTGTATATTATTGCATTGGAATTAATAATGCATTTAGGTAAATGAATTTAGAATTTTCTATACACCCTGTATTGCCCAAAATTGTGATGTTTAAAGTGGCAAAAATCATCACTTGTCACATATCATTTTTAGGCTAATTTCATCTCATCTTTCATAAATTCTCAGTATCATTCATGTACCATATCTGTGTTAAGAAACCAGTATTGTCTTATCGGTCATTGTTTCAAAATTTTCTACAGAAACTTCGTAAATTGATGTAAGAATACTTTATTACTTTTAAATCTTTTTAGTGCAAGATTTTTTTTGCTTTTATAGACTAGTTCATACAGCTTTGATAAGCCTTAATTCATATTCATATAAAATTATCAGAAAACTATTATTTGTTTTCTTAGTATTCTTTACTTGGTTGGCATTTACAATTTGAATACTGGTCCAGAAAGCTATTACGTTTTTTTTGGATTTTTTGTATTTTTACAAATTTCAATGAATATGAATTTTTTAGAAACTTACTAATAGTACTATTTATACTAGTGACAATAGTTATATTATTTTATGTTCTGATATATTTTATTCAAGTGTGCAATTACTTAATATCTACTATGCTCAATTGACCAATAATGGTCACTTACCTTTCTTGACTCCTTATTAGTTATTTTAAAGTCACATATCAAAGATTTTGACCTCATCAATATATTACATAATGACCCTGTATGTATGTATTGCTTTTAATGACGAAACATCGCGCAAATACGTTATACGTCATACATTTTTTATTTTGGAAAAGGTAAATACCCTCAATCTAAATATAGCAGGCAAATACCTTCTTGACAATGTTTACATAATTTTAATGTTAACAGCTGCCAGAAACATGTTAACTCCAATAGCCTTGCTCTAGAGACTAGAGAAAGTTGAAATTTTGACATGGATAAAGTGTTATTTAGTCTAGGCATTATTCCATTCTTGTTGGTTTCGTTTGTAATAGCGTCACAAAAAATTACATGTTGGCACAAGGTCATATGAATTGACGACTTGCTATTCACTTCTACAATATGGGTGTCAAATGAAAGGGTTTGTTGAGAGTGACTGGAAAAATAATCTGACGTCATTCATTCTAAATCCAATATGGCGGACCCTCCAAGATGGCGAAATAGTTATTTTTACTGAATTTTTACAATAAGGGTTTCCAATGAAAGGGTTGTTGAGAGTAACTCGAAAAATAATTTGACGTCATTCTAAATCCAATATGGCGGGCCATCCAAGATGGCGGAATAGTGATTTTTAATGAATTTCTACAATATGGGTTTCCAATGAAAAGGCCTGTGGAGAGTAACTCGAAAAATAATGTGACGTTATTCTAAATCCAATATGGCGGACCATCCAAGATGGCGGAATAGTTGTTTTTAAATAATTTCTACAATATAAGTATCCGATGAAAGGGTTTGTTGAGAGTAACAATGTGACGTCATTCTAAATCCAATATGGCGGGTCATCCAAGATGGCGGAATAGTAATTTTTTATGAATTTCTACAATATGGGTTTCCAATGAAAAGGCTTGTTGAGAGTAACTCAAAAAATAATGTGACTTCATTCTAAATCCAGCATGGCGGACCATCCAAGATGGCGAAATAGTTATTTTTAATAAACTTCTACAATATGGGTATCCAATGTAAGGGTTTGTTGAGAGTAGCTCAAAAAATAATGTGACGTCGTTCTAAATCCAAGATGGCGGTATAGTTATTTTTAATGCTCTACTACAATATGGGTATTGGGTATCCAATGTAATAATGTAACGTCATTCTAAATCCAATATGGCGGATCATCCAAGATGGCGAAATAGTTATTTTTAATAAACTTCTACAATATGGGTATCCAATGTAAGGGTTTGTTGAGAGTAGCTCAAAAAATAATGTGACGTCGTTCTAAATCCAAGATGGCGGTATAGTTATTTTTAATGCTCTACTACAATATGGGTATTGGGTATCCAATGTAATAATGTGACGTCATTCTAAATCCAATATGGCGGACCATCCAAGATGGCGGAATAGTTATTTTTAATAAACTTCTTGCTGAGAATAATAGAAAAAATATTTTGACATCACTCTTAAACCCATACGGAGTTTTGAAGTTTTTTATGGTAAAAAATAAAAGATGAACTAAAACAAAAAAAAACCTTTAAAAATGCTATTATTTAAATGCTCTAAAAAGAAGAAAATAAAATTTTCCTTTAAAATGTTAACTGTCAACTTATATCCTCATTTAGTTTAATTAAATACTTATCCGTACTTACGTAAACCTCGCGACAGGCTTTTAAGATCATAATAAATTTTGTAGAATGATGCTATAAGCTGATAGTTAAAATTTTAAAGGAAAATTTTATTTTCTTTTTTTAGAGATTTGAATAAAAGCTTTTGTTTAAAAAAGTTTTGTTTTAATTTATTTTGTCGCGAAAACCGTGACACCTGAAACCCTGGAAACGTGTGTTCTAAGGAATGGATGTGGAAGGTAGAGGATATTATGTTCTCTCTTCAAGATCCCGCCCCAATCGTGTATACTGGTATATCCTCGTAGCATGCTTCAAATGTTTGTAACACACTCTTGCCACAAAATTAGCAAATATTTCTTCACACTGTTAACACATTCTAAGGTCACTGAGTATATTTTTACCATAAAAAATACATCATTAACTTCGCTATAAAAAAAGTGATTCATAAACCAACCATAAATCCTACCTCAAAACTTACTCTCTTATTCAATACGCCTGGATTATTTCAAGACACCTTGACTCACCATAGAGAAATTTCACATACTTCAGCGAACGAGTTAAAAAAAGAATTTGGAGTTTAAAATTAGGACCTCATTCTCTTGCGGATGATCAAACAAAACAATCAAAATCTGGAAAAGGCTCCACTCATTCCACTCTTGGCGCTCAATCCATAAACACGAGAATGTAAAAATTCACTATATACTTCATACAGTATGCGGCTTGACATAAAACGTTGTGATAGACTTACGCTTGGCGCGTCTTGCTATTAATTTAACGTGAAATGAAGTTAGACATAATAGACACAGATGGTACAGAAGAAAAGTATATGATTAGCTGGTGTTTTTGGTGACGATTTTTATCGTGCTTATTTTTACAGTGACTGTGGCGAATCTGACAGTGAGCCTGAGGCAAACGCAGATGAACTTGATAACGCTAGTGAACATTCGTTAGAAGAGAGTAATAGGGAATCATCGGAAGTTAGTTCGTCTGTTAGTCCACAAGAAACAGGTAAGTCTTTTGTAATTTCCAACCGAATCGCTGAACTTAATAGATGTGTCAAAAAGACAAGTTTTTAAAGAATATCGGAGTTAAACAAAAATTTTAAAATAATAGTTCAAGATCAAATTTGAATTTAGCATGATAAAAAACCCCTGAATACCACATTTTATCCATTTATTGCGACTCTGGCTAAAGATATTAAAAAAAGCCCCCAACAAAATTAAAATTCAACATCCCATATCTTTTAAATGAAAGCCTTGCGGACCCATTCATAGAAGCTTTTCTTCTTATTTTAGTGTCCTCTAGTGTGTGACACTATGCAATGTACTTTTTTCTATGTCATCCTGTATAAAAAATGTAGCGCTCTAGATAATGAACAAAATGGTATACAGGGTGTCCCAAAAATAGTGTCAAGCGAAAGTCCAGAGATAGAGCACACCTAGAAGTATCTGAATCACCCCCATATATGTTATGCAATTTTTTGTAGTTTCCGAGTTATGAATTTTTTTCTGAATTTCAGATAATTCTCTACCTCGGCAAATTAAAACTGTTCCAAAAGAAAAATTAAAAGACTTTTCCAAATTATCTTTTTTGGTAATTAACCTCCAAGAGTTTACTGTTCATACATAAAATAATCGGCTTCGTAACTTTGATGAAAGTCATAAAAATTTTAGTGTGAAGTGAAACATTTACGATCTGATAATTATGACTTAAATCTTCGACTCACAATTAAAAATCCAAAGAGGTGATTTCATGATTTCTAAGCAGGTCTAAAAACTTCTTCAGACACTCAGCTATCATAATCATTAAAAAAAAGGAGTACTTAATGGGGCTACTTTCGCTCCAATTGACCTTCAAAGACAAGAGGCGAAGATTTCTTGAAATTAGCGATGTGTTTTTCAATTCATCAATAACTTATGTTAACGCGTTAATAGCAGATTGATTGTCAGTACCACAATAATAAACGTTAAAAACGTTGCATAAATTAAACATTTATTAAAAAAGATCCTATTTCTTGCTAAAAAAACACAAGGAGCGCATTCTTACCTTACCAACAAAAAGGGCTAACGCTAACGCAGTAAACGATGGCGATGTTAGAAAGAGATAGCTATGATATTGTTTGTGATGTCTTCTCAAAATGTGTCATTGCAAAGGTTGTTTTCGTTGTCTTTATTCAGTCGTCTGTCTGTCTTTGCGGCTTTAAAACGATACGCTTTTGTTTGGATTGGTGTTGTTTCTGTTGTCTGACTACTTGGCTATTCCTACGGACCTTGAGTGCACGACAACTGAATTTAAGGATGCTGTTTTCTGCAATAGATTATGCAACAAATGGATAGGTCGTCGTGGACCCACTGAATGGCCGCCACAATCACCTGACTTAAATCCGATAGAGAGTTTTGTTTGGGACTACTACAAAAAACTAGTTTATGCTAAAGAGTGTCGAAACATCAGCGAATTACGCAACAAATTAACACAGGCTGAAGAAACAATAAAAAACAATCGAAGGGCTTTTGTTAATTTAAAAAACAATTTTTTCAGAAGATGTAGATTATGCATCGAACAAGACGGTAGACATTTTGAAAAATTCTTGTGAAATTTAATAAACTTAGTGAAGAAATTTGATAATTTCGTTTCATTTTACAATTTCCCACTTACAAAAAAGAAGTCGTACATGTAACAAAAAATCTTAGCAAAGTGACACAGATGGCCATCTATCGATGTTCTGGTCGCACTGAATGTTTTCTATTGGGGCACTGAGAATCATTCGACTATTAGCGCCCTAAACTTAGTTATTGTTTCTTTTAAAATCCCATCGCTAATTTCAAGAAATCTCCACCTCTTGTCGTAGAAGGTCGATTGGAGACAAAGTAGCCCCATTAAGTACTCCTTTTTTTTAATGATTATGATAGCTGAAAGTCTGAAGAAGTTTTTAGACCTACATAGAAATCATGAAATCACCTCTTTAGATTTTTAATTGCGAGTCGAAAATCTAACTCATAATTCACAGAACGTAAATTTTTCACTTTACACTATAATTTTCATGACTTTCATCAGATTTACTACGCCGATTCCTTTATGTATGAACAGTAAACTCTTAAAGATTAATTAGCAAAAAAGAGAATTTGGAAAAGTCTTTTAATTTTTATTTTGGAACAGTATTAAGTTGTCGAGGTAGAGAATTCTCTGAAATTTAGAAAAAAATGCATAACTCGGAAACTACAAAAAATTGCATAACATACATGGGGGTGATTCAGAAACTTCTAGGCGTGCTCTGTCTCTGCACTTCCGCTTGATACTATTTTTTGGGACACCCTGTATAATACTCTATTTTAAAATATGACGTCAGGTTTTGCGTTTAGAAAACTGAAGTCAGCATGTGTGACGATTTTGTATTGTTGTTTCAGGTTCTGGAGATTCTGTCGCTTGGCCAATCCGTCCAAGTTTGTTTCCAAACATTCCACCATACATTCATTTCAATACTCACGACTCAGAAGTAGAATTCAAGGTACCAGGCAAAAGGCATTTCAAGTGGAAACTCAGCACAATTACACCAGTCATAGTTAGGAAAACATTGACAAACTCGGGATTTGTCTTGGTCAGAAGTGAGTTCACTAGAGGTGTGCCCCCCTTTATTACCCTATCCTTTTTGTCCCTTTTTTCCCCAAAAGATGGCAAGATAAGATCAAGAGGCATTTTTAGTTTAGAATTTGCACTTCTAGTCAAGCAATTGAGGTTTTGAATTAAGAAAAAAAGTACTTTTCTTTGTGATAAATGGAAAGATCATATATAAGTTTTATAACAAAACTGTTTTTGTTTTATTTTTTTTTCGCAATAATTCAAAAGTAATATCAAAATAAAAATGGGTTTTTGAATCGAGTACCGAAAACACGCCGACGGCTCCCGAACCCGTGTGACGTCACCATGGCGGTAAGGATGCTCCTTTGACCAACGACGTCCTACTCCGATACTAGATTCTAGATTCCCAGCCAATCGCGAAAATACGTATTGCTAAACTGGTAACTGGTGTATATTTGTTGCAACACAGTCGATGAATGAAGTTTGCAGCTCTAGTCGAAGTCTACGATCGAAATAAATATGTTTTTGAATGTTTGAAATTGAAGTCAGATTACAGATTCCAGTAAGTAATTAATCAGATATGTTTCGTTGAAAAGATCTCCTCAATCGAAGGATGGCCCAGTGGTTAGAGAGTCCGCTAGTGGATCTCAGGGTCTTTGGATCGAAACCCAGGCCTTTATTTTTTTTATCAAAAATTTTATTGGTGTGCTTTTTGCACTTGTTACGCACATTTTTTCTACGATCAACATAAATATGTGTTTGAATCAAATTTTGTTAGACATATTACTTGCACTGCACAATGCAAAAACTAAGTATAGGAGGCGGTGGGCTATACAAAAAATCAGTGGAAATGAGGTTTGTCCGTCAATATCAATCGCCATTAAATTTTTTTTAAATGTAATAGTTGGTTAATA